>CM056511.1:37175142-37350197 GCA_029783415.1 Anisodus acutangulus | reverse complement strand
TATGAATGGGGTATGTTTAAGCGATTTAGTCCTATCCGAGATTAAGTTAAACGCTAAGATTGGTTTGACAAAACGTTTGTTCTTTTGCACAGGTACTGGTGCATTTTCGGAGCACAGTGTGAGAAGCACGGGATGTTGGTACGTGTTGCTGGTGATAACATAATGATGTCTCCTCCCTACATTCTTAGTCTGGAAGAAATTGACGAGGTATGTTCCTATTGCTTTACATCTCTTAGAAATATATTAAGAAATCGACATCACATTTGTATTTGAACGTTAGGTTCCTCGTGCTCTTGCTCAATAAGCTCAGAACTGGTTTGTTGTTACATAGCGTGTGACATGAACACAACATCATGTTTCTATGATATATTACGAGCCATTCTTTGATTGTATATTTTTCTCAGATTATAAACTGTTCCATGAAAGCTGAGAAACGATTAAAACCATGATGGTTTTTTTTTTGCAGTTGATAAGCAAATATGGGAAAGCACTGAAGGATACTGAAAAGAGAGTGGAAGAACTCAAATCCCAGAAGAAGTAAAATCTCATGGCAAAAGCTTGAAAAATAGTTGGAAAAAAAAAATGCAAGTGCAATTGAAATGAAACTCTATTAGCTACTTTTAGATGAAGAATGTAAATCAATCAGTTAACTAGGCTTATATATCTGATTAGTTTGGATCTGTTTGGAGGATTTATCATAGCTATACTAGTTTTACGTTGGCTGTCAATCTACATCAACTGTTTTTATCTCTATGATACTGTCTAAGCTTTGTGAAATCAAGTCATGGAAAAAGACATTTGGACATTTTTCCACTGTGGCTTGGGTTGAACTCAAAATGACTCGACAATAATTCAATCAAAACGGGTCAAATAGTGTAACCTAATGGGTCAAAATGCAACTACAACCTGAACATTAAGTTAATAATTTAAGAAAAATATATTAAACTTTCACATTTATTTTCAAGAAAATAAAAATAAAAATAAAAGATTAGGACATGTTGAGTTATGACCCATTAGTTGACCCATCATGACCCAACTTATTTTTATCCAAGCAAACTTTAGACGGATTGGATCATAACCCTTTTACTCATTTGACTCGTTTTGACCCGCCCGATTGCCGCCTCTTGCCAAAAATCATGCCAAGTAGGGTTATTTCAATCAAGGGTAGATATATAAGATAAGATATGGGTTCAACCGAACTCAGTAGGTTTAATTTAGTTTTTGTATATGTATTAAAAAGTCTGCCAAATATATATAAATATTAAATTGCAAACCTAGTAACTCAAATATCAATGTATTTTATGAAATTTTCAATCCATAAAGTTCAAATACTGAATTCACTATTCCAATGACTATGAAAGAGGTACCAAACCAAACAAGATACTAATACTGATCTTACAACAATATTGGTTGGACTGGATATTAGTACATAGAAATCAAGATTTGGGTTTCTGTTTATCAGCTTTTCTTCTAGCTCTCCTTTCTCTGGAGCTAACATACTTGAATCCACCACTTTCAGATTCTTCTGAATCCTCAAAGTTTCTCAAAGATTTCTACAATTCCCAAAAAATTGTTGCAACTAATAAACACAAATATTCAGTAAGTTATAAGTAGGAGCAGAGCTAGAGGGACAAAACGGTTCATCTGAATCCTTTTAGCCGGAATATCACATTGGGTATACAAGTTATAATGCTCAGACTCTCAAAAAATGTTATCGTACAAGTGTCACATTAGAGGCGAAGTTAAAATACTAAGTTTATAGGTTCTAGATTTTAGGAAAAATAAAAAAATTGGGTTCTTGATTTTTACTTTTATTTTTGGCAACAAGGGAAACCCCGCCGCTACCATTTGGGTGCACTCTGGGTAAACCCCGCTCCAATGTAATAGCTCGCAAACCATACAAAAGATGTAAATCGCACTAGGCAAGCCGTGTGACAAGCTTGACCAAGAAACGCATGCAGGTGGTATTGAATCCAGGACCTCCTAGTTGGGAGATCCCCTGCTCAACCAACTCGGCCACAACTGAAGTGGCAGTTCTTGATAAATTATTTATGCATATTAAGTGGATTTTTTAACACATATTGTACCAAAGCTATTGAGTTCTGCCAAACACGTAGTCGGAATACTAGCTCCACCCTTGTGTCGAATCCTTAAAAGAATTAGTGGATTCTCCAAAAAGACGCTAGTTTTGGAGGACTCGACACACACTTATACATCTTTTTAAGAGTCTGAGCAACATAGTATACATGTGGTTTCTTTTGATGAAAATTCTGGTTCGCCACTGATTAAAAGAGTTCAATAAGGAAGAAGACTTGGAAGAAATGTAGAATACCTCTCTAATTTCATTGAAGCTGACTGCATAAAATGTAACAGCAGCTGCTGCTATAATTCCAAGTACTGGAAGTCCTACTTGCTGAATTGCATCCATTATTTTTGTGTGAGTTTTATTTTTTTTGCTTTTCAGCTTCACTTCTGAAGTTGGATTAGATATTCTGATTTCTTGTTTCTCTCTCTCTTTTTTCTTTTTTGGGGTGACATAAGATAAGATATCTTTATGTGTAGATAAAGTAAGATAAGGACTTGTAGTGGCCCATAATCCACTTGTAATCTGGGAGAGTGCTTCATTTCTCCTCCTTTTTTTTTTTGTTAGAAAAGTCATGCATTTCTCACTATCTTTTGAAGCTAGTCTAAATCTATGATGCTCAAACTTTTCAAAAATATTATTGGATATATGTTTGATTCTTTAAATAATATGTATTTTTAAAGGATTCAATACAAATACGATGATAATTTTGAAAACTTTGAGCAATAGTATTTTTAGAGCTATCAAATTTAGTCCATAAAATAGAATAGTGTAAATCTCCTTGAGTGATTCTCTTATTAATATAATATATATATAGAGAGAGTATATAATTGTAGTCCTAATAGAATTAAGATCTCTATTTTACATTAATTACCTTAACTACACTAAATATTAATTACATAATATATTGTGAATATATATGGAATATATTCACTATCACACCCCCTCATTCGGAGCGGTAGAAGGCCGGACGCTGAGACTGAATATGAAGTCAATGAACAGTTGTCAAGGAAGCCCCTTTGTGAAGATATATGCGTACTGATATGAAAAAGGAACATGCAACACCCTAACGTGACTCATTGCAACCTTCTCACGAACAAAGTGAATATCCATCTCAATATGCTTGGTTCGCTGATGCTGAACCGGGTTATGAGACAAGTAGACAGCAGATGCGTTATCACAGTAAACTAAAGATGCCTTACGTAAGGGACAATGAAGCTCAAGAAGGAGATTTCGGAGCCAACATAGCTCAGCAACAACGTTCTCAACGCCTCGATATTCTGCTTCTGCATTCGAACAGGAAAGTGTGGCTTCCCGCTTAGCAGACCATGAAATAATATTATCTCCTAAAAATACGCAGTAGCCGAACGTAGAGCGACGGGTGTCCGAACAACCTGTCCAATCGGTGTTTGTGTAGGAGAGCAACATATTCGGTGCGGAGGGATATAAATGTATTCCATAATTAAGAGTGTCTTTAACATACCGAATGATACGCTTAAGAGCTGTAAAGTGAGGCTCCCTAGGAGCGTGCATGAACAAGCATACCTACTGAACATCATATGTAATATCTGACTGAGTGAAGGTGAGATACTGGAAAGCACATGCGAGACTCCTATATAGAGAGGGGTCGCTGACCGGATCCCCATCATCCACACTGAGATTGGACTTTGAGTCGACAGAAGGGGGCATGATCTTACAATTAGGCATTTTATCCCTGTAGACAATCTCATCTGCATATTTACGCTGACACAAGAACATGGCATGTGCGGATCTGGTCACTGATATCCCCAAAAAATAACTCAACTTACCAAAATCTGTCATAGCAAATTTGGACTTGAGCAGGGCAATGATCTCGTATTTCAGAGTGTCAGAAGAAGCTGTCAGAACAATATCATCCACATATAAAAGAAGATAAGTCGTGTCAGTACCTCGATGAAATATGAACAGGGGATGATCACTCTTGCTGCACATGAACCCTATCTATATGATGTATGTAACAAACCTCGCATACCAAGCCCTAGGGGCTTGTTTCAAACCATATAGTGACTTACGAAGATGACATACATAATGAGGAACCTTCGCATGTACAAAGCCAGGCGGTTGTTGCATATAAACGGATTCTTTCAAATCTCTATGTAAGAAAGCATTTTTGACATCAAGCTGGTGAATATGCCAATTTTTTCCCATAGCTATCTCAACATTATGCGAATGGTGACTGGTTTTACCACCGGACTAAATGTTTCACCACAATCAACACCCTCCTGCTGACCAGTACCATTAGCCACAAGTTTTGCCTTATGGCTTTCAAGCTCTCCACTATATCAGAATTTATGATGATAAAGCCACATACAATGAATCACATTCACCCCTTCTGGTTTCGGAACAAGATCCCAAGTATGTTGATTGGTTAATGCATTAAACTCCTTACGCATAGCCGCAATCCAATTTGGGTCAAGTTTGTCTAATTTTGGGTTTTTAGGAATGGGCGAGATGGTTTGAGTGGATAGGTTAAAGTAAACTTTTGGTTTAAAAATCCCATGTTGTGCACGGGTTTCTATGTGGGGTATGAGGGCGGTCACGAGTGGGGAAGAGGGGCTGGGAGATACCGGGCCAGACTGGGCAGTGGGATCAGTACTGGGTAGTGGTGACGAGCAGTGTGGCTAGGCGGTGGGATGGGTAGGGGTTAGGTGACGGGTGGGCAGGGAGGATCACGGGTTGGAGTTGGGCAGTAGGATGGGCAGGGGCTGGGCAGGTGATGGTTACCGGGTGGGGAGAGACTGTTTGTGGCAGTATGCCTGGAGTATTTTCGGGCAGGATTCGGGCAGTTGGGTAGGGTCGACGAGACGGCCTAAGGGTGCGGATTTTGTAGTGCATTTTGGACTAGAGGTGAGGTCTCTAAGTCATCAAGGAATTTGTAATCAGTGACTAGAAATTTTTGGATGTTGTCTAATGGGAAAACGTACACAACAATTGTGACATGACGTGAGATTACGATTTTGTCAATGGATAACTCATAGCACAAGTACCCCTATGGTTCGACGGGAAACCTAGGAAGACGCACGGAGTGGAGCGAGGTACTAATTTATGAGGGACCGTTGAGGCAAGATTTGGGTAACACATATAACCGAAAAATTGATGGTGATCATAGGAAGGGATCCGACGGAAGAGAATTTCAGTAGGTGTCCTATTTTGGATCGTACGGGTAGGTAAGATGTTAAGAATGTGTTCTGCCATTTTTAATGCATATACCCAAAAGGTGGGGGAAGAGACGCATGAAAAAAAAGGTACGGTTCATATTATTAATGGTGCGGAAAATTCTTTCGGCTTTATCATTTTGAGGGGAAGTATGGGGCATGAGAAATGAAATAACATGCCATTAACCGCATAAAAATTATGAAAAATTGAGTTATTGAACTCACTACCATTATCACATTGTAACGTTTTGATGTCTTTTTCAAATTGTGTTTTAACCAAGGTATGAAATTCAAGGAATTTAGAATAAACTTGAGACTTAAGTTTAAGCAGATAGACCCAAAGGAAGTGAGAAAGGTCAAAAAAAAATACCAAATAATATTTATGACCGAGGTTGCTAGTTATAGGGGACGTCCATATATCCGCATGAATGATATCAAAGAGAGATAAAGTAATACTTAAAGAAGACGTAAATAGAAGTCTAACATGTTTCCCTATATGACAAGAGGAGCAACTATGGGAAAGTTTCCCTTTAATACAGTGGATTAAATTGTGGTTTCTAAAAGAATAAAAAACATGAGCTCCAGGACGACCAAGTCTACTATGCCACATTGATAGAGATATTGCAGCTAAAGCGGTGGGTGGAATGACATGGGAAGTGGACGCGGGTAGGAAAGGATAGAGGTCCCCCATACAATTGCATCTCGTAAGAAGTCTCCCCGGACGTAAGTCCTTTACAGAAAAACCAAATTGGTCGAAATCAATGGATACGGAATTATCAGTGGCAAATTTTCTAATAGAGATTAGGTTCTTGATAATGTTAGGGGCATATAAGATATTTTTAAGGGAGAAGTGGAGATGCAGTGGTGGAGTTAGTGTGTGGCCAAATCCTTGAATTGGAATGCGATGACCATTTCCGACCATGATAGATTGAGGAGAATTTAAATTGCGCAGTTGAGGAAGATTACCAGAATTATTGGTGAGGTGATATGTGGCGCCTGTATCCATATACCATGTATCATTGTGTTGTTGCTTGACCGCTGTGTAGTGGGCCTGGTGTCTAGACAGTGGGTCGGTAGTCTTTGGCTCTTGGGTAGTGAGTCGCGAAGTGTCTTTGGGCGTGGCGATGGGCACTGCGGTGCCATTTATTCTTGTTGGGCCGATGTATAGTGGGGTGGAGGGTGGGCCGGTGGCCGCTGGTCTTTGGCGCTGGCGGTGGGCCTCGGTAATGCCCACTATTGATGTTGGGTCTGGTCTGGAATGGGACTCGCTGACTGGGCCCAGTGCCCAAACGGTTGCTAAGGACATGGGTTGACCCACTAAGTCGGGTACTGGGCCTGCGACGGATAATTTGTTACACCGGTTGTTAAGGAAGATAAAGTGTGGGAAGCTATGTGGGCCGCGGGTAATGCCATGAGGGTATCATAAATTTATGAGAGAAAGAGGGTGTATATTGCATGTATACTTAATGTATACGGGCTATAAAGTGGGCTGCTTAATTGATATGTGTCTCGGGTGGTGTATATTGCTTGTATACTTGATGTATACGGGCTATAAAATAGGGAATAGGGGGTTGGGTGTTGTGTATATCGCAGTATATTAGTGTTATACATGCTTGTTTTGAAAAGAGGGGGAGAGATGTGTGGTGTATATCACGGTATATCTGGAGTATACATGTTTGTAGGTAGATGAGAGGCAGTATATCACTGAGGAGCAACGTATATCGCGGTATATCAGTGGTATACAGGCTTTTTTTTAAAAGAAGGGGAGTATATCTGGAGTATAATGATTTGTAGGTAGAGGAGAGATAGTATATCACTAAGTAGCAGGGTATACATATTGTATATCATGAAGAAGAAGTGGTATACGAGGCGGTATACTGTTGTTTTTTTGCCGGAAGAGGGAGGCGAACGGTAGGGGTACAACGACCAAAATAGGGTTTAGGGTAGGGAGGTATTTTTGGCTCTTGATACCATGTAGAATAGTGTAAATCTCCTTGAGGGAGTTCTTTTATTAATGTAATATATATATATATATATATATAGTATACAATTGTAATTCTAATAGAATTAAGATCTCTATTTTACATTAATTACCATAATTATAAGAATGGATCTTGGGACTAACTAAACCCTAAAAGCTAGCTTGCAATGTGAGGATTGTCCAAATCCATATAAGGAGTTCATGCTCCCATTCCATTTCAGATGTGGGACTCTTAACACTCCCCCGCATACTCAGATCTCGTTAACTGGAGCGTGGATAATATAATTTGGGGGCCCAACATCGACGAACAAAGAATTGGAATGAGTCTGGCTCTGATACCATGTAAAGAATGGATCTTGGGCCTAACTCAACCCCAAAAGCTAGCTTGCAAGTTGATGATTGTCCAAGTCCATATAAGGAGCCCATGTTCTCATTCCATTTCCGATGTGGGACTCTTAACACATATAACCTTAATTCATTCACTCACAACGAAATTGGACGAGTTAGGTTTAGAAATAAATTCTTGACATGGTCAATTTAGACACAATCCAAAGTAAACCACTGAACATGTATTTTTCACTAATGGTTATATAATTTGTAATTTCTTAAGTTAAGACACTGAATTATTTTTAATATCAGTATATAAAAGTGAAAGCGGGTGACGAAAAACTGCTAGCAACACTTTTTGATGAAAAATGACCTCCGTATGAGAGAGAGTGATAAGACCTTCAGATAATTTGGTGCGCACAAAGTGACAATCCAATTCAATATGTTTTGTGCGCTCATGGAAGACTGCGTTCTTAGCAATGTGGATGGCAGTCTGGTTGTCACAATATAAAGGCACAGAAGATATGTCAGACAAGCCAAATTCAGAGAGTAATCAAGCAAACCAAGTGACTTCTGCAACTGCCTTACTCATGGACATGTATTCTGCCTCAGGATAGGATAAAGAGACAATAGCTTGCTTCTTTGACTTCCAACCAATTAAACTACCACCCAAGAAAACGCTGAACCTAGAAATAGATTTTCTACTATCAGCACAAGCACCCGTCACTATCACAATACACAATGAGAGACATATCAGGAGAAGAGTTGAAAAAAACACCAAAATCAGAAGTCCCCTAGGTACCTCAACAAATGAAATCCAGCCTTCATATGAGGCACACATGGCTGTTGAAGAAACTGACTCATGTGTTAAACTGCAAAGCATATATCATGTCTAAAATGAGTAAGAAAATTCAGTTTTCCAACTAGATACCTATACTCCTCAAGATTAGGAAGAACATCTCCAACTCCAGCCTTGAGCTTAGAATTCATCTCAAGATGACAAACCACAGAGGAGCAATCAGGTCTATGGAAGGTTGTTAACAAGTCATGGACAAACTTATTTTGATGAAGGAGCACACCAGATGGAGTACAGAGAACCTCGATGCCTAGAAAATAATTAAGGGAGCCTAGTGATTTCATCAATGTCATCCACATAGATGGCCAGAAGAACCAGAGAAACACCAAATCCCTACTTAAAGTCATTAAGTGAATGGTTGTATCCCATGGACTTTAGACGGATTGGTATTAGTGATTCCAACCAATATTGTTGTAAGATCAGTATTAATATCTTGTTTGGTTTGGTACCTCTTTCATAATCATTGGAATGGTGAGTTCAGTATTTGAACTTTATGGGTTGAAGATTTCATAAAATACATTAATATTTGAGTTACTAGGTTTGAAATTTAATATTTGTATATATTTGGCAGACTTTTAATACATGTACAAGAACTAAATCAAACCTACTGAGTTTGGTTGAACCCATATCTTATCTTATATATCTACCCTTGATTGAAATAACCCTACTTGGCATGATTTTTGGTAAGAGGTGGCAATCCAGCGGGTCAAAACAGGTCAAATGAGTAAAAGGGTTATGATCCAATCCGTCTAAAGTTTGCTTGAATAAAAATAAGTTGGGTCGTGATGGGTCAATTAACGGGTATTAGTAGATAGAAATCAAGATTTGGGTTTCTGTTTATCAGCTTTTCTTCTAGCTCTCCTTTCTCTAGAGCTAACATACTAGAATCCACTTCTTTCAGATTCTTTTGAATCCTCAAAGATTTCTACAACTCCCAAAAAATTATTGCAATTAATAAACACAAATATTCAGTAAGTTATAAGCAGCTAGAGGGACAAAAGGGTTCATCTGAATCCTTTTTTCACACTGTACAAGTTATAATGCTCAGACTCTAAAAAAATATTATCGGACAAGTGTCACATCAGAGGCGGAGCTAAAATACTAAGTTTATAGGTTCTAGATTTTAGGAAATTAAATTTTTGAGTTCTTGATTTTTACTTTTATTTTGGCAACAAGGGAAACCCCGCCGCTACCCTTCGGGTGCACTCTAGGTAAACTCCGCTCCAATGTAATAGCTCGCAAATCATACAAAAGATGTAAATCGCACTAGGCAAGCCCCGTGTGACAAGCTTGACCAAGAAACACATGCAGGTGGTATAGAATCCAGGACCTCCCATTTGGGAGATCCCCTGCTCAACCAACTCGGCCACCACTGAAGTGACAGTTCTTGATAAATTATTTATGCATATTAAGTGGATTGTTTAACACATACTGCACCAAAGCTACTGAATTCTGTCAAACACGTAGTCGGAATACTAGCTCCACCCTTGTGTCGGATCCTTAAAAGAATTAGTGTATTCTCCAAAAAAAAAAGACACTATTTTTGGAGGACTCAACACACACTTATACATATTCTTAAGAGTCTGAGCAACATAATATACATGTGATATCTTTTAATGAAAATTCAGGTTCCGCCACTGATTAAAAGAGTTCAATAAGGAAGAAGACTTGGAAGAAATGTAGAATACCTCTCTAATTTCATTGAAGCTGACTGCATGAAATGTAACAGCAGCTGCTGCTATAATTCCAAGTTCTGGAAGTCCTACTTGTTGAATTGCATCCATTATTCTTGTGTGTGTGTGTGTTTTATTTTATTTTTGCTTTTCAGCCTCACTTCTGAAGTTGGATTAGATATTCTGATTTCTTGTTTCTCTTTTTATTTCTTTTTTTGGGTGACATATGATAGATATCTTCATGTGTAGAAAAAGTAAGATGAGGACTTGTAGTGGCCCAAAATCCACTTGTAATCTGAGAGTCATTCATTTCTCCTCCTTTTTTTTTGGGTCACTATCTTTTGAAGCTAGTTTAAATCTATGATGGTCAAACTTTTCAAAAATATTATTGGATATATGTCTAATTCTTCAAATAATATGTATTTTTAAAGGATCCAATACATATACGATGATATTTTTGAAAAAAATCAAGCAATAGCATTTTTAGAGCTATCAAATTTAATCCATATAACCTTAATTCATTCACTCACAGCGAAATTGGACGAGTTAGGTTTAGAAATAAATTCTTGACTTGGTCAATTTAGACACAATCCAAAGTAAACCATTGAACATGTATTTTTCACTAATGGTATATAATTTGTAATTTCTTACGTTAAGTCACTGAATTATTTTTAATATCAGTATATAAAAGTTAAAGCGGGTGATGAAAAACTGCTAGAAACATCTTCTTAACACACATCCACAATGAACTTATCATTGTCCTTTTATTTTCTTGTTTCAATTTTTAGTACAAGGTCATTCTCAATTAATTCGCAATAAGAACATGAAAACTGAACAATAGACACAAATAGTACTGTAAAAGCGTATTATTATTCCAAATAAAGATACAACCACTTCTATTTCTACTTCTTTTTGTTTCAATGAAAAGTAAAATTCTTAATAAAATAATTAACAAAAACTTTATAATTGTAAAAATAAATCGCTCGGGAAAACAGTTGGGTCCTTAGAAACAAGCGTCCAACACGCAGCAGCAACACAAGGCAGCAAAACTGCAACATCATACCAATACAATGAAGAGTTTAAATTCTGCGCACTAATAATATAAAAAATACAATATCAAATCACATTTAAAGTAATTATAAGTAAATCTTTATGGTAAGTACTACTAATTAGTGACTTAGTAAAAATAGTAACTAATTATCATACTAATTTTAAATATATTAAACCACAAGATTTATATTTTTTAATTTATAAAACTCGTACGTAGCGAACACTGTAACATAATTAAGACAGAGAAAATATTACTTACCAGCCTTTCCAGAAGCCATCACCCCTGGTCTGAGTTTTGGTCGGGACGGATGAATCTCCGTTACCGTCTCTCGTCGGATAACCAGCCGGCGGCGGAGCAGCGACGTATTCACCCTGCAACTGCTGTGGATATGGACAAGCAGTACCTGGTGGAGGATAAGTCCCTGCAAATTTTCAAGAAAGTACAAATTATGTCATCTTCATGTTTCCTAAAATGCCTAAAACTAAGAAAACCACATACTCTAGTAAAATAAAGGGGTGACAAATGGAGACGAATTTAAAATTTAGAGTGTGTTTAGTATGAAGAAAGTCATTTTATAAAAAGATACTTTTTGGTGTTTGATTAGCACGTGGAAAGTAATATATTTAAAAATCAATAGTACTAGTATAAATAAATTGGAGAAAGGAGAGTGCTTTGATAAAATATTGAGTACCAGGAGTAATATGAAGTCAGAAGTTAAAGATAATGGTAAGGAAAATGACTTTCTTGCCTAGGGAAGATTTTTCTCTTTTTGATGAAAAATGACTTTCGTTGTATTAAACAACAAAAATGGCTTTCTTATGAAAAAAAAACTCTCTTAGGGTGTGTTCGGAATTGAGGAAAATATTTTTCATGGAAAATATTTTTCTAGAAAATAAGTTTTTGGAAAACAAGTTAATTTTTACTTATTTTCTTATATTCGATTGGTTGGTGTAAATACGTGAATTTCTTATTTATTTTTTCATGTTCGGTTAGTTAGTAGAAAATATTTTTGAGATAATACACACTTAAGCCCATCCAACTCACCCACCACCCACCCCAAGAAGCCACCCTCCACCATCCACCCTCCACCACAAACCCGATTCACCACCCACCCCAAGCACCCACCCTCCACCACCAACCCCATTCACCACCCACCCCAAGCACCCTCCACCAACCACCCCACCAAATCCCACCCCACCACCCTCGAACGCACTCTTCTTCACCCACCCCTACCCTACCTCAGACACCCAACCCTACCCCATATCACCGTTCAACCTAACCCCCACCCGCCCGCCCCCATCTTAATTTTCTATTTCATATATTTTATTTTATTTTATAAAAAATGAAATTTATTCTTACCCCCACCTAGGGATGGCAACGGGTCGAATCTAGATCAGATCCACTAGATCCATATCCAGATCCGTTTTTCATACCTGAATCCAGATCCATCGGGTCCATAAAAATCAAATTAAAGTCGGATTCATCGGATCCGCCGGGTCCACGGATCGGATCTGGATCCACATGTAAAAAATAATCTTTGCTAAAAATGTAACCTTGTTAAGAATTTTTTTTTTGAACTGACAAACGATTTTTACTTAGCTAACAGTTTACTGTGTTTCAATTTTGAAATGTTCATATGAGATATTTTGTTCGTTGTCTCGTTTTGATTGTGAGCTATTAATTGAAAATGTTGGACAATGACAATAGTTGTGGAAAATGCTGACTAGGATTTCCACAATGCAGAACTTGCATGTGTTTGAAATCTTAACAAATGAAGTGAATATAATTTTAACTACTTGTCTATGGAAATGTTAGTCATTCACTAATATAACATTGATTTTATTATCGAAGTTACCTCTTTATTTTTTAGTTTTTGAGTTAACGCGGGGATAAATTAAATTTGTTTTGAGAATTAAACTTGCAAGGATGTGCTTAGCAATTTTAAGAAAATACTTATAAAATTACATTTTAGATTATGAATATATTTAATAAAAACGGATTCACGGGTCGGATACGGATCTCAAATACAAGATCCGTTCCGTCTACAAGATCCGTTCCGTCAGAAAGGGATCTGAGTTCGATCCGGATCCGTCGGGTCCAAATTTTGAAGATCCATATCCTATAAAAATTATCTGGATCCACGGATCTGGAGCGGGTCCAGGATCCACTGCCATCTCTACCCCCACCCCTCCCCCCCCCCAAACCACAACCCATACACACCAAATTTAACCACACAAATTTTTTATTTTTATAAAAATTTTATAAAGTAAAATAAAACATATGAACTAGAAAATTCTGGAGGGGTAGGGATGCGGGACACAGGGAGGTGGATTGATGAGTGGTGTAGAAAAAAAACTAAAAAATTATTTTTTTGGAGGGGAGGTGGGGTCGGGTGTTAAAAACCAAAAAAAACTTTTTAAATTTTTTCAGAGGGTGGGTCGGGGGGGTTCCGCAACGGGGCTAGAAAACCAAAAAAAAAATTAAAACCTTTTTTAATTTTTTTTTGGGGGGGGGGGGAGGGTTAAGGTGCATAGGGTGGTGGAGTGGAGGGTGGGTTGAATGGTGGTGGTGTAGTTGGTTGAATACCACTTGAATACTTGTTTTCCCTACTTTCATTAGGGAATTCATTTTTTTTTAAGGAACTTATTTTTAAAAAAATTTTACCAAACGAACATGAGAAAATTGAAAAAAAAAATCCGGAAAATGTTTTCCTCCAAACCGAACACACCCTTAGAATTAGTCATTTTTCCTTATATCAAACAAACTCTTGGAGTAAGTGGATCGAGAATGAATTACGATCTTATTACATGTATCTATACACATTTTAATTTTTGTCATATATATAGAGAGAGAGAGGGGGGGGGGGTTGTTAGTAATGTTACTTGAACTCAAAGCCACAACCACAATAATATATTCGAAAGGTAGAGTTTACACAGACATTATCCTATCTTTGGAGATAGAGAGATTGTTTCCAGTAGACACTCGACTCGAGGAAAAATAGTTCAAAGCAGTTCGGAAAAGGAAATAACGAGAAGGAAGAAGCTATGGCAAATTATGATAGAAATCATGACAAGCATTCTGAACGGTAACTACAATAAAATAGTACGATAATCGAAGTACAAGAAGCAATAGATAGTAACATAAATTAAAAGACAACAAACTATAGAAGTAATGCTATGACTACTAACTAGTATGGAATGACAAGCGAGAAAAACCATACAACAATATTCATAAATTCGCGTATTGCGAAGGAATAAAGTTTAAAAAGAATCACCTTGAGACTGGTTTTGATTGTAGTTACTCATTCTAGAAAAAAAGGATGACAAAAAAGTATAGCTAAAGATCAATAAAGAACTGAGGTTTCTTTTAGATTTCTTGACTTGCAAGATGTTCCTTCCATGTGTAGGTATATATACTTATTGGAGTTTGGATTTCTTTTTTCTTTTCTTTCTGAAGAAGGGTGAGAAAACGAGTTGTTGGATGGAATGAAGGAAAAATATTGTACGCGTAGAAGTTAAAAATTACAAAGCAAAAGAAAAAGTCAAATGGTTGAGCTTAAGAAATGCAGGCCAAACGGCAAAAATAGCACCTTTTGGTACTCTGTTTGGATGGTTGTTATTAGTAATGTATCGTATTTTATTATTTTGATGAATCAAAGTTTGGATATATTGTATTGTTTGTCGTTACATAATGTCTTTCATCAGCAATTTGAAGGATAAACCTACAAGAAAAGTAGGGTACGAGATAGAGCTAATATAAAAGGTAGGGTAAAGGATAAAATAAGAATATTAGATAGTAAGCAAAGACAAAAAGTGAAAAAAAAAAAAAGATAACGACGCGATCACACCAAATTGGTCACTAAACAAAATGGAACTTTTCGTCATTACATAACGATAAATTTAATGGTACGATACAATAAAATTTAAGTAACAATCAAAACAAACATTGTATTTAAACTAACAACACAACACAATACAATACAATACAATAAGTAACAACCATCCAAACAAGCCAAATTCAATCTTAAAGTCGTTTTAGTTAATTAATTACTAGAATTTATTAAGCTGGTTCAGCATTTAATTTGCATTAATTAACATTTAATTAATTAATTATTAATTCAAGAAGACAAAATTTCATTTGAATATTGTTAACAACTATTAATCCAATAGAAATGAAGAAATTCATGTATGGCAGCTAGAGTTTGAAAAGAGAGAGCATTCTATTAATTCTGAAGAACGAAAAAGAGGAAAATGATTTGATTAGATTACAAAATATCTGGCTCAGTCATATATTAATGAACCGAGCCCATACTATTCTAGTGCTATAAATATTGGGTCAAGTCATGTACATGAAAACTAAAGCTGAAGATACAATGGAATATTCATGATATACAAGATATTCCAAAAAATAAAAATGAATTATCCTATCCTATTCCAACACCCCCCCCCTCCCCTCCCCCCCCCCCCCCCCCCCGCAAGTTGAAGGGTGAGAAAACCCCTAACTTGTGAAGATGCAAATGATGAACAGCTCCAGGCAGAGTCTTGGTAAACATATCAACAAGCTGAGAAGCACTGGATGTATGAGAGAGTGTGATAAGACCTTCAGATAATTTGATGCGCACAAAGTGACAACCCAATTCAATATGTTTTGTGCGCTCATGGATGACCGGGGTCTAGCAATGTGGATGGCAGCCTGGTAATTCAATAATGTCCCAAGTACCATTTGCATATAGAGCTTCAAACTCTAATCTCATGACATGCTGCCATTCAGGGACAGCTACAGCTTGAGAGTAAGTGTGAGGCTCAAGAACAGGTTGCTCTCTAAAAGTAGACAGACTAGAACTAGTAGAAGTGTGACCAATGTAAGGAGGCAAAGAGTAATTATGATACCACTAGACGTGTAGGTTTTGAGTTATAATATTGATTACATAGTTTACACTACAAGGAAAAAGGACCCACGATGACGGTTAAAAAATGTCATCTAAAGCTGTGGATGACAATTTCTGTAAGTGTCATTGTAGTCACTGTCACGAATAGATGTTGGTGAAATCACAACATATGTGACGGTTTTTACTCGTTGACTTTGACTATTTCCTAGCAATTGCTCGTTGACTTTGACTATTTCTCACTTTTTTAAAAAAAAATTCCGAATATTTAAAAATTGTGGCAGTAAAATATTTGAATTTTATTAATTTAATATTTATTTTTGGCGGAAAATTTTTAAATAAATTTTAATTTTAATTAATTTAAAATATAAAACAATTGCGGGATAATTAATTTTGGCGCATTTTCTATTTAATAATTAATTTAATTTAATTAATTGTTTTAAAAAAAATCAATAATAGTTAAATTGGTGGGAAAATAGCATATTGTAACTAATTAATCAAATCATTTTAATACACAATATTGAAACATTTACGAATTGTTTTACAAAACAAAATGTTCCCAAATGTAACCAAAATAAAATGTTCCCATAAACAGCCAAACTACAATTATTATTCAACCATCATGAAGGTGGCACAACTTCGGAAGTACGGAGACTCTTTGAAAAATGATGCGCCCACTCAATCCGGACCTCATCAAGCTCATGCTGCGAAAATACTTCTTTTCTATTGTAATGTTAAACACAATAGAGATCAATTAAAATTTCTAATCATAATTAGGTCATTCTAGTGTAACTAGATTCAAATATAATTCAACACGTTAGATCAATTATAATACACTAGAGATCAATTAAAGTATATATAGACAAGTACATATACAAGAAATAATGTTAGATACTTACATTTTTTACAGAGATAAATCATTCATGAGCTCTTGCAACATATAGTAACCGCACTCGTATACATTAGGCTGTTGTGGTACCTTAAAACAAATTTAACCCAAACATTTACTTAACTGAACAAATTTGAACTTACATTACGTGCAATTAAAGATCAATTCTTTTTCAAGAAAGCTCGGATGGAACGAAATCGATGGGTTATAAGAAAAAGATAAATTCTTTTTCAACCTTTTTCCTAAATAGGTTCTCATGCCTTCTGATATAAAACCAAACCAGTCATACGTTTACTGCAAAATATTATCAGATTATCTACAACGTCTAGATGATAGGATAAACGGCTAAATAACAAACTGATGTTTATCTAGAGCACATGATATTAACTTTAGGATTTACTGGAAATTTTAGCGTCTTGGGGTTTAAGCTAATAAGTAGGCCGTTTTATTTTGTCAGCAACTATAATGTAACTGACTTGAATATGGTATCTCATAAATGTGGTTATTTGATCTTTAGCGTCTCCGTAAAATAGTACAGGATAAACTGAAAGGGATGGAATACCTTTAAAAGCCAGTAACATTCGCAAACGAGCTAAAGCAGACACATGATAGTTGTGTTGAGATCTATCCTTCAAAGCTAAAAAAAATCCAAATACATAGATAAACAAATAAATTTTAGTTCAATCCAAAAAGGTCATCAAAATAAACAAATCAAAGTTTGGTAACTTATTGGTTCTCTGTTAACATCCTTTTTTTTTTCTAAAGTTGACTGTAGTACCTGCATAGAAATTTACGTTCACTAAAATAACACAAGAATTATATTCACGGCATAGTTTCAAAGCTGGACTCCACTTGCTGCTACAAATGTTCTAGATTACATTCCCAAGCGTACCCCCCATAACTTTAACCATTTTAACCTGTTTTTTCTCTTTTATAGCAGGATAATGACTTCGGCAGAAACTTACTTCAATAACTTTAAAATGTACACAGGCACCAGGATTGTATTTAACATACTATTCTCATATGTACTAACTGACAATGGAGGAGGTGGAGTTCAACAAGTGATAGCAGAAACTCAGAGCTCATTTTACCAAAACAGCAGAATAAAAAAACAAAAAATGAGAACTGCAAGAAAATACAGCAATATACTAACCTGTGTGCAGTGAAATGCTTCAAATGGGAACTAGAGAGACAGGTTAATCAAGTTGCAATCAAGATTATGCTACTGATTGTTGACCTGAAGTTGCTTTGCCCTGGTGAACTCCTCTTAAATGTTCCCATATGTTCATGTGAATGCTCTTGTATTCGGTTGAGCTGAAACGAGAAGGTGAAAAATTGCATTATGTAAAAAGAAAAAGAATAAGAAAACTAGTGCAACACGAAATGTTAGTGACTCAAAGCGTCTAGAAAGAATGCAGATACAAACGCTGAAACTATTTCTGTTAACTCGGGTCCAATGTTACAAAACATTTTAACCAGCATGTCAACACAGAAGAATCAATTTGATGTGATAAGTGGTCCATAAATCAAAATCAGCAGACTTGTAGGAAACTTCTTCAGTCAATTTCTACTGGAATCACAATAAATACATCAAACAACAATTTGCCTATTCATCAATTATACAACTTAATAACTTTGTACTATAGAAATATAAAACTAAGGCCACTATACCAATCCATTCTCATTCGCAAAGAAAAGGCCGCCACCAAATTTCACTACAGAAAGATGAAAAAGAAAATAGCTAAGTCCACACACATACACACCAAATTAGAAGATATAGTTTTTATTGTTTACTGTTTACTTTAAGTTATTATTACAATTTTGAAATCATACATGAACAAGTAATAATAAAGCACTATGTTAACCATTTAGCTGCTTTCCAATGAGCAGCTCAAAAAGAAAACTTCATGAAAGAAAAAGAGTAAAGTGACCAAGATTCAAAAGAGAAAGAAACAACCCAATAAAAGCAAACCAACCAGATTATCATTCCTCTCATGACGACAAGTCTGTTTATTGACGAAGGGGGCCGATATAGGGGAAACTCAGTCCGATATAGGCTCTGATATCTACGTATTCAAGTTGGGCATACTAGAAACGCCACATGACACATGGAATTTATTTTCATTCCTCACTCTTTATCTGTGTTAGACCTTATATTGATAATACACGCCTTACTAATTTGTGTTTTTAGTACAGACATAAGTCATACACAACTCAGTTAATCAATGAATTAGTTTTCTAAGAAACCTAATTAGAATAACCTATCTCTACAGTGACAAGTTAATAATAATAAGTTCATTAAAGTTTATACATACTCTTAACAAAAAAATAGGAACAACAAATGGAAATTGACATCACGTAGATGCAACCAAGATTTTACCATATCTTTGTCACGAGATGATTGAGCATTTTTTTGTCTAGTACTTCCTATGTTGAATACTTAAGAAAAGAAATGATACAATGATCAAAATAGTGAACCTATAGTAATTGCTCTTCATGTTCAAATTCCTATAAGGAAGAGTAAATTCTTTGGTCAAACCAGCACGAAAATTTGATCATCGACACCAAATACTTACTAGTTTTTCATCCATCATTTTATTACTATTATAGATTAAATAGCACACATCATTAGGCAAGAGAAATAAGTGACAAAAAGGAAAATAAATATTTATCTCAAAAAAATCAATTACAGTTGCAACTGGTTGCTATAAGTGGTTTCAATTTCAAGTGTGCTATTATTATATTGAGTTTGTTATTCCTCAAGATGCTGTAATTAATGAACATATTGTCATCAAATCTCAGCATAGATGCAGGGTTACAGAATTCCGGTTAAGATAAATTTAATTTCAGATACTCAATCTACAGTTTATAAATCCAATTTCCATGAAATACAAAAAAAAGATACAAAGTAATATGGAGAACTCACAGAGTCTGCAACTGGTATAAGTTAAAATGTTCAGCTGGAACTTATCTCTGAAGTCCTCTGGTTTCCATTCCCCTGCCAATACATGGTCATTTATTAAGTTATATATTTTCTAGGAATTGAATTCATAAAGATGAGAAAAACAATAAAATGATACATAAATGGATGCTCCATAAATCGAGAACACGACATCCAAGACTTATCCATCAACGAACAGTTATAAGAACAACACCTGACACACAACAAAAGGCATGCACACATATCATTCAACCACATTTTAAAAAAATATACCAATGCAGATTTTTTAATTTAAAAGTAAGCATACTGTAGCTCAGCAACGAAACCAGCAAAGCAACTTCTAAATTTCCAACACCGATTTTAGGGCTCAGATTTCGGTTTGCAGCAGCTAAGAACGAATTTAGACTTGATAAAAACTGATATTTAACATCAATGTAACCTTCTTGTGCACACAGTGATTTTTCTTAGCAAGCTTCAATACCCTAACACAGTGGGCTGAAAACGACGGGCGAAGAATGCTAGTTGAGCAGCACAGAACGAAAACTATGACATGCAAGAAAGCTCAGATGGAACTAAATCGATGGGTTAGCAGCTCAGATGGAACGAAGAAGAAAGCTCTGGAAGTTGTGTTTGGGCGAGAATGGAGGAAAGAGTTAGGGTTGTCGATACTGAGGAGAATGAAAAAGTTAGGGGAGCTTTAGAGATATTGGGCCGGTTTTTACGTGTTGGATCGGTTAAACTCAAAAAAAAATAGGTCTAACTCTATAAAATCGTCACACAACATGTGCGGTGTAAATACCCATCATATATCATATCACTGTCATAATTTTATGACAGTTTAAATACTTATCACATAAATATCATAAATATCTATTGACCAAGAAGTCAAGGGAAAAACTGTCACACTATGTGACAGTTTATTCAACTGTCACACTCTGACAGTCACCGTATATCCTTTTTCTTGTAGTGTTAATTTAGTCCCCCTCTTCTGAAACTCGCAAGTAATTTTTTTTTTAAAGGAAAAAATAACTTACACGAATTCCACTAGACGGTAGGTTTTGAGTTGTAATATTGAGCCTAAGTGCTTACTCATTTTTAGGAGCCGTTTGGATATGATTTGAATTTATGATAATTTGAAGTTGAAGTTTTGTGTGGACATGCAATTTGAATTTCTTAAGTTGTATTTTTTTCTTATAGACATAAAAACCCTACTAGTTGTGAAAACCATTGAAACGTTCTCAATTATTATACAATATTATCAAAGGAGCAAATCATAGTTCATAACAAAATTAATACGCTACTAGAAGACCTTTTTAAAAAAATAAAACACCAATTGATTAAACTTTAGTTCAATAAAATGAAAAGTTGAACATGAATTGTAGTGTAACTACTCTTTAATAATCCTCCACATGGTTGGTAAGAGTATACTTGTTATAAATATACTACCAACTTGTAGATCTTTTAATATTTGATATAAATGGTTGGTAAACATGATGGTAAATATTTCTAGCAATTTATGGAATTATTTTTTACAAAATATAAACTTATGGACCAATTTTTAGATTTAAAAATTTGAAATCCCAAATCATGCTTTTTTGGATGATTTGGAAAATCATGAAATGAAATCACATGTCCAAACGCGGATTTCATCTCATGAGATGAAATTGCATGTCCAAACGCCTACTTAATTTATGTGGCAAAGTTTGAATAGACACGAATTTTAAATAAATTGGATTTTTTAAAAACTAATAGTTATAAGCATGTCACTACGTTGATATAGTTATAAGATTTTTAAAATTTGTACTAATGTTTAAAATTTAAATTGCAGTATATATGGTTGGTTTCTTCTTTAAAAAAAATTGCAGTAGTGCTCTATAGTTTTTTGTCCAGTCATTTCCGCTATTATCTGTTATTTCTTGTACTTCGAGTATCGTATTTTATCTGTAGTAGTTACTGTTCCTTTTTCACACTGTTTTACCATGGCTTAGTCGCTTTCGTTATTTTCATTTTCATACTGCTTTGAATTTTTTGTCCTTATGTGACATTTTTTATGTTTTCCCTTAAGACGGGGGTCTATCGAAAACAACCTATCTACCCCAAGATAGAGATAAAGTCAGTGTGCACTCTATTTTCCCCAAATCCTACATTATGAAATACCACTGAATATGTTTGTTGGTTGTTGTTACACTATGATGCATGCAAAACAGGAGATACTCTAATACGATCTATAAAGTGATAAAGAGAACTTGTCTGTCTGCATATACAAACATCAAATAATTAGCCGCACTAACCACATTGCTCCAAGTTAATTCATTATCATACACGAAGGTATATACATACCAATAGTAGTATGTGGAAAAGGTGACCACCAATGACCAATCCAAAAATTACTCAAAGAAGTTCTATATTTTATATATATACACAATATAATTTTTGACGAAAGATAACATTTCATCATCCTTTGGCGGTTATTGTCATAGAAAGAGTTTGAGTAGGTTTAATTGGCCGAAATGAATTTCTATATTCGCAGATTAACTATCAATATGAAGTTCGTAAATGAACAAAATTCTTGTTAGCGATAACTTATACTCCCTCCGTTTCAAAATGTTTATCTGATTTTGACTTGGCACGGAGTTTAATAAAGTTAAGAAGACTTTTGAATCTTGAGGTTGTTAACTAAAAATATGTAGAATGTATCAAAATATGTTTTAATATTGTGGTCTTAAACATGTTATGCAGAAAGTTTGAATTAAAGAGTTGTCAAAAAGGGAAAGCGATATTCTTTTTTAAACGAACTAATTAAAAGGAAAGCAAGACAAATATTTTGAAACAGAGGGAATACTACCTTTTTCAACCAAGCGAATTTCCCCGTGCTCTCAAGTTTTGAGCAGACTACAAATTTAAAGGGAGGATATATTTTTCTGTTCGACGAAGTTATTCCCTCATGACCACTCGTAAGGGAGAAAAGGACAAGTTTTTTAAGTTCTTTCTGTAAAGAATGAGTTTTGGGCCTAACTCAATCCCAAAAGCTATCTTGTAGTGTGAGGGTTGTCCAAGTCCATGTTCCCATTCCATATCCGATGTGGGACTCTTAACACTCCCATGCACGCTCAGACCTTGTTAACTGGAGTGTGGATAATATAATTTGGGGGCACAACATCGGTGAACAAAGAACTGGAATAGGCCTGACTCTGATACCATGTAAAGAATGGATCTTGGACCTAACTCAACCCCAAAAGCTAGCTTGTAGGGTGAGGATTGTCCAAGTCCATATAAGGAGTCTATGTTCCCATTCCATATTCGATGTGGGACTCTTAACAGTTTTGCAACTGCTCCAGTTCACCGAAACTAGAGCTCTTCGCCGGAGGAGTGGGGGAGAACAAAGGGAGTAGTAGTGTGGTGGTTGAGTGTTGCCTGAGGATGAGAGATCCGATGGTGGCGGCTTTTGAGGTGGTTTGGGGTGAAGCTCGCCGAAGCTATGGGTTCGCCGGTGGTGATGGAGAAATTGAGGGAGAGAGAGAAGATGAGGAGAAAAGGGGGCAGCGGCGGTGAGTTTGGGTGGTTTCGCCGGAGCTCCGACAGTGGAAGGTCGACGGTGGTGGCTATGAAAATGGGAGAAGAAGGAGGGTGTTTTAATAAAGAAAACATGTTTATGTGAATAGTGATAAAACATTTTTGATAATTACTTTCCTTCATCTCATTTTATATGACACTATTTGACTTGACACGAAATTTAAAAAAAGACTTTTGAAATATGTGGTCCAAAACAAATCTTATATAAATGTGTAACTATAAATCATCTCATAAAATTAAATTGTTTCTAAATGTAGGAAGGTGACATTCAAACGTAAAAGGAAATGGTGCCACATAATGGGACAGGGGAGTACAATTTTAGCTAATTATAAAGTTTTAAATAGTAGAAAATTCATTAAAGTTCAATTGTTTTTACTATAATATAGATAACTTGGTGATTGGAGCTACCTATGACGAAGAGTGATCATCCAATATCATTCTTCAAAAAATATATTACATGCATAAATTAAAGAAGAAATGTTCAAATATGTCATCGAACTATCAGAAATGACTCATTTATGTCACTCGTCAATAGTTTGGCTCATTCATGCCATTGTTGTTACTAAAATGAATCATCCATGCCATTTTTCATTAACATCGTCATTAATGAAAAATTGTATTGTAAAATCGGCGTTAATGAAAAATGGCATGAATGAGCCATTATGATAACAACGATGGCATGAATGGGTCATTTTGATAACAACGATGGCATGAATGAGCCAAACTATTAACGAATGACATAAATAAGTCATTTTCGATAATTCGATGACATATTTGAGCTTTTTCTTTAAATTAAATATACATAAATATTCTTGAGTTTTAGAAGAGGCATCGGACATGACTATCATTTAGTTAAGTCCAATACCAAGTCATATACTAAGAAAAATTCTCCAAATTAAAGTAAATGTGGGACTATCATAATTTAGTCACGGCCAATACCAAGTCATATAAGTAACCTCCAAAATTTATTCATTTGATCACGTTCATATCCTGATCTTTTGCAATAAAAAAAATAAACCTCTAATTACGGCTGACTTGAATACAAATCATGTTAGAATGAGACAGAAGGTTGACTGACCTAATTATTAGTGCATATTAACTAATTGCACACTCAAGAACAATTACTATTCAAATTTATGGGATGTCATATTTGTTTGAAGTACTTTCAATTTTTTGAGGTTTTAAATATGCCACATCATTCGTATATATAAAAGAGTGTCGCTGATGATAAAATAGAAATATTAGAATTAAGTACTTATAAATATAAAAATACTCTTTAAGATAGACTTCAAAAAAATTTGATTGAGAAACCTATATATGGCCTATATGCCTCTCACTTGGTATAGCCGACCGTCAAAGGCGGATCTAGGAATTAAGTTTTATGAGTTTAATATTTAAAAAAATTTAGCAATAAATTCACTTTATTTTTAAAGGAGAAAAAGTTCAAATATATCATCGAACTATCGGAAATGACTCATTTATGCGACTCATTAATAGTTTAACTTATTTATGTCATTATCGTTATCAAAATGACCCATCCATGCCATTTTTCATTAATGCTGACGTTAAGGGAAAATGTTGTAAAACTAGCGTTAATGAAAAATGGCATGGATGAACTATTTTGATAACGGTGATGGCATAAATGAATCAAACTATTGACAAGTGGCATAAATGAGTCATTTCTGATAGTTCGGTGACATATTTGAACTTTTTCCCTTTTTAAAGTTATGTATTTATAATTGTGAATTTTGTGAAGTTTACCGCATAATTTATGCTCCTCATTGAAATACTATATTCAAATTAATTTGGTATCAATAGTCTACGTCAGCCACAACCGACATCAATCGTGGCGTAAAAATAGTCATGACACATCAGTATGACTTTGTGCTATAATCTACCTAGCTATTTTGTTGGATTTCACTAACAAATTATATCATATTATCATGATTTCAAAGTTTAAAAAAAAAAGAATAAAAACATTTCAGAATTGTAGCATGTAAAGACACCATATCATGTTATATCCAACCTAGATATCATGTTGGATATATTATTTACATCATAACCAGTGACGGAGCCAAAATTTTTATTAAAGGGATCAAAATATTAAGTAGTAACACGAAGAAGCTAAAGAGAGGTCAACATTTACTGTATATACATAAAAATAATTTTAATCATATATAAATAATATAATTTTCCGTCGAAGGCGTTTGGATGAATCCTCTTGACCCTACTTGGCTCCGTCCCCGATAATAACCAGATCATCATGAGACATGAGTTCAAAGTTTACAACCAAAGAATACGAAAAATTACTTTAAGAATTATCACATACAAGTAATAGTAGAATGATATGACATTAATCGGCTGACGTGATTTGCAGGCTATTGCGTCAGTCCGGAGTTTACCATGTGCGCACTCAAAAAAATAGCGACTGCGAGTTCCTTCATAAAAAAAAAAGAGAATAATATAATATTATATATACGTATTAATTGAACTTAATTATCATATTGAATTACTCATAAATCCTACGGTATAAATTAGAAAACAAAATAAGTGAAGATAGCTCTACCGACATATTTCTATCGGCCGACATAGCTAGCTTGTAGGCCATCAAATCCAGCACTACAAATGAATGCATTAAAATCACTACAAATTGCAAACACGTGCTTGTTAAATCCCACATGGGATAAGTATGATGAATTGATTAACAATAAAGCTACTGAGTTCTCGATATCTTAGTGAAGGAACGTATTTTTTCTATTTTCGATTTCTTTTATCCTTTTTGTATTTGAATTAATTAAAGATATGGAAATCAAATTGATACTTACTACATTTTGTATCTTTCTTCTTATAACTTATTCTTGAGTGTCTAAATTTGCCACTATATTCGCGGTAGGACAAAATTGCTCAATTCTAAATGATAAATTTGATCCTTTTCTCTACTCATAAATGATAATACTAAAGTACGATTAATAATGAGGTGTCATGTGAAACTTAATATGCAAATTTTGAGTAACATAACAAATAAGAAGATAAAGAAAAATACATTACTCCCTTCATCTTAATTTATGTAGTATTTTTTTTAGTCTGCCCCAAAAAGAATATCATATTTCTATAATTAAAAGTAATTTAATTTTAAAGTTCTCATTTTACTCTTAATGAAATTATTTATAGCCACACAGTTGTCTAAGATTTATTTTAGACCACACATTTTAAAAGTCAACTTTTCTTTCTTAAATTTTATGTCAAATCAAATGATGTCACATCAATTGAAATAGATAGAGTAAAAAGGAATAATTAACGTGGTTTTTTTATCAATAGATCTATATTCACACGGGAAAGAATAAACGACTTACTAACATAAACAAGAGTACAAAAATATCTAAATTTTAACGTTATGTCAACACTCTCCAACAACCAAAGGACTACATAATATGTACGTTGTAAAGTGAGAAGGAATAATCTTTAATTTATATAAGTACTACCAAACTTTTTCCTAAAAAAAGCCAAATATGAAACAAATTTATAATCAATTATTGTAATATTTTGCCTGTTGAAAAAAAAATTAAAATTGTAGAAAACCAAAATTGGTTAGAATTTGGTAGTTTAATTAATGTTTAAATATGATTTATAGTTAGAATTTACATATAGGAATAGATTTTCATGTTTTGAGTTAAAGTAGGTTTCTTACTATTATAAATAGAGATATTGCTAGCTATTTTCAGAATAAGAGAGAACAAGAGATATTGTAGAGATTCACAAAGTTTATCACTAAAATATTTTCCTTCAAATTGGTATCATAGCTTCTACAATCCTGATAAAGAATCAAAGAGCTTTCACTGCCGACAGACGGCTATAACCAATATATGTCGCCCGTCTGGCCAAGAATTATATAGTCAAATGTCGGGTAAATGATGTATGCATGAAAAATAATCATGCTAAGAATGATTCGGAGAAATATTGCAGGATTAAAGAGGTGCAAACAAAAGTGCACAAGAGTTGGAACGATCTTCTTGGAGAAGTGGATTAAAATAATTGAATGTCGGAGAGAAGTGCTCCAACTATTGGAAGTCGGAGAAAAGTGCTCCAACACAACCAAGAAAAAGAAAGGGTGTTAGAGAGAAGTGTTTTAACTATTGGAAGTTGGAGAGAAGTGCTCCAACACAACCAAGAAAAAAATAATGTGTGTTAGAGAGAAGTGCTCTAACTATTGGAAGTTGGAGAGAAGTGCTCCAATACAACCAACAAAAAAATAATGGGAGTTGGAGAGAAGTTCTCCAACGATTGAAGGTTGAAGAGAAAGTGTTTCAACAATTGAAGATTGATGAGAAAGTGCATCAACAATAGAATATTGAAGAGAAAGTGCTTCAACAATGGAAAATTGATGAGAAAGTGAATCAACAAATTGAAATGTTGGAGAAAAAGTGCTACAACGATCGCGAAGGTTGAAGAAAAAGTGCTTCAATAATTGATGGGTTGAAAACAAGTGCTTCAACAATTGGAAGATGGTGACAAACGCATAAAAAAATAGATATATATTTTTGAATTACAGGAGAATGTTGAAAAAAAAAAATCAAAATTGTAGAAAATCATAATTGGTTAGGATTTGGTATTTTAATTCATGTTTAAATATGATTTATAGTTAGAATTTAATATAGGAATATGTTTTCCTGTTTTGAGTTAAAGTAGATTTCTTACTATTATAAATAGGGGTATTACTAGTTATTTTCAGAACAAGAGAGAACAAGAAAATTTTTAGAAATTCATAGAGTTTATCAATAAAATATTTTTCTTCATTGCCCTTCCTTCAAGTAAAAAAAATTAAGCATGATAAGAAAATCAAAACAAATATGTAACAACAACAACATACCCAGTGAAATCCAACAATGTGGGTTTGGGGAGGGTAGAGTGTACACAGACCTTACCTCTACCTTGGTAGGTAGAGCAATTGTTTCCGAGAGATCCTTGGCTCAAGACAAAGAACAAGCCCAAGCAAAGTAAGACACACAAAGTGCGTAAGTCATGACAACACATTTTGAAAAAGAAAGAAGCAAAAAGAAACAATAGCTAATGCAAGTAAATAAGACAAACAAAATACACATAGCAGCATAAATCAAACGACAAGGGACTATAAGGCAATATGATAGGCTAAGCGAGCCTACAATAATAATATTATAACTACCAGTTTGTAAGCGTAGGTAGGACTACGCTGAACTACCTACTATCCTTCTACCCTAATACATGTCCTCCATAACCCACTATCTAAGGTCATGTCCTCAGTGAGTTGCACCTGCTCCATATCCCGTCTGATCACCTCTCCCCAATACTTTCTCGGCCTACCTCTACCCCTCATGTACCTGTCCATAGCCAACCTTTCACACCTCCGCACTGGGCATTTATGTCTCTCATTTGCACGTGTCCGAACCATCTCAACCTAGTTTGTCGCATCTTATCCTCCACTGAGGCTACTCCCACTCTGTCCCTGATATCATAATTTCTAATTCTATCCCTTCTTGTATGCCCACACATCCATCTTAGCATCCTCATCTCCACAACTATTATCTTTTGGGTGTGCGAATTCTTAACCGGCCAACACTCTGCCCCATTCAACATAGTCGGTCTAACTACCACCCTATAAACCTTGCCTTTAAGTTTTGGTGGCATATTTTTATAGCACAATACTCCAGATGTGAGCCTCTATTTCATCCACCATGACCCAATACGATGTGTGACATCGTCATCAATCTCTCAATTCCCTTGGATAATAGACCCGAGGTACTTGAAGCTCTCTTTCATTGGAATGACCTGGGTACCAAGCCTCACCTCCACGCATGTCTCAAGGTCGCTTCCATCAGTGAACTTGCACTCCAAGTATTCTATCTTGGTCCTACTCAGCCTGAACCCTTTAAACTCCAGAGTCTGTCTCCAAACCTCCAGCTTAGCATTCATTCCGCTACAGATCTTATCAATTAGGACTATGTCGTATGCGAATAACATACACCATGGCACCTCCCATTGGATTTGTCGCGTTAGTCCATTCATCACCAAGGCAAATAGGAACGGGCTAAGAGCTGATCCCTAGTGCGGCCCCATCATAACTGGGAAGTCCTCCGAGTCTTCTCCTACTGTTTGTACCCTTGTCCTGGATCCATCACACATATCCTGATTGCCCTAGTGTATGCCACATATATACCTCTAACCTCCAAACATCTCCGTAGAACCTCCCTAGGGACTTTGTCGTATGCCTTCACGAGGTCGATGAAAACCATATGTAAGTCTCTCTTTCTCTCCCTATACTGCTCTACCAACCTCATAATAAGATGGATGGCTTCTGTAATCGACCGCTCCGGCATGAATTCAAACTGGTTCTCGGAGATAGACACTCCTCTTCTCACCCTTATCTCCATAACTCTTTTCCAAACTTTCATAGTGTGGCTTAGCAACTTGATACCCATATAGTTGTTGCAACTCTGGATATCACATTTGTTCTTGTACAAATGAATAATTGTACTCCACCTCCATTCTTCGAGCATCTTCGCCGTTTTAAAAATAACGTTAAACAACTCCGTCAGCCACTCCAAACCTGCCCCGCCTGCACTTTTCTAAAATTCAATTGGGATCTCATCATGTCTGGTCGCTCGTCTCCTACGCATCCTGCGCACAACACCCTGAACCTCCTCAACCTTAATATTTTCACAATACCCAAAATCCTGGTACCTACCATAGTGCTCCAGATATCCCAACATAATGTTTATCTTTTTTTTCGTTCAAGAGTTTATAGAAGTAAGACTGCCACCTCCGTCTAATATGCGCGTCCTCCACCAGCACTTTGCCGTCCTCATCCTTGATGCGCCTCACGTGATCCAAGTCCCGGACCCTCCTCTCCCTCGCCTTGGCTAGTATGTACAATTTCTTATCCCCACATTTCCCTCTAATTCCACATATAGACGTTCAAAAACTGTCATTTTCGCCGTCGTAACCGCTAGTTTTGCCTCTTTCCGCGCCATCTTATATAATTCCCTATCAGTCCACTTCTCCACCTCATCATTGATTTCTACTAATTTCGCATACACCGTTGTTTTCTCTTCCACCTTCTCTTGAACTTTACCATTCCACCACCAGTCCCCTCGATGCCCACCACGGCTACTCCACAAGACCCCTAGCACTTCTCTAGCAACCTCTCGAATGCAACTGGTCATCTTATCCCACATTCCGGTCGCATCCCCACTACTCCCCAAGCCCCCTTGGGCATCAACCTCTCCCCCATCTCATTTGAACTATCCATGGTCAAGCTCCCCCATTTGATTCTTAACATGTCATCCACAACCCTCTTCTTCTTCTCCATCTTGATCTCCAAATCCATCACCAAAAACTTATGTCGGGTTGTAAGATCCTCATTCGGAATAACCTTGCAGTCTTTACAAAGACCTTTGTCAACCTTCATAAGGAACAAAAAGACTATCTGAGTCTTAGCCACCGAACTACGGAAAGTCACTAAATGCTCCTCCTTCTTCAGGAATCTTGAATTGGCTATCACTATCCCAAAAGCTCTAGCAAACTCCAAAAGTGAGATACCTCCCCCGTTCCTGTCTCCGAGGCCAAAACCTCCATGTATGTCATCAACCCTCCGGAAGTGTCCCGATATGTCCATTGAAATCCCCTCCTACAAATAACTTCTCAGTGGTTGGTATACCTCATACCACTTCGTCTAAATCTTCACAAAAACACCTCTTCTCCTCCTCTTTCAAACCCGCCTGCGGCGCATACGCACTAATAATGTTCGTAGTGCACCCTCCAACTACCAACTTAATCGCCATCATCTTGTCATTGACCCTCCTAACCTCTACCACATGATCCCTTAGCTCTATGTCTACCAAAATGCCTACTTCATTCCTATACTTCGACCTACCCGAGAACCATAACTTATACCCGTCTTCATGCTTAGCCTTAGGTCCTACCCATATGGCCTCCCGGACACATGCTATATTAATCTTCCTCTTCTTAAGAACCTTAACCAGCTCTATGGCCTTCCCCGTTAGAGTTCCAATATTCCAAGACCCTATTATCAGCCTAGCATTACCCTTACCCCGCTTACCCTCCCCCCCAACTCTCGCCTCTGTCCCTGATCGAGAACATGACCCTAGTCTACCATCATTCACCAAAGCCACTAAAGCAAAAAAATACTAGTCAAAGGCTAACGTTAACACACACAGGAACTAATACTAAAGCACAAATTAGCAAGAACTACCAAAAGGGAAAGGAAACAATGCCAATAAAACTAAAGAAGGGTCTGAATAGTATAATACAGTAAACAAACAGAATACCACTCAAATGTTTACCCTAAAACAGGGAGGGATCAAAGTGCAAGCACAAATTGACAGGAATATTGAGGCAAGTAAAATCACTACGCCAAGAATGCTATAAGTAAAGACAAGAAGCGGAAAAATTTAACAAGAAGGTTAAGGACAAGGAATGAATACGGGCAACCGGAGGTACCAACTCCAGTTGAATCAAACTTGTTTGCCGGCGAAAATCATTGTTCACAGTTGACGGAAGTACTGTTCACCGGAATTTTTAACCCAAAAAAATTGCGTACCTGCGTAAATCTAGGAGAAAAGAACACAAGAACAATAACAACAAAAAGAACAAAAAATAAATGGAATTTTTCCGTCAACGCTGGTGGGTGATCGGAGCGGTGTTGTTGAGGTCTTACTGTCGGGAATGGGGTGGGGTGTAGGGATGGCAATTGGGCGGGGCGGTGCGTACTCCCTCCCCGCACCCGCATTCGCCAAAAAATTATACTGTTACCCACTACCACCCGTGGCGGGTACAATTTTCAACATCCATACCCGCCTAGGTGGGTATATTCCTATACCCGCCACCTACCCGCCACCTACCTACCCGTCCGCCTACCCGCCACCTACCCGCCCGCCTACCCGTCCGCCTACCCGCCACCCATTTTTTTCTCCTCTTCCCTATCAGACAACAAAGAATCAAGAAAATAAAATTTCTAAGAAACCCAAAAAATTATCCACCCAAATAACTATATATTACAAATGTAGACAAAACTCAGATATTATTTTAGCTATATAAGCTAGGCGGGCGGGCGGGCGGGTAGGCGGGTAGGCGGGCGGGTAGGCGGGTAGGCGGATATGACTGCAAATCCACCACCTACCCGCCTACCCGTGACGGGTACATTTTCAATACCCATACCCGCCTACTACCCGCCAAAGTTATTTATACCGCCCCAATTGGGCGAGTGCGATCTGAATCAAGAAATTATACCCACCTGCCATCCCTAGTGGGGTGGGGTGGGGGTTGGTGATGTTACGTTAGAGAGAGGGGGGAGAGAGGGGAGAGGAGAGAGAGAAAGGAGGCTGCTGTCTGAAGTTAACGAACAGTAACGAGTGGAATTGGTGCGGCCAAGGGGCTGGATTCGGGTCGGATATTGCCGCCGATGACCTGTCGGAAAAACTGTCTACTCTTTTCACTTCACTTTTGTGCCGCGAAGGTAACAGTTTAAGGCATTTTAAAATTAAATCCTTAATTTATCTTATACAGAATTTTCTCAATATAATTAACAAGATCATAAATTGCATTTCATAGTTGGTTTTCCTTACACTAAAATCTAATAGATCTATAAAGTGAAACAAAAAGCTAGCAGAGGTTGTCTTTGCATATACAAACACCAATTAAAGCCACGATAATCACAGTGCTCCTAATTTATTATGTAAATGTGCACTTTGAACTTTTCTGTGGGTATATACGTAGCCAGCAAGTGGCATGTAGAAATAATCGTGGAAAGCACAACAAAATAAAATAAAGATGAACCTTTGAGTTCCTTCGACCTATTTAACGGTCAATAACATGTGTGAAAATTTTAAGAGATAAAGTTTGAGGTTGATTAGGAAATATACACAAATGCTAGTTGTTTATTCTCAATTTCATATGAACTTTACTCCCTCCGATTCATATTATATAATATTTTTAGCTAATTTTATATTTAGTTCAAAATAGGTGGAAGTGAATTTTTTACATAATTCAAGAAGTATTAAATATGCACTATTTTTAACTAAAGGTAACTTATTGAGTGATGTTTTTAAAGGACATGCTCAAACTAAAAACACTATATAATATGAATCGAAAAGAGTAATGAAATTATTCAAATGTATGAGTTGGTAAAAATTACTAAAAATCAATTGGTATTTATAGTCATCTGGGTGAACTTATCTGAGTACCATTATCGTTAAAAGAAAGAAAAGGGAAAAAAAACTTTAAGTTCCTTGTATACTTTTTTCTTTCGAATTCCTTCTTATATACTTATGTGTCATTTTCTTGCCTACTTCTTTGCAAAGTACAGTAAAATTAGATGGTACAATTTTAGGATTTTAAGTTTTATGAGTTTAATATTTAAGATTTTTAGTATTGAATTCATTATATTTTCAAAATTATAAGTTTATATATGCTATTTCTTAAAATTTTAGTGAATTTCTTCATATAAATTTTGTACACTGCATTAAAAGTATTGAATTCAGAGGAACCCGATACTAAAAGGTTACATCCGCCTCAACAGATATTCACGTGTTTCTTTCTTTTCCGACCTAGTGTGTTACACTTACACTCAAATCCTTAGGTGATCTAAGCTTCTTGTTAATTCATAAATAACCTTTTAGTGCCTTTGCGCCTAATATAAATTTTTTTCTATAATCATCATCAATAATTGAATCTCTAATGTTAGTCTAAGCTTTCCTTTAGAAAACAAGTTGCCATGATTGAGCTCAAACCCAATTGCATAAGCCACATGCAAAGTTAAATCCAATTGCTTAAGCAACTTGCAAAGGTCGGTCCAAGTTCAATTAGTGGTAGAAGCAGAAACTTAAATGATCCAAGTGCATAAATACCCAGTTTTGAGATTACCATTTAATTTATATCTGTAATATGTAAAAATTTATAAGTTTATCCACTTTAATAAAATTTCGTATATGTGATCAAACTGGTTTTATGACTGAAGTTCATGTACATATGATTGAGATTCAGTCATTTTAGCTTGAATTCAGGCATATATAGTTAAAATTCAGTTCATGCACATATGTTTGAAGTTCTACTATCTTTATCTGAAGTTCATTAATATGTCGCTGAATTCAGTTATTTTTACTTGAAGTTCAAGCAGAAATACATCAACTTCAGATATATCATATCTACAGTTATTCCAAAGTGAGTAAACGTTAAAAAAATAAAAATAAAGGTACAAATTAATAATTAGCTGTGTCTAAATAGAATATCTCTTGAATTTCTTTGAAGACCTTTTACCTACCCTAAATTTGCTCTTCCATAAAGGGAATTCATATAGTTTATATATAGTTAAAAATATTTTTACTTTATTTATAGTATAATTTTTCAACGAAAGAGATTTATCTTATACCTACCCCATAGTCTAGCCCCCACCCCCCACAAATCAAGAAAACCGTTCATTCCTCTCTATATATAATATGATTTGCATAGGGAACCCATTGAAGAGTTTTGACAAGAAAAACTTAGAGAGAGAAACCATGAAGTGCAGAAAAAATAGCAAAGCACTTCTAGTTCCATATCCAGCTCAAGGTCATGTCACACCAATGCTCAAACTAGCTTCATTGCTAGTCAATCATGGACTTAATCCAATAATCATCCTTCCAAATTTCATCAAAATTGACTCTAAAGATGTGAATATTTCCATCATGTCAATTCCAGATGGGCTAGATCAAGATGGACTAACGTCCCCTCACGATTTCTTCGCGATAGAAAATTCCATGGAGAATTACATGCCATGTCAATTCGAAAGGCTCGTTCGAGAACTACAATTTGATGGGGAAAATGATGAAGAAGATGGAGTTGTGTGTGTGATTGTTGATTTGCTTGCTTCATGGGCTGTTAAAGTTGCTAATAAATGTGGTATTCAAGTTGCTGGATTTTGGCCAGCTATGTTAGCTACTTATACATTGGTTGATTCAATTCCAGATATGCTCCATGCTGGAATCATATCAGAAACAGGTAAATTGAACTTCACATAAATAAGGACAATCTTTGTAGATATACGTATATTTTTTCTTGTATTGGTTTTCCTGCCTGTATGTGATACCAGCTTTTTGGCCAATAACGAATCAGGATTTTTATTATAGGATTTATAATAATAAAGTAATCACACGAAGAAGTGAAAGAATTCAACACTACTATATATATAGATAGATTCGGATGAAACTCTTGTGCCCCTAGCTCCGCCCATGTTTGGGGGAAGCACTCACTGCTAAGATTTTTTTTCCATTTCCCAACATAACTGACCTCAAATCAGAGATTGTTGATTAAATGTGGAGGGATATTATATTTATCCCATCATAATCACGGGTGATATTTGTACGTAGATATTACTACTAAAAAATGTTCGATAGAGCCAAAGATCCCCCCACTCTCTTTCTATTGCCAACACACTAAAAATATCCAGTGTCTATTTCCACAGATATTTTAATTGAATAGTAAGAAAAAGAAAAATAATAGTGTTTTCACATGAAAAAATTAAGAAGTTTCTCATCGTTTCAATAGGAACCTATTTTCCACCATGCGTTTGTCTATTGAGTTGATCTGGTGGAAATGTAGTGGAAAATCATATTTTATAACACAAATTTTTCATTGATTATCAGTGAGAAAAACTTTTATTTCTAGTAGTATATAGTTGTTTTGCCACTGACCCTACTTTTTCTGTTGATCTCTATAAAAAAAAATTACACTATCAAATCACTTGAAAACTGATTACATGGTAAAATTCTTTTCGTGGTCAGTATACACTTAACTATAATTAATATTAGTTTTAGAGTTTATCTTGTATATATCCACGTTACTGTAAAGAACATCTAACAAATCATGTTATTTAAAAGGTTAATTAATTATAGAAACTGTATATAAGAGATAAGTGTAGGTGAAAAATCTTGATAAGAGCATATACAAGATTGGCCTTTTATCTCAAGCGCGTAGTTTGGATTACAAATATCAGAATAATTACTAAATTCATATATTAATATATATTTAACCTTTTAATGCAAGTAACTTGTAAGTTGTAACATAAATCTAGTCAAAGTTGTTACGATTCCAAGACTGCGATGTACGTGTCGATTGTTATTTGTTTAAAGATAATAAAAAAGACAATTTGCTTAACGTGCAATTAATTAAAGTATATATCAATAATAATACTAGCTAGGTCATAGTCAACTTCTCTCATTCTAACATGATGTCATATTAAAGTCAACCATAAGAGGTTCAAGTTTTTAAAATGAAAATGTTATGTTATAAGAACATGATCAAATCGATTTTGAAGTTCTTATATTTATTTAACTGGATTGGCAACATTAAAGGATACATGGAACTTTGAAAAAAAATCCATGCACAATAATAACTAATAAACATTATTCCACGTGTTTCTTGTCACTAACTTTATGCACAAAATTGTACTTACTTTCCCTATAGACAATACATATATGAGTTCACACCAAAAGAAAAAAAGGTCAAGTTTTCTACCATACTATAAAAAATGGCTTATTTTGACAATTATTAGATTTTTGGTCTAATTTTACTCTGCCGTTAGAAGTCTTATTTTTCTCTTTGATCCCTAACAGAGCTTCAATTTAAGGTAATCTTAAATTATAATAAAAAGTTGAAGGGAAATTTAAATTTTTTTTCTCGAAGAATTTAGACTTGTAGAGTTGACTAATTTCCCAATGAAACTTTGCGATGATAAAGGGAAAATATGAGACGGCAAATTCAAATGTTAAGGGGAAGTGGGGGGGAGGGGGGGATTTGGACTTTTCCCAAATCAAAATTGTGTGGTTTAGAACATTCAATATGATTTGAATCTCCTTTAGTTGAGAAACCTATTGATAAATAATAATTGACAATCTCACAGGTTGCCCATTACACAATGGTCCAATATGCCTCTCACTTGGTGAGCCTACACTTAGCTCACAAGATTTACCATGGCTTATTGGAAACTCAAATGCAATAATTTCAAGATTCAAATTTTGGACTAGGACCATGGAGAGAACAAGATCCCTCAAATGGTTACTCATAAACACTTTTCAAGATGAATGTCACAAGGACCAAAATACAACAAATTGTAATTCCCAAATTCTCCCAATTGGGCCTTTGAACACTCATGTAACAATCAAGAATTCAAGCTTTTGGGAGGAAGATTTTAGTTGTTTGAATTGGCTAGACAAACAAGTTGCTAATTCAGTTTTGTACATTTCTTTTGGGAGTTGGGTCAGCCCAATTGGTGAAGCAAAAGTGAATAGTTTAGCATTGACACTTGAAGCAATAAAAAGACCTTTCATTTGGGTGTTAGGCCCCTCATGGAGACAAGGTTTACAAAAGAGCTATTTGGAGAGAATTTCAAAACAAGGGAAAATTGTGTCATGGGCACCACAAATGGATGTGCTACAACACGAAGCAGTGGGGTGTTATTTGACGCATTGCGGATGGAACTCGACTATGGAAGCCATACAATCCAAGAAACGACTTTTGTGCTATCCCATCGCGGGTGATCAATTTGTCAACTGTACTTACATTGTTCAGAAATGGCGAATCGGAGTTAGGATTGATGGGTTTGGACTGAAAGATTTGGAAGGAGGATTGAAAAGTGTCATGGAGGATGATGGAATGAGTGAAAGAATTGATAGTCTAAATGAGATGACGATGGGCAAGGTGGCTAATTGTAAAGCTATGGATAACTTGACAACATTCATTTCTGATGTTAGTATATGAAATGTATACATGAACGATATAATATATACGCCTCATATATGGTTGTATACATGAATGTTAACTAGGCACTAGGCAGAATAAAATTGTGCTTCCACATCATTCATGCAGGGGCGGAGCTTGAACACCTTTCACCGGATAATTATTATATAAATAAGTCAATTACTTTTATTTATGTATATATTAAATTTGAACATTTTATAATATATTTAGAGAAATTCTTGACTTCGACACTACATTCACACTTGTTGAAACTTAGATGAAAACATTTAGCTTGGTGGATTAGATTTTGAATAACCTTGTAAAAAATAGGTGTCACGTTAATTTCACGAGACTTTTGATAGATTGAAATTGATATAAAATGGACACAAGATATGATTCCATAATTAACTTTACGTAATCATGATACTCGAACTACAAAATTCATCAATCATGCTCTGATTTCATGTGAAACATTACATATATATGTATTACAAACACAGTCGAAGATGACAAGAATTAAATCTGAACTATAACCAATGCGGGCGAAGAGAAGATAGCAAACTTTTTACAATAAAATACTTCAAGTTCGTTATATTAAAGTAATTGCACTTTATCCATTATAACAGTAAAGGCATTAAACAATAGACAAATACAACTTGAAAACAATACAAATTAATATCAGTTTGTAATAGAAAGTAAGGTTTTAAAATCATTACAGATTCACTTACAAACTGAATTGTGACGGGGATGAAGTACTTATACGGTCAGTTACGGGTTCAATCTAACCAAATAATTTGAGCCAAATATTATATTTGTCTTAATAATTCATTGAATTTTACATTAAAATCCAATAATTTAAAATATTAGAATTTAGAATCCATAAATTTTTAAATCTTGACTCCATTGTGATTATGTAAAATATTATGTATGCCACAATCTACATTATTGCGTTATTCCATTGAGCACTGAGCACAAATAAAGTAACAAAACTGAATAAAGTCAGTCAACTAGCTAAGATATATTACATATATCAATGTATTCCCTCAGATGCATTATTAAATTTGTCCATTAATAAGAACCACCGCAAAGTTCTGTTTGGTTTTGATTTGATAATATATACCACTATTAATCTTTGTTCTCATAATTAATGCATCATGTGCTTCTCATCTGACACCGAAGATTGGTCTGTGATTTTGTCCGTGATGTGCGGAAGCAACAAAGGAATTTAGGAAACGAAAATGTAGGAGTAATAAATTACGAAAACAATTGACTCAAACTTTTTTTTGTTTAAAAAACTGAATTTGGTGTCTGAATAGCTTTCGCGCATGCACCTCCACTATTTTCATTAGCATATATATATATATATATATATATATATATATATATATATATATATATATATATATATATATATATATATATATATCGAATAACTTGTACCATAACATTACTATTAGACATGGTATATAAAGTAGAGAAAATTTCATAAATAACTATATTTTATAGTGTAATTATGACTATATAGCTACAATTTGCATATTTACGAGATATAGGTACAATAGTTGCTGTATCAGGTGGAAAAACTATATATCAGGTGGTTATCAGTTGTATCAACGAAAAAGTTATATCAGACTGGTATCAGTTCAGCTGTATCAAGCGGATATTAGTTCAGCTGTATCAGGCGGATATCAGTTATATCACGTATACTGTATCAACTGAAAATCACGTAAAAAAACTGTAATACCGTTGATAGCTACATTACGTAAATACAATAGCTATATTTCATAATTTTTGAAACTATAGCTACGTTTTGTAATATAATATAAATATTTATCACGTCGGGGAATTTTTCCTATATAAAGTATACATATGAGATCCTTGAATTCAGACCACAGAGCATGGAAATCTCCTCCAAGTACACGTGCGGAATAACTTTCCTCCTCTTCTTGCTCACTTACCTCTAGATCTGTGTAATAATTATTTACTAATTGATTAAATACTCTAATTTTGCTTATAATCACTTTCAAGTTAATCTATTAATCTTCTCTTTAGATCTTGTCATATTTTCCAAGCTCACTTTATCAACTGAGTCAAAAAGTTTACTAGTATCTGAATTCTGGAACAAAGCATATATCTAAAACTCAACTTTCTTAATATGTTTACTGAACTCTTTGGTGATTAAAATTTTGATTAACCTCGATCTTTGATTTGTCATTATGTCAATGATTATTTCTCAAGTAATTTCAATGATCTACTTTGTGCACCAATAAGTTTTTGAATGAATCTCCAACTTGTGTTACCTCCCATGCACGGGTAGCAGTAGCAATTGATTTTTTTTGTTCCCATGATCCGGTGTTCGATACTTAAATTGGTATATGATCGAATAAATTTGAATTCGTGCGCAGAGTTCCATATTGGGACAAGACGATTCAATATCCATATCTCGAATTCGAGACCTTTGGTTAAAGATGAATGAGTTCTTATTATCCACCGCAATCCTTGTTGGCGCAATTAAAGTTGTTAATGAAGTACGTATTGTTAGTAATCTATGAAGTTATTTGTCTTTGCTTAAACATTCAATGTACACGTACGAACGTAACTACTTGTTTTTGACATGATTAATTATAACAAATAACAAGAGTTATCTTCAAGCTAAAGATTGTAAAAATCACCCCTTTTATTTGGAGTTAAAGTATCTTGAACTTCTTCAAAGTTGTTAAACACAATGTAATTCTTATATTTTGTTGTGTTTGTGTATTAGATTTCAGTAATAACTCATCGTTATTAGAGAATAATCACATTTGAAATGTCATTTTATATATTAATCATTTCTTGTTTATTGCATGCTACAAAATTATTTAGGAAAATAAATTAACTTTTGTTACATGAACACATCTGCTTGGACTTCTGAATTATTATTTTTTCAAATACAACATATCAATAGCATAGTACACTAGTCTTTCTTTATTTAGCATAATACGCAAAGGATTATTAACTCGTTATGTCAATGTCATGCCATTACATGAATGAGATTCGACATAATTAAGGGTAGATTTGTACAAAAAAAATTCAAATATATATTTAGTCTAATTTTTCCATGACGAGTGTTTAACTGATTGCCTTTCATTTTGTGTGGTTATGCCACTTTTCATAAGAGAGATCACTTTAACATTAGTCCATTAGAGTCTGAGTTTGGTCATCCATCTTTTGAGATTGATGTTCAAGTTTTCTTCAGATGCTTAATGCTTCTTTTAAAAAAATGTTGGTACCTCTAACTCCTAAGATTGTATAGATTTTAATCTTTTTAGTTATATTATGGTAGTATAAAATGTGACACACGATAAAAAAAATCTGAAATCATTATGCCAATGGAAGGAAAGTATTTAAAATTGGAGCAAAGTTGAATTCATATGTCAAGCGGGTGTACGTTTTCGCACGTGCTATCAAATTAAACCACATACTCTATTACTTGTGCAAACTTCCATCAGTTCCTTTGAGTTTTTATTTCGCAATTATACTCTTCAGGTGGAGTGTTTCACATATTAATTCATCCACTATTTTGCGTTAATCAAAGGCGAACCCTCATTGTATATGGATTATTAAGATATCTTATAACCATATTCGCTCTCCATATCCATATGCTTTCATACCTCAACATCAATAGGGCTAGGGAGTTGCCCTTGCTTTTGATATTCCTTTGTGAATCTTAGAAAGAATGTATAATAGATGTAACTTATCTTAGAATTGACTAATTTGTCTAAGTTTTATGGGATAGAATTAACTATTCTATTTTGTGTTGATGAAAGATACTACATATTTCATGAATTGATCAGACTTAAGGGTCAAACCACCTAATATTGGAATGAATTTGGCCATAGATTTTTCAAAAATTTTGAAGAAAATTTATACACATTAACAATTTATGTGAAAATTATCATGTAAATTACTATATTTAATAATTTAAAATATTTAAGAAGAGTTTTAAAAAATTATAATAAAAGAAATAAATTATTTGACTCTTCAAATAGTAATAGTATCTCATAAAATGCGCGAACAAATCAAAAAGAAATTCAACTACCCATAAGCTTACAACCTGAATTAATACAAGTACTTGTCTCAAATTTTAAAGGTGAAATTCTTTTACTTTCGTTATTTTCGTTTTAACACGAGTCTTTTGGCCATGTTAGTTACTCTCAATGATGAAGCTAGCACTTCGGTTACATATTCGGTTGAAGTCAGTAGTTTTCGTTCAAATTCTCTATTTATAATTTATAGGGTTAAAATCTAGAACAACTTTAAATTTTAACTCATAAACATGACTAATGCTAAGGACCTTGGGTGTATTCGGCACGGAGGAAAAACAACGACAACAACATACAAGTGTAATCCACAAAGTGAAAAGGAAATATTTTTCAGAAAATATTTTCAATTTTTTATGTTCCGATTGGTCTCTAACTTGAAAAATAAATTTCTTAAAATGAGGAAAACAAGTTCCACAAGTAAGTAGTAACTTCCTTAAGTTCATTGTCTCTTCCATATCCCAACCCCCACCCTCTGCCCATTCCACCTCCCTCAACCTCCGAGCCCTACTTCCCCATCTCACGTCTATAATATTTTGCTAGATTATATATAAATATTTTTAAATAATATATTTTTATTTTACTTATCAAATAAGTAAAAATATACTTATTTTTTGAATTTTTTTCCTTTTAAAAGGACCGGACTTTAAAATTGGGTACAAGTACATTTTGTCAGACCTAATTTGTCATTTCTCTCTCTCCATTTTTTTCGGTGAAACAAAAAGGGAGCCTCCTGTCTCTTTCTTCTCACTTTCACACACGCATTTAATCAAACACCTTGTATTCATATTCACGCTATCTCTCTTTCTCTGTAAATCTTCCGTAAATTTCTTTGCAAACCCTAAAAACCTCACTTTTTTTGCTTTTATTCGGTGGAATATTCGAGTTTCTCACCTATGGTTAGGTTTGGTAGTTTTTTTTCCCGAATTGTTTGGTGTGATTTTGTAAATTATTATGGAGAGATCCGATGGTAAAAGTTCAATGGACTTGTCTAACTCATCGAGTTCCATCTCAGGTCAGCTCACTGCATTTATTCCCTTTTAAATTGTTTTTTTTTGCTTAAAAAATGGGCTCGAATTAAAGGGGATGATATAGATTAAGATGATTCAACTAGTTCATTTCGTAAGTGTTTTTTTTTTTGGTTAAAATGGGTCAGAATAGAGCGAATAGATATAGATGATTATAGCGACCCAAATTGTGTGTGTTTTGGTTGAAAATAGATTTATGCAACAAACAGATTAGTTTGAGATTAAAGAGTAGTTGCTATTGTTTGTCCCATTCAGCTCACTGCATTCTTTCCCTTTTTTTTGTTCAAAAAATGGGCTCGAATTAAAGGGGATGTATATAGATGATTCAATTAGCTCATTTTCTTAAGTGGTTTTTTTTAATGGGTCAGAATTGAGGGAATAGATATAGCGATCCAACTATTTCATTCTTAATTTTTTTTTGGTTGAATTTGTTGGATTTTATAGAAGATTTATGTAACAAACACGATTAGTTTGAGATCAAAGTGTAGTTGCTATTGTTAGGCTCCGCTTGGATTTCATTTAAGTTACTGTTTGATTCTTTCTAGGTTTCAACTAGTTCATTTTATTAAGTGTTTTTTTTTCTTTTTTAAATGGCTAGGGAATAGATATAGAGGCGTATAGTGGCCCAACTGTAAATTGTGTGTTTTTAGGTTGAAATTTAGTGGAATGAGCGGAATTTGTATAGTAGATTTGTATAGAAAAACGATTAGTTTGAGATTAAGGCATAGTTGCTATTGTTGTCCCCTTGTTTTTTCTTTTCTTTCTTGATTACGCTCTGCTTGAATTTCATTTAAGTTAACTGTTTGATTCTATCTAGGTTTCAACTAGTTCGGGAATATATATAGATGATTTGTATAGCGACCCAACCAGTTCATTCTTAAATTGTGTGTTTTTTTGGTTGAAATTTGTTGGGTTGAGCTGAATGCATATAAAAGATTTACATAGAAACCCGATTGGTTTGAGATTAAAGATTAGTTGCTATTGTTGTCCTCTTAGACCCTTGTGGTCCGGCCCTTCCCCGGACCCCGCACATAGCGGGAGCTTAGTTCACCGGTTTGCCCTTTTTTGTTTTTTCTTTTCTGGCTTGATGCTCTGCTTGATTTTCATTTAATTTACGGGTTGGATATAGATGCTTCAACTAGTTCATTTACTAAGTGGGGTTTTTCTTTCTTAAAGTGGGTAAGAATAAAGGGAGTAGATATAGATGATTCATATAGCAACCTGAATTGTGTGTGTTTTTGGTTGAAAATTGTTGGATTGAGCGGAATTTATATAGAAGATTTATATATCAAACTGATTAGTACGGGATGGATATAGATGATTCAACTAGTTCATTTCCTAAGTGAGGTTTTTCTTTTTTAAAATGGGTCAGAATAGAGGGTATAGATATAGATGATTCATACAGTGACCCAAATTGTGTTTTTTTGGTTGAAAATTGTTGGATTGAGCAGAGTTCATATAGAAGATTTATATAGGAAACAGATTAGTTTGAGATTAAGGCGTAGTTGCTATTGTTGTCCCCTTGCTTTTTCTTTTCTGGTTTGGTTAGGCTCTGCTTAAATTTCATTTAAGATACTGCTTGATTCTATCTAGGTTTCAACTAGTTCATTTCTTAAATGGAGTTTTTCTTTTTTTAATGGGTCAGGATCGAGGGAATAGATATAGAGGATTCGTATAACGACTCGACTAGTTCATTCTTAAATTGTGTGTTTTTTGGTTGCAATTTGTTGGAATGAGCTGAATGCATATAGAAGATTTATATAACCAACCAATCAGTTTGAGATTAAGGCCTAGTTGCTATTGTTGTCCTCTTGTTTTCCTTTTCTGTCTTGATGCTTTGCTTGAATTTCATCCAATTTACTGTTTCATTCTATCTGGGTTTCCCTGTATTACTTTTGTAATTAGTATGGAATTAAAGGAAAAATCATTCTTCTTTTTGGATGTGCAAACGGTGTATAAATTTTAACTTTTTCATTGGCTTAAACAGCTATTGCACTCTTCGATGCAACACAGTATGCATTTTTTGGACGAGATACAGGAGAAGAAGTTGAACTGGGGGGTCTAGAGGAAGAAGGAAACAATTGTGTTCCCGTGGTGGATGGTAGATTTGGTGATGATGATACACATGAGTACCATTTGTTTGGAAAAGATGAGGTACATTCTTTCATTACTCTACTTTTGGTTTTTAATCATAAGTGTGATCATATAGCAACTCTTGGACTCTCGTTCTTTATCTTTATATAACGTGAAAGAAGGGAATAAATAAACTTGGCATCTGCACATTCTATTTAGGAAAATACTAAAGATAAACTCCTTTTCTTCTTTAGTCTTATTAATTACAGGTGCTCATGTTATAACTTATAAGAACCTGTCATTAGGTCGTGAAATTCCGTACCACTTATGGTACTGAAACATTGATAGCGTCCTTTTTTTCATTTGCTGGAAACCATATGTAAAATATGCTACATATATTGCACCAGGAGAAAATTAGCATAAATTCGTCTTAGGTTTTGCTACTTCATTTTCCAATCCTTGTTTCTTGTTCACTTTTGTGCTCAATGCATTTTACTTCCAATTTTATGTGAGATGAGCTTCTTTTGACATTAAGTGGTGAATGAATAAAAAGAAAAATGGAAATTTTATCATTCTGCTGTCCTCTGCCCTCTTCTTTTCTTGCTTTCTCATCTGAATGTCCTAAAACCCTCCTCACTTCTTTACAATCACGAGTCCACTACAGTCCTTCCTTTCACCATTGATCTAAGAGGTTAATGGGAGGGTTAGGATGGTTGTTTGCAAGTTTTGGTCCAAGCTTCTGAGCTGCAACTAAGGTTTGTACTGGTTCGGTGAAGTGGTAGCGAGGAAAACAGCATAGGGTGGACGAAGGCATGTTTTTTAAGCTCCACTCTGATTAGGTTTTCAGTACCCACGAGGAACTAAATTTCCTTGTTCACTAAAATTTAGGCTGAATCTGTCGAGTGCTAGTACAATAACAACATACCCGGTGTAATCCCACAAGTGGGATCTGGGGAGGGTAGAGTGTACACAAACCTTACCCTTACCTTGAGAGGTCGAGTGCTAGTACAAGTATTAAAATTGGTGTTTAGCTCTAACTTGAGGGAAAAGAGTGCAACTGTCCCTTTTTTTGATTTGGTTTGGGAATTTTATCAATATGTCTATCTCATTGCCAATTAATTGTTTTATATTTGGAGTACTTGTTGTTTTCTTTTGACCCACTGTCTTCTCTTCTAGCTCATGAGTTTCATATCACTCTCATTTAGTTGCATTTAGCTTATATCTGTTCCCGAAAACTTTTTGGTGCCATCTCTTGTGAATTTGTGCCCTTGTTGGTGTGAGCTTGCTATTTTTTATTACCTTGATAAACTGCTGACGAATTGTACTTCTTTTTGTAGTCATACCTCTTTTGCTGCCTATACTAATATACTGCTTTATTTTCAGGGATCAGCTTTGGGGTCTTTATCTGACTTAGATGATCTGGCAACTACATTTTCAAAGGTCCGATCACAGTGTACCTTTTTAATTGGTGGTGTTCATTATAATACCTGGTTCTGCTATTTTAACTTATCTCTTCTTGATTCCGAATGAAATCAGGTTAATTTTGCTTTTATGTAATTTGTTTATCTTTAAGGGGTCGGTTGGTATTAGGGATAAGGATAACAATCCGGGATAAAATAGTGGGATTATTTTATCCTATGGTTGAGATTTTCTATTCCGGTATAAGTAATCCCGGGATTGTCTTAATACTACAATTTTGGTATTTTATTTATGCCACATTCAATGAGGGATAAAATATAGCTAATCCTGGAATAAGACCACCAAATGGCAAAGATGCCCTTCTTCAAAACTCTTCTCCGGAAGTCCTTTAAGAAGGCAAAGTTAAAACTAAACCCGCGTTTTATATTATTCCGTATATCCCATTTCTAATCCAATGAACTAAAGATCTATCAGAAAAAGCATTATTCAATCACCGTATATAATCCTCACATTATAATCCCAGTATAACTGGTTCACAACCCAAACAACTTACTACTAACTAGTAAGGGTGTTGGAACTGTGGCGTGTGAATTTTACTGTAGCATTTTTTCTATAGAAATGTGAAAATATTTTGCGCGATCAATCTGCTTAGTTTCCCATCTTTGGAGAGGCTAATGATTGATGGTTGCAAAATTTTGAACTTCAGGTGGACGGGAAGAGAAACAGAGCTTTTCAAGCATCATTAATAAACTTGCAACTAATGATTTTCTTTTCCTGGTCTACTTAATCTTCTTGAACTCTGAATGGTACTAAATAAAGTGAGTCTGTTTCAAAAGTACTTGATTTGATCATTAATATCTTAAAATTCAAAAATCCTGGTTTTGCATGGCGTTCATCTTGGATTTACCTTCTGATCTTTTCTGCACATTGCAAAGTCGAGTAGGTTATAATGGTCTTGATGGTGTGGCCTAACATATTCTTTTCTGAAGCTTACATGATTCTTTTTCTTTTGTCCAGTTGAACAGAAATGTGGCAGGACCTAGGCATCCAGGAATTATTGGAGATCGTGGATCAGGATCTTTTTCAAGGGAAAGTAAGTGCACATGTGGATTCATCTTTGTGTCGGCATCTGATATTACTATTTTATGTTAAAAAATCTCTTGGACTAATGGCTGAATGATATTCACTATCGTTTTCTTGTTAATTATATCTGATGCTACTTTGTAATAGAAATCATATTTCCTTTATTGCTCTATCTGCCCCTGCATATTGTGCCACCAGTCCAAGTTCTGTAAATTTCTGAAATGCCATAAAGTTTCTCTTCTTTTTTGTCTTGTTTATTGTATTTTACATTGGCGACTTGTGTATAACGAAATGTCATAGGATCTAAGTTTGGGACTATTACACATTTGTACTCCTTTTCTCAGCATGTGTGTGTAACATGTGGTTATGTCGCTGCTTTGGTTTTTATCAATTGATTGTGTTGAGCATTTAGTGGGAGAATACAAAAAGTTATTGTCTTGTGCTGAAATCATCTCCCTGCCATCTTTCATCTTTACTACAGGAAATTTATGAGACTCTATATAGAGAAAATTGGATTTGCCTTTGTATCATATGCCAGATTAGATCTACAGTTAATGATTATCATTCTTATGATGAGTTTACATGTAGCTCTCTTTGATTAACAGAAGTTATTTGCAGGTTCATCGGCAGCTGAATGGGCAAAGGAAACTGATTTTCCTGATTGTTTTGATCAGCATTTGTCTGACACTGAATGTTATCAGGATAGCAAAAGATGGTCTTCTCAGCCTCATTTCTCTCCTGTGCATCTGTCAGAGTCAAAACCGTTGTATAGAACATCCTCATATCCCGAGCAACCACAACAACTTCAGCGCTTCTCAAGCGAACCCATTTTAGTGCCAAAGTCATCTTTCACTTCTCTCCCTCCTCCGACTGGCAGATCTCAACAAGCCTCACCATACAGCCTGTCACATCATCAAAGCATGCCATCTCAGTCTCCCTATTCAACAGCCAATCTCTCCACTTTATCAAATTCTAATATCCATTTAGCAGGTTTGTCTCATGGGCTCCATTATGGTGGAAACATGCCACAGTGGACACCTCCCGGTCTTTCTCTTGATACCCGGCTGCAAAACCACTGGACTAGTCAGGCGAGTCTCAGTTATGGGGATCATTCTAGACTCTTAAATAGTGTATCTCCACATCAATTTCCTCAGAATGGGTTATTGTCCCCTCTGTTAATGTCCCCCCGGCAGCTGCAGCAGCAAAGATTGCATCATTCAGTTCAACCATCTGTAACTCATTTTTCCGCTCTGCCTTCACAGTTTAATTCCTTTCCTTCTCCTGGCCATATGGGTAAGCATGGATTGGCTGATTTTAGAGATTCAAAATCTAAGTCATCACATAAAGGTAGACAGAATGTGCGCTTTTCTAAACTAGGTTCTGAAGTCGGTAGCCAAAAAAGTGACAATAATGTTCCTAAGTTCAGATCAAAGTACATGACTGGTGATGAAATAGAGAGCATCCTGAAAATGCAGCATCCTGCAACACATGGCAATGATCCATATGCAGACGACTATTATCACCAAGCTCGCCTTGCAAAGAAAGCAGCCGAGTCGAGGTCAAAACATCGTTTTTATCCAAACAAGGAGCAATCTTCACGATCACGTAATAGCACAGACTCACAGCCTCACCTCCATGTCGATGCGAAGGGGCAGATTTCATTTTCTTCCATCCGTAGGCCTCGTCCTCTTCTAGAATATGATCCGCCAGGATTCGTATGTAATGGCAGTGGTGATCAGAAGATGTCTGAGAAACCTTTGGAACAGGAACCAATGCTTGCTGCTAGAATTGCAATAGAGGATGGTTTCTATCTTCTCCTCGAGGTTGATGACATTGATAGGCTACTTCAGTTTAGTCAGCCGCAAGATGGTGGTGTTCAGCTGAGGCGGAAGCGGCAGATTCTGTTGGAAGGCATGACTGCCTCACTTCAGCTTGTTGACCCGCTTGGAAAAAGTGGCAGTTCAGTTGGGCTGACCCCTAAAGATGACATTGTGTTCTTATGGTTGGTGTCTCTTCCAAAAGGCCGGAAACTTATTTCAAGGTATCTTCAACTTCTTGTACCTGGTGGCGAGCTTGCTAGAATAGTTTGCATGGCAATTTTTCGCCATTTAAGGTTTTTGTTTGGCGGGCTTCCACCTGATCCAGAAGCTGCTGAGACGATCACTAGTCTTGCAAAAACAGTCTCTGCATGTACAAGTGGCATGGACCTTAATTTGCTCAGTGCTTGTCTAGCTGCTGTTGTTTGTTCCTCAGAGCAGCCACCTCTTCGCCCTCTTGGAAGCCCTGCTGGAGATGGAGCCTCTGTTATTCTTAAATCTGTTCTTGAAAGGGCAACTCATCTCTTGACTGATCCTCAGGCTGTTACCAGCTTCAGCATGCCTAATCCTGCACTTTGGCAGGCATCTTTTGATGCATTTTTTGGTTTACTTACCAAGTATTGTCTAAGTAAATATGACTCTATAATGCAATCGAAGTCGAACACAGAAATGATTGGTGCAGAAGCTGCAAGAGCTGTAAGCAGAGAAATGCCAGTCGAACTTTTACGTGCTAGTCTCCCGCACACAAATGAGCACCAAAGGAAGCTGTTGATGAAGTTTGCTCAGAGGTCCATGCCTGTAACTGGATACAATGCTCATGGTGAAAGCAGTGGACAAATAAATCCTGAATCTGTAAGCTGTTAGTGGAGATGCTAAGATGTCAAAATAGCAAATAATTCTCAAGAATACATGCAAGGGTATGTTAGGCGTTGTTTTAATGCCTAAAGCTCCTCTTCCTCTTCCAACTTGTGTCTTTTTTTTTTGTCTCTTTTTCCTCTTCTCCTACCTTTTCTTTTGCTGTTTCTTTTTCCGTCGTGTCTTTTAACTTTTCTTCATCTTTTTCTGAAGTAAAAGTATGGTTCTTTCCCCTTTTCCTTTCTCTTTTGTGACAAGTCTCATCTTAAGTAACTGTGTATAATGGCTGAAAGTGACGGGGTTATTGGTCACTCCTTTTAGCGTTTCTCGTCCAAAGAGCTTATTTTTTAATGCTCTTTCTGTGAACTTGGATCAAAGCTGGAAAAGATAGGATGTACAGGCCATTTATGGAGAGTTTAGGGAGCACTGCGACTTGGCTATCTCCCCTTTCTTTTTCAGGGAAGAAGGTGTTCACCCGAAGTGTCGTTGCTGGCTCATAGGACATAATGGTTCAACTCTGCAGGTTTGGTAGATACATTTGCTAGACTTAAAAACTTACATGGATGAAAACTGTAATAGTAATATTACATGCTCTTATGCATTGACTATCATGTTAATACATTTCCCCATATTGTTTACAAAGTTGATTTGAAATTTGCCGTCCCCTGTCAGTGGTTCAGGTATGTCAACGACATTATAGTTTTTACCAGTGTTGGCATATTGAATGTTCTGTAGGTGCCCTATGTCTTCAGTTTGTCGCAGTATGAGACGGGCTGTTGATTCTGTATTATAATCACTTGTCACTTTATGCGACCGAATGTCAATATCAGTGCTCGTCCAGTGGCAAGGCTGTGATATAGCGGCATGTTTCGTTTGATGCAAGTGCTGATTTTTTTTCTTTTTGCAGCCAATCGAAGTCAATAGATTATGTATGTTAGAACATAGTTTTTCTTAGCACTTCATGTCTGAAAATCGGGGCCTTTTGCTTTGAATAGCGCTACTGTACCAATTAGCAACACTGTATGATGGCTGAAAAAAAGCTGTACTTTTGACCCATACTTTTCCATCTCAGATGTGATACTTCTCTAAATTAGTTTGCAATTTTATCTTGGCTTGAGGACTTGTATTCTGAATCTTCAGTACTTATTCTATCTCCTTGCTTTTACTTAATTTGTCCATATTCGAACCCTGGATTATTTCCAAGAATAGTTATGTGATAAAATAAGCTTCATCAATGCAACACATACATGTCAGTTCCAGGTAGTTATGGTCGACTCTGGGAGTACTCACTATTCAATTCAAGTTAGCTGTGGTCGATTCTATGAACACTCACTATTCAATTTGAACTCGTTTGATTCCAATCTTATGCAATTTAGGTCCTCTTAACACCACTTAGTTCATCATGGATATCTAAACATTTTCATATAAAAAACGACGTGTATGGCTACAAAGTCGTTTAAAATGATTTGTTGGGAAAATCATCACATTTCCAAACTGATCTTTGGTGTTCTGCTCGTGGGGGAAGAATGAGGGAAAGTGAAATATTTTATATAAAAACAAGGAGATAATGCAATTTATTAAAGAGGAATTTCAGTGAATTATTATTTTCCAATTGCATCTGACGATACAAGAAATAAAATAAGTAAATAACAAAAATAGGTTACACTATCAGATCACTTTAAAGGTTAATAATCTCAAGAATAGACAACTAAACAAGTACATGTTGAATAGCACTTGTGTAAAAATTCATTTACATCACCAATAAATATAAAATAAATATTGAAGTAAAAGCGTACCAACAAAGTCAATGAACAAGATAAGAGACTCATCTCATGTTAACAGTAATAATAAGACTTATTATGACATTTCCCTCTTCAATTCCCAGAAGACCAGGACTTCATTATTTCAGTTTAGGTTCTAAAATAATTAATATCCCCTTGTTTTGAGGCTTAGATCTATTTTTGCACCATATACTCATTATTTCTGAATCTTCACTCTCTTATTTAACTTATTTTTACTCCTCTTCCTTTTTTCTTTTCTTCATGTCCTAATTATATTTATAAATTTTCACTTCTCTCTTTTTATATCATTTCTTCCTTTTTTTTGGCATTTCAGTTTGTCTTACAGAAGATACAAGGTAAATAAGCTTCTTTGATGTCTCTTAAAGTTATATGGATCATTCGGCTTTCTTTCATGATTTTTTGTTCTTGTTTTTGTTGATTGTCAACTTCTATTTTTGCATGGCATGCATCTGTACATGCAATAACTATAATTTGTTGTGGGGCAATAAATTTAAGGTTCTTTTTTCTTTCCCTCAATCAACTCTGAGGTTCATCTAGATTTTGAAGTTTATGAGTTCTAGATTCTAACTTTGTATAAGATATTAAATTTTAAATTTATAATTTATACATATCAATTTACTTTATAAGACATAAAAAGTTTGGATCAAAATTTCTGAGTTTTGCCGAATACGTACCATAACGATATATCCACTCCTAATCAATTTAACTCTCAATCTCAAACTAGCTAGAGTTTGTTATATATGTGCACAATCTAAACCAATTTCTCACTATTTTAACTGATATTATTATTGTTATTGTTCTCATGGTTGGTATTCCATCTTATTTGGTGGGGTTACGGTACGAGGATCAAATTATTTAATATCCGACGTGAATTCAGACATAGACTCATCAAGTCCTTCGAAATAAAGTTACGTATTTGAAAACTACATATAAGATACTATAAATCAAAATAATTGATAATTTAAAATATTTAATAAAAATACTTGAAAAATGATAGTCAAAGAAAATAGTTTAGTTTCTAAATATTGACAGTACCATATAAAATGAAACAAATGAATTATGTAAATTGAACTAATATTTTTGGAGACTTCTAAGAAGTATCAATGGAGTATTTGTTTTTATATTTCCGTTCTCTCTAATCTCTTCCCCATCTCCACACCAGTAGGGGCGAAGCTACATGGTGATATGGGTAATCAGATGAACACCCTTCGCCGAAAAATTTCATCGTATATATAGATAAATTACTATTGATATGAAATATCTAAAGATTTGAACACCCTTAAAACAATTGGAAGCCTTAGTCCAGTGGTAAGGCCATGCAGAATGCCTCATCGAGTCACTTGGATCGGTTCCTAAGTAGCCGTACTACTAACCGACCTTTTTAATTTTTGAAAGAAATAACACAGAGCCAACTTTTCCCCTTTTAAAAGATAAAAGTGTTCATACCAATTCCCAACTCTCTTTGACTTCTTTTTTATTTTTTTAAAAAATAAACAATCCTTAAAAGTCATTGTTTAACTAAATATTATAGTATGTAGTTTGATATAAAAAATTTATTGTACCCATTCATATTAAAAAAAAACTTTACTTCTTCAAGATTGAACTCCCTTACAAAAACTTCTGGCTCCGCCACTACACAGGGTCTGACACCCTTAAAACAAGACACAATTTTTTATTCAGTTGGTAGCATTTCATAGATTCTGAATATTGGTTTAATTTTAAAAGATTTTGTACAACACAGACTTTTAAAAGTTGTGAAATAAATAAACTTTTGATTCTATATTTGCTTAGGACTTTTTGTGATTCTATACTTTCTGAAAATTACACATGTATAGTACAAGCCAAATGCCACATAAGAACCATAGTAATATATGTGGTAGTGGGAACAAAATTTTAATAAAATCATTCAATTATATGTATAGTTCAAGTCAATTAGAAGGGTGCGTTTGCACCTGTTACCTTGTAATACATCTCAATATTTATTTGCTTGTAATACATTTCATAATAATTTACTCGCATTCCGCGTTCACATTAAATCAACGAATACAAGACAAGTAGTAGTCCTACACACATTTATTGCTTATACTTAACTATAGTTAGATGATACGTATTCTCACTTTAATTTCATTCCCTCATGTTCATCATAGCAAAGGGATCAATTTACCTTCTTTTTTTCCCTCTTGGTGCAGGGAAGAGAAGTTCTGCATTATGATACATGATTTCCAACTAGTCCCTTTGAGCAATGTTTGTGGAAGTTGCAATAGGAAAGCAATTGCTTTGAGAAAAAGGAGTTTATTTTTCTAGTAAAAAGGTAAGTGCTCTCATTAAACTAATGAATATGAGTTCTCTCCTTTTTATTTCTTTTGGTTTATTTAGGTCCCGTTTGGCCATGGATATTTTTCACTTATTTCGGATTTTTTTTTCACTTTTTTTTAAAAAAAATTAGCATTTTGTCATAAAAATTCTAAATACAACTTGGAATATGAAACACACCCCAAACATTGTTTTCACAATTTTCACTTTTTGTTTTTGGTCTTTTCCAATTTACCCTACATCTTTTTTTTATAAATTTAACCCCATAGTAGATTCGGGCAATGAGTTTCATGAACTTGATTATATTACCGTATTAAAGAAAATCTATATAAATCATGCTTAATGTAATATGAGATAATTGATGGGCAGTGTGTACACACTTATTATGTCTATTAATTGCTTTGGGTGGTTTTACTAGTTTTGAAAATTTTGGGGTGTAAATCACATTTCATATTTTTTAGAAAAAATACATTCCAACAACCAAATATGATTTGCAAAAACTATGGCCAAACACAACTCCAACTCCAACTCCAAAAATTTCAAAAAAAGTGAAATTGTTTTTGGTTTCTATGGCCAAACGCCTACTTAGAGTCAATCCCGTGACCCTTTTTAGGTTAATTTTAGGGAAAAGATTCAAATTTACCCCTTTATAAAAAATTCCTAATTTTACCCTTCGCTATAGTTTGAGATTATTCATACCTTTAGCATTAGCAAACCGTTTCGTATTTGCCCTTGACTTTAACAAGCTCCAACATGAACCAGGTGGGTAAAAGTCCAAAAGTTGCTTCTCTACTTTTGACTACGGTTTAAAATAATCCTCCATTATGCTTCAGGTCGGATAAGGTCAAGAGAAAATACGAGAAGATTTGTTAATGGTAAGGGTATGAAACGCCCAATGTATAACATAGGACAGACTCTGTATGAAAATTAGACAGAAGCTGACAATTTCTAAAGACATCAACGTGAAGCGAACTCAAATTGGCATTACCCGCCAATTTTGAGTTTAGGAGTCGGAGCCTTTTCTTTGGATTCTTTGAAAAAATAGTTCATCTGTACATGCAATAGTGTTTGAATTTTAAAGTACTTATAGTATATGTTCAATAGCTGCATAATGACACATCTACATGGCCATAAATCACTAGTTTCATAAATTGTATTAGTGTAATATGGACGAACTATCATTTATAGTAGGCCTTTTAACATATTTGGCCGCTCAGCCAAAGTAATTACAGCCACTAGCCAAATATAAAAAAATATATATACTATTATGTATAAAATATGTATATTATATATTGATATACGAAAATATATACATTTTCCAGCTATAAATCAACAAGTTTAAAGTGGAAAATACTTGAGAAATGCTAAAGGCGCTTACGCATTTTAACTTTCAGGGATGGATTTTGTGGTGGTGTCCAAAAGAAGGAACAACATTACTAGGAAACTGCTCTTGGCTGCTGGCATTACTGCAATTTGTTTTCTTATATTCAGAACATCACCTGGTTTTAGTAGTTTCATGAAGGTTAAATTCTACTCGAACTTGTGATTTTAGGCATTGCATTTCTATAATCCACAAACAGTTAAAATCTTGTTAAAGTGTGTGACCATCTCATTTAAAAGTTTAAGTTATTAGAAAGAACACACTTTTATTTTACTTAATGATATCTTCAATAAATTTTAATGTCGGTACAATAGTATCTAACCTCAGTACACTAATAGCACCAAGTGAGACATGTTAAAGAATATACTTGGTCCAAATCGGCTATGTAACTGTCTCTGATGTTGACCATGTATATTATTCTGGATTATTCATTTGGGTGAATTATCATAAAGAGCATTTGTCTCATGGTGTCATACAATGGCGGAACCTGAATTTTCATGAAGGGAATTTAAAATATAAGAAAATAAACATATTATTAGCGAATATTCACAGTATATTTTGTAATTATGATAGATGTATATTTAAGGTAACTTAGGATTCTTATTGTATTAGGAATCAACCATTTAAGATAAGTTAGGATTCTTATTGTATTAGGAATCAACATCTGTACAACTATATATATTGTGATTAATGAAAGGATTCCCTAAGGGAAATTATTCCAATCTTACATGGTATCAAGAGCCAAACCCTAATCCCTACTCTTCTTTTCTTCCTCCCTCTCGGCCGACACCACCCTAAATTTTTTTCCCTCTCGGCCAACGACAACACTTTGCCACCATGTATCGCCCTACTTCCCCCACCAATTACGGTTCTTCCACTGGCACCCTTGACAACCCCCCTCAACGTTCATCGTCTTCTTTCATCCGGCGTTCGCCGTTACCAACATCAATAATTTTATCCCTATCATTCTTGATCAAGAAGACTGTCAATATTCCACGTGGATAGAACTATTCTATATCCATGCATGTGCGTACAATGTGCTCGACCATATTGATGATTCTGTTCCTCGTCCAACCGATGTTGCAGACTCGACCTGGCATCGCCTTGACGCCATCGTCAAACAGTGGATCTACGACACCACCTCTAAAGACTTGTTGTGTACTATCATGAAAACAGGTCCTACGACACGTGACCTTTGGGTACGGTTAGAAGAAATTTTTCAGGATAATAAAAATACTCGGGCCGTGTATTTGGAAGAGCAGTTCAACAATACGCGTCTCGAGAATTTTAACAACATGTCCGAATACTGTAAACAACTGAAACTCATAATCGACCAACTTTCCAACGTAGGGACACATGTTTCAGAAACCAAAATGGTACTTCAACTAGTTGCGGGTTTACCGAAAGGGAAATATGATACACTTGCAACGATGATTCAACATGCCGACTCCCTACCAAGCTTCAATAAAACACGTTCGCAACTTTTGTTGGAAGAGACCCGCCGTGCTAAACAAGAGGAGCACAAACACAAGGCATTAAACGTTGATGGCATAGCACCACCGGCGGCCACCTCCACCCAGCCACCACCGCAAGACCACCAGCAGCAGTAGTCCCGCGGCGCGGTAACAACAATAAAGGGAAGGGCCACGACAAGGGCAATCGGAACCAGCAACAGCTAGGCCCAACACCTGCTGCCTACTTTCAGTAGGCTGGACAACCCCCTTGGCCCAATATCGGAAACTGGGCCTCGCCTGCATTCCCCTACCCAACATCAGGGGCCCAGTTCCAGCAGGCTGCTTGGTCACCTAGTCTCTTGGGCTCCGCCCCAGCTAACAGGCAGGCCCATCCGCAGCAGCAGCATACCCACATGGTCTCGGTCCATCAGCACCCGCAAGGCAGCAGCCTGGCCCCCACTGATTTGGGCCAGACCTTCAGCACCGTGAACCTTCAACAACCCTACGATAATTGGTACATGGACACCGGAGCCACATCTCACCTCACCCGGTCATCAGGTAACTTATCCCAAATGCTTCGATTACAGTGTCCTCAATTTATTACTGTTGGCAATGGTCATCGTATTCCAATTGAAGGTTACGGTAACACACATACCAAACATCCACACCCACCTTTCTCCCTCAATCACGTCCTTTACACCCCTAACATCATTAAAAAATTAATCTCTGTTAGAAAATTCACTCGCAATAATTCTGTGTCTGTCGAATTTGACCCTTTTGGTTTTTCTGTGAAGGATCTCAATACGTGGAAAATTCTTACGCGCTGCAATAGTGTGGGAGACCTCTACCCCTTCACTCAATCTTCCGCTGTCAGATCGCAATCATCTCTATCCCTTGCGGCTATCTCTCTATCAACTTGGCACAACATGCTCGGACACCCTGGAGACCCTATTTTTAATTTTCTTAGGACTACTAAGTGTATTCAATGTAATAATGGGAAACTTGCCCAACACTGTTTTTATTGCCCGCTTGGCAAGCATACTCGCCTTCCATTTATGTCATCCAACAGTGCTACTTTTTTTCCTTTTGATATTGTTCATGCTGATTTATGGACATCTCCGGTTGCTAGCTCTTTGGGTCACAAATTTTATCTAGTATTCTTAGATGATTTTTCACACTTTGTTTGGATTTACCCATTGAAATTCAAATCTGAAGTCTTTGCCAAGTTCCTCGAATTTCAAAAATTCATTAAAATACAGTTTGAAAAATCTATCAAATCTTTCCAATGTGATAACAGACGTGAATTTAATAACTCGGCATTTCACACTTTCTGCTCTAAACAAGGCATGGTTTTCCGTTTCTCCCGTCCCTATACTTCCTCCCAAAACGGAAAGGCTGAAAGAATTATACGTACCATCAATAACATGGTTTGCACCCTTTTGTTTCATGCCTGTCTTCCACCGCCATTTTGGGTCTATGCTGTTAAAATGGTAGAATCCCTTCTTAATATTTTACCCACTAACACTCTCCAAAACAAGACCCCCACCGAAGTTCTATACCGTAGGATCCCGTCCTATGACCAACTCATAATTTTCGGTTGCCTATGCTACCCCAATCTAGCCTCCACTGCCCCTCATAAATTAGCACCACGAACTACGCCCTGTGTCTTCGTTGGTCTCGCGTCTAATCATAGGGGTTACCTGTGCTATGACCTGTCCACTCGTAAAATCATTATCTCCCGCCACGTCATATTTGACGAGACGTATTTTCCATTTTCCAATCTTCGGAAATTTCAAACCACGGACTACACATTTCTTGATGACACAGATCTGTCCCCACCAGTCAAATCACTGTTCCAATTTTCGTCCACTGTTCACGCGTCAACGTCGTCGTCGCCGGTAGCCTCACCACCACCGGCAACCGTCATCGACGTTGTCCGTGCAACACAGAGGTCCATGTCTCCCATTCCCACGGTCGAACAACCACCGCCACCACCAAACCACCAAACTCCCGATCGGTTGTCCCGAAACCCTCTCGCTGACACATCTCCGATCCACCTTCACATCGGAAATCTGCAACCACTACCCATGCCTGTACTGCCAAGCTCTACCATCTCGCCACCTAACCCACCGATACTGACAACCAACCAATACCCCAACCAGTCACCTCCTCCACCCATCACCGGCGACTCCCAGAATCCGAAATTGAATTCTGAAACCGAAGCCCAGCAGTCACTGCCTACCCACCGTATGGACACTCGTGCACAACACGGGATTTTTGAACCCAAGGTCCATTTTAACCTCTCCACACAAACCATATCACCCATTCCAAAAAATCCGAAACTAGCCAAACTGGACCCTAATTGGAATGCGGCCATGTGCGAGGAATTTAATGCTTTAACCAAGCAAAACACTTGGGATTTGGTACCTAGACCGAACGGTGTGAATATTATCCGGTGTATGTGGTTATTTCATCATAAGTACAGAGACAGTGGTGACTTGGAGCGGTATAAGGCAAGACTGGTTGCTAATGACACTAATCAACATGAGGGTATTGATTGTGGTGAGATATTCAGTCCGGTTGTTAAACCGGCTACTAATCGGATTGTTCTCAGTATTGCTATGGGCATGCATTGGCCGATTCATCAGCTTGATGTCAAGAATACATTTCTTCATGGAGATTTGAAAGAAATTGTGTACATGCATCAGCCCACTGACTTTGTTCATCCAGCAGTTCCGCAATTTATATGTCGTCTCAGAAAGTCATTGTATGGCTTGAAACAGGCACCCCGCACTTGGTATGATCTCTTTGTCAGGTATCTTATGCAGATCGGATTTGTATGTAGCATGTATGATAATTCTTTCTTCACTTTTCATCGAGGTAGCAGCACTGCTTATTTGCTATTATATGTGGATGACATTGTTCTTACTGCCTCCTCTGACGGTTTGAAGAATGAAATCATTGCTCTACTAAAAACTGAATTTGCTATGACCGACCTGGGCAAGCTGAGTTATTTCTTGGGTATATCTGTGACCAGATCCGCAGCTACTATGTTTTTGTGTCAGCGCAAATATGCGGAGGAGATAGTGTACAGGGCTAAGATGACAAATTGTAAAATTATGCCAACTCCGGTTGACTCGAAATCCAAGCTCAGTGCCAATGAGGGTGCACCAGTTTCTGATCCCACTCTATATCGGAGTCTTGCAGGTGCCCTTCAGTATCTTACATTCACTAGGCCTGATATTGCATATGCCGTTCAACATGTGTGTCTGTTTATGCACGATCCTCGAGAGTCCCATTTTGCGGCCCTCAAACATATTATCAGATACGTTAAGGGCACACTGGACTTTGGACTGCATCTCTACCCCTCTGCCCCGACCAAGTTACTCTCCTACACGGATGCAGATTGGGCAGGATGCCCGGACATACGTCGCTCCACCTCAGGCTACTGTGTATTTCTTGGGGATAATCTCATTTCATGGTCCGCCAAGCGGCAGGCCACGCTATCCCGTTCGAGTGCTGAAGCAGAGTATCGCGGAGTTGCTAATGTCGTTGCTGAGCTCTGTTGGCTCCGAAATCTTCTTTTGGAGCTCCAGTGTCCACTACGAAAAGCGTCGACTGTGACAACATATCTGCCATCTATATGTCTCACAATCCGGTCCAACATCAACGGACCAAGCATATCGAGATGGATATTCACTTTGTGTGTGAGAAGGTTGCCCTTGGTCAGGTCAAAATATTACACGTGCCTTCCTCCTATCAGTATGCAGATATTTTCACAAAGGGTCTACCGAGACAACTCTTCATCGACTTCCGATCCAGCCTTAGCGTTCGGCCTCCTCCCGCTCCGACTGAGGGGGAGTATTAGCGGATATTCTCCGAATATTCACAGTATATTTTGTAATTATGATAGATGTATATTTAAGGTAAGTTAGGATTCTTATTGTATTAGGAATCAACCATTTAAGGTAAGTTCGGATTCTTGTTGTATTAGGAATCAACCTCTGTACAACTATATATATTGTGATTAATGAAAGGATTTTCTAAGGGAAATTATTCAAATCTTACACATACGAAGACCCAAAGGATAACGTCTACTATATATACATTATTCGGATGAACCCCCTTGCACCCCTCCGGCCCTGGAGTCATATACTAGATGACATTATTTGATATGCTGAAGCAGGGCTAGTTCAAAAGATTTCTTTATGCAAATATTTTACCTTTGATTTTTTTTGATAACCGACGAATCTAATAGGCACTTTTCGTATAAAATTTTCAGTTTGCTCAACATGAACCTGGTGTAACTCATGTCTTAGTTACTGGAGGAGCTGGCTTCATAGGTTCTCATGCTACCCTTCGACTCCTAAAGGATTCATATCGCGTAACTATAGTGGTAAGTTACTTTTCATATATCATTTTTATAACTTCTCATGTAATTGTGAACAATCAAGGGATTCTTTTTAAACAGGACAACCTTTCGCGTGGAAACATGGGCGCCGTAAAAGTTCTACAGGAATTGTTTCCCGAGCCAGGACGACTTCAGTTTATTTATGCTGATGTAGGAGATGCGGTAGCTGTATCCATAACGTTTTCTTTTATTCTTCCCGCGTTTATCTTGATCACTTCACATCACATTTTACTTTACTATAGTACTCCTTCCGTCTCAATTTATGTGGACCTTTGATTAGGCATAAAGGAAGACTTTTAAAATTTGTGATCTAAAACAAAACTTAGACATTTGTGTGACAATGAATCATTTTATTAAGGGTAAAAACGGAATTTTAAAGTGAAGTTGTCTCTAATAATAGAAAAGTGACATTCAGACAGACTAAAAAGGAAAGTGTGCCACATAAATTGGGTCGGAGGGAGTATCTCTTTTACTGGTCTAACACAGAGGAGGAGTCACAATTTGAAGTTTATGGGCTGAACTTGTCATCGAACCCATAATCGTTTTAGTTACTGATTCGCAATTAAATATTTATTCATATTTGATGGATTTCCTAATATTGTAGCTATGCCCCTGGTCTATAATTGACATCCTTAACCGGTAACTCAGGTTAACAAGATATTTAAACGAAATGCATTCGACGCTGTGATGCATTTCGCAGCTGTTGCATATGTTGGTGAAAGTACACAAGAGCCTCTTAGGTACTCCCCAAAATGCTGAAGCTTTAACTTATATCGACAGTTAAATAATTCAGTTTGATGCATTTTCACTTACATTGAAAATAATGATTTCATTCTATGTTGCTCGGACTTTTCAAAAATTCCGATAGTTGCCTATCAGATCCTCCAAAAGTAGTCATTTGCAGGATCTAACACGGTGCGGAAGCATTTTTGGAGAGTCCGAGCAACATAGATTTCATTTCAAGAACTAATTTTCCAATGCAGTAGTCAGAAAATAGTTTTCTTTTGAACTTCATGTTTCCGAGCTCGTGCATCTTGGATATTTAGAAAGATCAAATTTTATGAGAAATCCTTGCTTTTTTCTTTCTTTTTGTGTCATAGGAACTTCTTCTGTTATAGTAATATTCTTGAATATTTTGCAGGTATTATCATAATATTACATCAAATACATTGCTATTAGTCAAGGCAATGGCAACACATGGTGTAAAGACATTAATCTATTCGAGTACCTGCGCCACGTATGGAGAGCCTGAGAAAATGCCTATTATAGAAGTAACCCCACAAGTTAGTGACTGAATTTCAGTAACTTATTAAGCAATGTATACTAAATTGATTTTCGATATAGTAGCTCATACGTATATTAGCAAAGCGTTCCTTTATGTTCAATAAGAGCCGGTTTTTTCCATTTGACGCTTTTGCTGGTGTGGATTTGTGGAATAATTGTAATTGTAGTCGATGATTCTAGTTTTTTCCTGATTACTGACTTAATTTTGAACAATCAGGCACCGATAAATCCATATGGCAAAGCGAAGAAAATGGCTGAAGATATCATACTAGACTTCTCAAAAACTTCTGATATTGCTGTCATGATATTAAGGTTTGTGCTTTACTTCAATACTTTAGTAGGGAAGTTCCAATTTTTTTCATTTTGATCAGTACCGCTAGGAATACTGCAGTTCCATTTCTACTGCTAAATCATAGAGTTGAGTTTCGGTCTTGCGACCGTACTCCTCAGGCGGAGTGTTTCATGCGTTAGCTGGGCCCCTATCCGCGTAGACCAAGGGCGAACACTCATCGTTTATGGCATGTCAGATCTCTCTATAACAACATTTCATTACAACGACCAAGTTTTCTTTGGAACTAATTTGTCATGTTATGTTATGTTAATTATATGTTCTCTATAACAACATTTCGCTATAGCATCCAAAAAAGAATCAGGACAAATGATGTTGTTATAGAGAGGTTTGATTGTATAGTGTTTTCCCCTTTAGAGTAGATACATAAGAACCTACAAAACCTCCTAATGATCTCTAAAAAAAATTCTAGCTGATTTAAATTCTACACTGATAGTATAGAATTTTCACTGTCAGTGCCATTTAAATGGTTATAACAGGTTCTCGCTCTATTTTCAAGATATGATTTAAGGAGTTACCTATTGTTGTAGGTTACTTTGCCTTATGGTTTAAGAAAACTATACACTGACAATGCATAGAGTTTAAAGTATTTTCCAGGAGTGTCGGTATTCTAAAAACAAGTCTGTTGAGTTTCCAATTTCTTTAAGATTGATAAAGCTGTTACATTTGGTGATTTGAGGTTATTTTAACCTATCCTATGTTGCTCAGACTTCAAAAATGTTGCCGCAATCATGTCGGATCCTCAAAAAATGCACTACTTTTGGAGGATCAGACACACACGCGTCGACAATTTTGAAGAGTCCGAGCAACATTGGTTTTGACTGCATATTCATTGTATGTATGCATTGTTTAATACAAGTACCTTACAGTCTCCAATCAAATAATTCAGGTATTTCAATGTAATTGGCTCAGACCCTGAAGGAAGGTTAGGAGAAGCTCCTCCACCAGAATTGCGCGAACAAGGTCGTATATCTGGTGCTTGTTTTGATGCAGCCAAGGGAATAATTCCAGGGCTGAAGGTAACCAGTAATATGTATGAGTTTAACTTAATTCCACACGCTACACTGACAGTGTAAACACAATCTTTTTTCACTATCAAGTCACCCCTGAGATAACTACGGGTAAATAACCTGAAAAAATAAGACAAGTTACCTGCTACAAGGATTAAAATACACTTATAGTGCAAAGAATTCCTTACACTGTCAAGTGTTGTATAAGTAAAATCTTTCTAGGAGTGCACCAAAAGTACTACATTTTAAGTATAAGGGTCGGTTTTGAAGCTATGTTATTCAGAGTCATCAAAAATGTTGACGGGTGCATATCGAAGCCTCCAAAAGTAGTGTATTCGACACTGTCAAGTGCGTATAAGTAAAATCCTTCTAGGAGTGCACCAAAAGTACCACATTTTCCGTATAGGGTTCTTTGAAGCTATGCTACTCGGACTCATAAAAATTATCCACGGGTGCATGTCGAATTCTCCAAAATAGTGCATTTTTGGAGGATCCAACACGGGTGCGATGACATTTTCAGAAAGTCCGAGCAACATAGCTTTGAAGCAGCCAACTTGTTATGTCCTTAATATGTACCAATGGATTCTATTCTTCTATATGGTGAATTAACTGTAGATAAGAGGAGTAGATTACAACACACCTGATGGAACTTGTATACGAGACTACATCGACGTGACAGACCTAATCGACGCTCATGTAAAAGCATTAGAACATGCAAGGCCTAGCAAAGTTGGTATCTACAACGTCGGGACAGGAAAAGGTTTGCTTTCCTCCGCTTCCTCTGTTTCTAAGTTAAAAAATCACTTGACATTTGTTGATGTACGAAACTCAACGTACTAAATTTTGTTCCTGAGTAATTAAATTTTTGTATGATGCTTATTGTTACTACAGGTAGTTCAGTGAAACAATTCGTCGAGGCTTGTAAAAGGGCTACAGGAGTTGACATAAAGATTGAATACCTCACTCGACGTCCAGGAGATTATGCTGAAGTATACAGTGATCCTTCTAAAATTAGGCGCGAACTGAACTGGATAGCCAGATACACGATTGAAGAGAGCTTAGCAATAGCATGGAGATGGCAGAAGGCACATAGAAATGGTTACAACTAGAGTAGATAAGTTTAAGGTTGAATTCATGAAGTAATTTGTTTTCTTTGAGTAGATAACATTATAGCTCTAGCCGTAGTGGTGGAACCAAAATTTTCGCTAAGAGGATTCAAAATATAAAATGTTAAACATATGAAGAAGCCAAGGGGATACATCTATTATACACATAAAAAGTAATTTTGACCTTATATAGACGGTGTAATATTGAATCCCCTTGCGATAACCTGGCTCTGCCCACACCTCTAGGAGCTACAATGGCATTGTAAAATCCTGAATGTTTAAATAGAACCAAGGGAAGACCCTTAGTAAATATGTCTGCAATCTGGTATCTCGAAGGGACATGGAGAACGCGTACATGTCCACGAGCTATCTTTTCTCGAACAAAGTGTATGTCCATCACGATATGTTTAGTGCATTGATGTTGGATTGGATTTCCAGAAAGATAGACTGCACTCACATTATCGCAGTAGACCAAGGTAGATTTCTCAATAGGAAAGTGAAGCTCTAATAAAAGATTATGTAGCCAACATGACTCATACACCACATTGGCTACACCTCGATACAATAACCAGATGTCGAACGTCTGGTATTTGTACAGTCACCCCAATCAGCATCAGTATATGACACAAGAGTATAAACGGAGGACAGATATAAATGCAATCCACAATCAAGTGTGCCCTGTATGTATTGTATAATGCGTTTGAGCGCAGCATGTGCTCAATCCATGGATCATGCATAAATAAACACAATTGTTGTACCGCATAAGTAATATTTGGTCTTGTAAAAGTTAGTTACTGAAGAGCCCCTGCAAGACTACGAGAATAGGTGGGATTCTCGTATGATGTGCTACACGTAGCACTCAACTTTGGTTTTGTATCAACCAGAGTAGAAGTAGACTTACAAGATGACATGCCAGCTCTCTCAATAATCTCTGCCGCATACTTTTTCTGTGATAAAAATAGACCACCTGCATGACGAGTGACTGTTATGCCAAAAAAATAGCTCAAGGGCCCCAAGTCTTTCATATAAAATTCAGAACTAAGAAGGGTCATGATAGGCTTGCATAGAATATTTGATGAGGCAGTTAATATAATATCATCAACATATAACATAATATATGCCAGAGAAGTACCACGCTGATAGATGAATATAGAAATATCAGACCTACTGTGAGAAAATTCACTAGTAGACACATAATCTGCAAACATTTTATATCAAGCCCTTGGGGCCTGCATAAGCCCATACAAGGACTTCTTCACCAAACAAACATGATGAGGATAATTGGGGTCCCTAAAACCCAATGGTTGATGCATGTATACTGTCTCCTTAAGATTACCATGTAATAAAGCATTCTTCACATCCAGCTGGTGAATGGGCCATGCTTTCGAGAGACCTAGACTAAGCACAGTGTGAATGGTAGCCGATTTGACCACCGGAATAAATGTCTCCACACATCAACGCAAACCGGTTGTGTTTTACCATCACCTATAAGACGGGCCTTATACCTCTCAAAAGAACCGTCAGAATTTTCTTTATGAGTAAAAATCTACATAGACCGAATAATATTAACACCAGGTAGACGGGGCACCAACTCCCACATCTTATTTTCAATAAGAGCATTATATTCATCATCCATGGCAAATTTCCAATTCGGGTCATGAAGGGCAGACACTGGTTACGTGGTAGGGTGATTTAGTGACAATAGAATTTAGATTAAAATGTCGTTTAGGTTTCAAAATACCACGTTGGCTATGAGTGACGGGCCCTTGACCTGAGATGGTTGGGGACGGGTTGTGGGGTGGTGGCTGAATTATTTCGGATCGACCCGGTGACGATGGGCTCTTTGGTCCACAATCGACGAGGAAGCGGGAGAGGTGGGGCGGCCAGCAGCGATGGGCTCTTGACCCAAGAACTGAAGCTTGCCGCGGGAAAGGTAGTGGGCCAGCAGGCAGTGGGCCTGCTGGCTGAGAACCTGAAGCAACCACAGAACTGGGCCTAGCCACGGGACTGTTTACGAGATTTGTGGGGCCAACAGGTAGTCGGTCTGCTGACAGATCCGGAGAACTGGGGGGTCGGGCCCACTGATAGATCATATACGGGGATGGCCCATCATCTAAAAAATCATAGGAACTGGACACGGATTTGTACAAATTAGCAAACGGAAATGGAAATTGGAATTCATCAAAAATAACATGACGACTAATGATGATTTTATTAGAAGATAAATCAAAACATTTGTAACCACCATGATTAGACGGATAACTCAAAAACACACAAGCGGTAGACCAGACTTGAAGTTTGTTAATTGTAGTAGACGGAATAAGTGGATAACACAAACACCCAAACATCCGAAGATGAGAATACGACGGGTCTTTATGATAAAGAATTTGTAGGGGAGATTTATATGCTAATCCTTTGTTAGGGAGAATGTTAAGGAGGTAGGTAGCCATTTGTAGAGCGTGATGCCAAAAAGAAGGAGGTAATGAGGCATGGGCGAGCAAAGTCCGGACAATATTATTAATGGTACAAATTTTTCTTCGGCCTTCCTATTTTGTGAGGATGTATGAGGACAAGAAAACCAAAAAAATATGTCATTAGCATCACAAAAGTCGCGGAACGGCCTATTATCATATTCCCTTCCATTATCATATTCCCTTCCATTATCACATTGAATATTTTTAATTTTTCATTCAAATTGGGTACGGATGAATGCTCTAAATTTTAAGAATGTTGAAAAGACTTAGAATTTTTAGACAAAGGAAAGGTCCACAAAAAATTAGAATAATCATCCAAGAATAAAACATAATAACGATGGCCCACAGAACTTAAAGCGGGAGATGTCCATAAATCACTATGAATAATGTCAAACGGCATCAACGTACTAGAAATAGAGGCTACAAAAGGTAATCTAACATGTTTCTCTAAAGGACACGAAGGACAAATAGGAGCATTACTAGTACTCTTACAATTAATAAATTTATTACTAAGAAGAGATGCAATAACAGAAGACCCCGGGTGACCTAAACGGGCATGCCACAAGGACGGAGCAAGAGCGGCAAATATTGAAGGTATGGCTTGACTCGTAGACATAGTGGTGGTGGTGATTGGATACAACTCGCCCCAACTATTACACCTCATTAGATGTATCCCCGTCTTGAAATCCTTCACAGAGGGGCATGAAGGACACCTCATTCAAAAGTACCTTGTACATATCAGTTGTGAATTTTTGGACTGACACCAAATTTTTAATTAAGTGAGGGGCATGAAGGACATTTTTGATAATTTTGTGTGACCATAACCACGAATTAGAATTGAATTGCCATTACCAACAATTATGTCTCAATTTTTGCTCATATTAAAATAAGACGAGAGATTACCTTGTGCCGATGTCATATGAGAAGTGGCTCCGATGTCCATGTACCAATTTATCTCCGGAGGATTTAATCCAAGTGTATGCATTGCAGCCTCGATATCCGTCGGTGTCAGAAACGCCGCTGAGCCCACAGCCGCGAAGGCCTGTTGAGGCTAAGGCCAAGGTAGGTCAGCCGGCTGGCCAAGCCCAACAGTAGGCTATCCAGACCGAGTATGAAATTGTTGCGAATTGGGCCTCTGCTGGCCGACCCAATTCACTCGATAAGGAGCTGGAAATTGAAACGGATAGCCATGCCAGTTGGGCCACTACCAGGCCCACTGGCCAGCGGCATTGTTGGCCCACTGGACAGGCCACTACCCTGGGCCAGCAGACTGCGGTGGCCCCTGCCAGCTTTCGGCTGGACCCCTACTACCGCCACTGTTACCGCCGCGGATGCCGGCTTTGCTGCCGCCACAGCCGCCGCCTTTTTCGCCGAATTTATTATTTTGACCCCGTTATTCCAATTGGTAGTGGAATTTGATGGTGATTCCACCATCATGGTAGAATTTGCTCCAGTAGCGGCCTTTTTAGCCAACCCTGCCTCTTCAAGGGTGAGCATAGATCGGGCTTGGTAAAATGGAGGAAGTGGGTTGCATTGATGAAGGAGGGTCCCAACACCATTATAGGCCTCGAATAGGCCTGCAACCATTTGAAGGACAAGACGATCATTAGTAACGGGCGCACCAACGTTCTTGAGTTGATCCTCCATTTTCTTCAGCCTTTTACAATAGCCTGAGACATTCGAAAAATCCTCCATGGAAACATGGGAAAATTCCTGCTCAAGAGTGACATCACGAGAATTTTTGTTATCTTGAAAAATATCACGCACCTTATTCCAAGTTTCCATCGTCGTGGCGTCAGGCTCAATAATCGTTTGCAAGAGGTCTGTAGAGATAGTGGAATATATGCACTGGAGAACGATAGCATCAAGGGTTGTCCATAACACCGGGTCATCCTCCGAGGCAGGCACCTTCTCATTGCCTGCGACCGAGGGGATGATGTGATGAAGAACCTGATGTGAACGTGCGTGAACTTTAAATAATTTCGCCCGCGTCGCGTATTAGATGTTTTCCATCTCAAGAACAATAGGGATGTGGTTCCTGGTGTTGGAGACTGTAAGGGTAGGATGAAACATGTTCTTTGATGTAGACATAACGAAAGAATAATATGGAAGAAAATTTAGGAAGAGAAGAAGAAGATTGCACGGAAATCGAGGAGGTATCACGGCAATCAAGATGGGAGATAGGGGCAACAAAAGTATTTTTGTGAGAAGGTATTTTTGTCCTAGACTTCTGATACCATGAAAGAATATAATCCCTTGATTATTTTCATTAATGAAGAGGTATATATACAATTTACAATCTCCAAATATGGAAAATCATATTCCTACTATACCACTAATATCCTAGTTATACTTGTACAAGAATTCTATAATTATGGTAAATTACAAATTCGACTTCAACAATGTAAGACTCGAATCCTGTGATATACATGGTATATCACGGGTATACTTCTGTTAATTATACATAAAAAGTAATTATGACCTTATATACTAATTTTGAACCCCTTGCGATAACCTGGCTCTGCCCACGTCTCTAGGAGCTACAATGGCATTGGAAAATGCTGAATGTTAGACAACAATGATACTATAGTTTGTTAGTTGTATTACTGCAAAAATTTGGCAAGTCTTTGTTTTTACATAGTCTTGTGTATCAATAGGCATTCAGCAATTCACTTGATCTTCATAAGATGTATTGCATTTTACTTCTCAAAGGAATAATATTCCAACGTGTAAACATGAGACAAATAAAGAAAAAGTTCATGATTTCCAACAAGAATTGCTATACAACACTAAAGCAGTAGCATTAACTAGTGAATTGGTTCACTCTCTTATTGAATTTATGGAATATATATTTTTAATATCAGATTATTTAAAATATTAAATCTTTTTTAGTCTTCAAATTGAAATGCATTAGATTATTGTCACTTAGTTTTATTATTTTCTTTAATTTTTAAGAATTACTGTTTTTATTCTTCCCGAAATACTTAAATTTTATATAATAATATAATCTATGTAAGGAACATCGTTTAAACATAGATTTATTTTGTTCGTTTATTTTACGGGTTTTAATCTCTTTATGTTATAAATTTTAAATATAATTTTCCTTTATTCATTTAATAGTGTTAAACTAAGGCCATATACCTGTGATATACACTGAATATACAGCAGTATATATCACATGTATACAAGCAAAGAATAAAGCGTTGGACAGCCCATCAAGCTGGCGGCAAGGGCTCAAAGAATGGAGCCCATCACGGTGAGCAAAGAAACAAAGGGGATCGTCCAAATAGATTTAGTCGATGCAAAGAGCCTCTCGGCCACTACTGCAGATCCAAGTAACAATAGGATAAGTGTATATATGGTATATATATTTGTAGTATATTGTAATGAAAAGGATACCTTAATTAGAGTTATACACCTACCATAATTGTATAGTTAGAATTATGGTAGAATAAGGATTTAGAAGTAGAATAGGAAAGGGATTTTCCTATTATGGAAATATGTAACTTGTATATATAGCTATTCAATCAATGAAAATAATCAAGGGGATTATTTCTTTCATGGTATCAAGAGACTAGGTCTACACAAAAGTTTTCTCTCAACTTTTGCCTTGTGGCCGAGAACCCCCCCCCCCCCCCCCGGGTTTTCTCTCCAAAATTTTGTCTTCCGCTCTCAAAAACCTCTCTTAAATTTAACCTCCTTCCTTGTTCTTTCAAATATGTCTAAGAACAATTTTCACCCTGCCCTCACGGTTTCCAATATCAAGCTAAGTGTCCCTATTGTCCTTGAGATGGAAAACGTTCAATATGCAATGTGGGCGGAGTTGTTTAAAATTCACGCTATATCTTATCAAGTTCTTCATCACATCATTCCTCCCGCTAGACCCCTTCCTGCGGAGGATCCGGAGTTATGGATTACACTTGATGCTACCGTTCTTCGGGGGATATACGCCACTATTTCAGTGGACCTTCTACAGACGATTATGGAGCCCGATACCACGGCTATGGCTGCATGGAATAGATTGCGTGACATATTCCAAGACAACCAACATTCCCGTGTCGTCACACTCGAGCAGGAATTCTCTCTCGTTCGAATGGACGTATTTCCGAACGTTTCTGCATATTGCAAGAAACTAAAGGAGTTGGCGGATCAACTCCGTAATGTTGGCGCACCAGTAACAAATAATCGTCTAGTTCTACAGTTGGTTGCCGGTCTTTCGGAGGCCTATAATGGTGTTGGAACTCTCCTTCGCCAAAGCAACCCTCTTCCCGACTTTCATCAAGCCCGCTCCATGCTGACGTTGGAAGAAGCCGGTTTGGCTAAAAAGGCGGCTACCGGAGCAAGCCCAGTTGTCATGGTGGCATCCTCTCCTAGTTCTTCGGGTTTTGTTAATAATTCGGGCCAAAACCATAATAATGGTGGCGGCAAGAATAATCGCATAAATAACAAAATCCGCGGGGGCAAACGAGGCGGGCCTGGTGGTGGTTCCGGTGATCAACAAGCAGGCGGTGGGTCCCATCCAGGGTACAGTGGGCCACCACCACCGTGGGCCCAGCAGTGGGGCCATTGGCAGTGGAACCCGCACCCTCCAAAGCCGATTTCAGCGGCGATGGGTGGCCAGCGATCGAGCCCAATACCAATTGGTCGCCCATCGCCGCCGCCCAAAGAACGCCACCCACGCAGCTACGACCCGGCCCAAAGACGGCCAGAGTCCTTGGGCCCAGACCTCCGCAAGCCCACCATGCAGCAGGCCCCACTCAGACCGATATCGAGGCCGCGATGCACACGTTGGGATTGTCTCAACCGGACCCAAATTGGTACATGGACACCGGGGCCACTACTCACATGACTTCCGAATCAGGTACTCTCTCATCTTATTCCAATTTGAGCACCCCTCGGGGGATAATTATTGGTAATGGCAGTTCTATTCCAATTCTAGGGTATGGTCAGAAAACATTGTCTCCTCCCAATCCACCACTCCTCTTGAAAAATACTTTACATGCTCCTAAATTGATTAAAAATTTAGTGTCTGTCCGAAAGTTCACAAATGACAATTCTATTTCTGTTGAATTTGACCCGTTCGGTTTCTCTATGAAGGATTTCAAGACGGGGAGTCATCTCATGAGGTGTGATAGTAGGGGGGATCTGTATCCTATCATGCCCGGTTTCAGTCCATCGAGTCCAACCTTGCCATCAGCTTTTGCAGCCATCTCTCCTTCCATGTGGCATGCTCGTTTGGGTCATCCGGGATCTTCTATTTTATCAGCTTTAGATAAAAATAAATTTATTTCTTGTAAGGGTACGAGTCGTACTCCAATTTGTCAGTCTTGTTCATTAGGAAAAATTGTTAAGTTGCCATTTGTAGACTCCAAGTCTCATACTTCTATGCCATTTGACATTATTCATAGCGACTTATGGACATCTCATGTTCTTAGTTCAATGAGTCATCGATATTATGTTCTCTTTTTAGATGATTATTCTAGATTTTTGTGGACGTTTCCAATTGCGAATAAATCACAAGTGTTTTCCGTCTTCATAAAATTTAGAGCGTTCATTCGTACTCAATTCGAAAGAGAAATAAAAAATATTCAATATGATAATGGGAAAGAGTATGACAATAGGGAGTTTCGAGAATTTTGTGCTACTCATGGGATAAATTTTCATTTTTCATGTCCTCATACATCTTCACAAAATGGGAAAGCCGAACGCAAAATTCGTTCCATAAATAACATTGTCCGAACTCTCCTAATACATGCCTCCATACCTCCATATTTTTGACATCATGCTCCACAAATGGCCACTTACCTTCTGAACATAATTCCGTCTAAAGGTCTGACATATTCTTCCCCCCTCAAAATCCTATATAATAAGAACCCTTCTTATTCTCACCTTCGGATTTTTGGGTGCTTGTGTTATCCGTTAGTCCCATCCACCACAATTAACAAACTTCAGGCTCGGTCTACCCCGTGTGTGTTTTTGGGTTATCCGTCAAATTATCGTGGTTATAAGTGTTTTGATTTATCCTCCAAGAAAATCATAATCAATCGCCATGTCATTTTTGATGAAACTCAATTCCCATTTACGAAAGTTCATACTCCCGAACCTCAGTCATATAATTTTTTGGATGATCAAATATCCCCGTATATTATTCGAAATTTTTCGGATATCTCCCGTACCCAAAATCCTCCAATGGACCGCTCCATTTGGACCAACAAGATCTGTCACACTCACAAAATCCAGCCATCGAGCAGTTCCAGCAAGCTGGCTCGCCCAGTGCAGGCGCTCGAATCGATTCGACCTTTACCGATTTAGGCGGCCGGGCCCATCGCTCTTGGCGATCCGTCGAGCCGGAAAATTCCCAAAATTCTATCAATTCTTCCTCGAGTCATAGACCGGTCACTCGTAGTCAGCGGGGTATTTTTACACCTAAAAGACATTTTAATTTACATTCTGATGTCTCTAAATCCCCCTTGCCCCGCAATCCTGTGTCCGCATTAAATGACCCTAATTGGAAAATTGTTATGACTGATGAATATAATGCTCTTATTGATAATAAGACGTGGGAGTTGGTGCCCCGTCCATATGGTATTAATATTATCAGGTCTATGTGGATTTTTGCTCATAAGGAGAATTCAGATGGGTCTTTTGCTAGACATAAGGCACGACTTGTTGGTGATGGTAAGACTCAGCAGGTTGGAATTGATTGTGGTGAGACGTTTAGTTCGGTGGTCAAACCGGCTACCATTCGAACTGTGCGTAGCTTGGCTCTTTCAAAGACTTGGCCAATTCATCAGTTAGATGTCAAGAATGCTTTTCTACATGGTGATCTCAAGAAAACAGTCTATATGCATCAGCCGTTGGGTTTTAGGGATCCCAACCGCCCTCATCATGTCTGTTTATTGAAGAAATCACTATATGGGCTTAAGCAGTCTCCACGGGCCTGGTATACACGATTTGCTGATTTTGTTTCAACTATTGTGTTCACTTATAGCCGGTCAGACAATTCCTTGTTCATCTACCGCCGTGGTTCGTCCTTGGCCTACATTCTGTTGTATGTGGATGATATCATCTTGACTGCCTCCTCCGATGCTTTGCGCCAGTCTATCATGGCCATGCTCAGTTCTGAATTTGCTATGAAAGACTTGGGGCCCTTGAGTTATTTTGGGAATTCTTTGTCAAACGTCATTCAGAGGGTTGTTTCGCCTCAACGGAAGTATCTTCTTTGAGATCATCGGGAGGGTGGGATGTCATCCTGTAAGTCCACTTCCACGCCCGATTGATGCAAACCCAAAGCTCGTCACGGCAGTGCACCGTACGAGGACCCGACCCGGTATCACAGTCTTGCAGGGGCTCTCCAGTACCTTACCTTTACCAGACCGAATATTACATATGCGGTTCAGCATGTGTGTTTATTCATGCATGACCCCAGAGTTGAGCACATGAATGCAATAAAATGCATCATTCGGTATATCCAGGGGACACTGGACTATGGGTTGCACTTGTATCCGTCATCTACATCCACACTTGTCTCTTACACGGATGCTGATTGGGGTGGTTGTCCCGACACCAGATGGTCGACTTCTGGCTACTGTATGTTCCTTGGCAACAACTTGGTCTCATGGTCGGCAAAACGTCAAGCAACTCTGTCACGCTCCGGTCTGAAGGCGAGAATATCGAGGGTAGCGAATGTGGTCTCCGAGTCATGTTGGCTACGTAATTTGCTTTTGGAGCTTCATTGTCCCATTCGTAAGGCAACCTTGGTATATTGCGATAACATTAGTGCCATCTACCTTTCAGGTAACCCGGTCAACACCAGCCGCACCTAAGCATATCGAAATGGACATTCACTTTGTCCGTGAAAAGGTTGCAAAGGGTCAAGTTCGCGTATGTCATGTCCCGTCTCATTATCAAATTGTAGACATCTTTACAAAGTGGTCTACCAAGTTCTCTTTGAAGATTTTAGGGACAGTCTCGGCGTTAAACCGCCCGCTATGATCAAGGGTGTGTTAAACTAAGGCCATATACCTGTGATATACACCGAATATACAGCAGATATATCACGGTATACAAGCAAAGAACAAAGCGATGGACAGCCCATCGCCAAGGGCAAGTGGCCAAAGGCGGCGAGCCCATCACGGTGAGCAGCAAAACAGTGGGATCGTCCAGCAGATTTGGGTCGATGCAGTGGGCCTCTCGGCCACTGCTGCAGATCCAAGATAAATAGGATAAGTGTATATATGGTATATATATTTGTAGTATATTGTAATGAAAAGGATACCTTAATTAGAGTTATACACCTACCATAATTGTATAGTTAGAATTATGGTAGAATAATGATTTAGAAGTAGATTAGGAAAAGGGTTTTCCTATTATGGAAATATGTAACTTGTATATATAGCTATTCAATCAATGAAAATAATCAAGGGAATTATTTCTTTCAAATAGTTTAAGTATCTATCTAACTTCTCTTCTCTACCAGCTTTCAAGAGTTACATTTTAATGCTTTCTTTTTAAAAAAAATCTTTAAAAAGGAAAATGCATCAACAACATCTACTACAAAAATAATAAGGAAAAAGAAGAAAAACATACGAACGAAATCTCTTCAATTTAATATTTGCCTTATCTTTTTCCTTCCCTTTTCCCCTTTTCCCCTTTATTTTCTTTTCTCTTCTCTTCTTCTTTCTTGCTTTCTCGCCCAATCAATATTTACCGCTTCTTTTTCTTCCCTCACTGTATGACATTCTTTATAACCCATAACTCAACTCTAAAGCTACTCTTTTTCATCCTCAAACTCATTGAAACCATACAAAAATTTCATAAAATAAAAAAAAATCATTTAAAGCATTTTCCTAGAATTCGACAGACGACATCGTCATATAAAAGAGAGAATTCAAAATACCACGGAATTTTCAAGCTTCGATTTCATTGATAGTATTTCTTATTATTATTGAAAAGATGTTTGTTGGGTCCGGGGCTACGGATAAACAAGAATATGTAAAAATAAAACCGTAACAGCTAGAACAATTAAACCAGTTTCTGGATGTTGCCTTCAATGTTGTGTCAACATCTGAGGCAACATTGTGATAAAACAGTTATAAACATTTATAGAGTAAATGCAGTGAAAAAGTAAAGAGACACAATGTTTATATTTTCAAGGGTATATATTAATATATCCCTTGATGGTCAATGACCAAAGAATTGTATAAATTATATACAATTACAAATGAATTTCTTTTTACAAGATTGAACAATAAATGCGAAAAAGAAATTACAAACAAAAGTAAAGTCGCAGATGACTTCAGCCTAAAGTTAAAAGATCTAAAAAGACAAATACAATATCTTCATTACAATTGCTTGAAATATAAGCTTGATCTAGAATCCGGGCAGCAATAGTAATGTGGGACTAGATGTTGTTATACTACTTTAGGTTAAGTGTGTTGATCCAGTTTCTAAGGTGAATATGCGAGAGCTCTCTTGGTAATTCTTCTCGTTCAATTCTGGATATCGATACTCTGAAGCTCCCCTCTATTTATAGTGTGGAACTTCCCTTGAAATCCTCACTGATTGGTTGCGGAGGCTGAGTAAAAGAAGGCTTCAGCTTGGATCGATTCTTGCTTCTTAAAAAGCTCAACGTTCTGGACTTGGTCTTCACGCTGCTTCCTCTCGGCTTTGACTGTTTCTTTTACCATGTTTTAAACACAGTATCATTGTAAGCTTGCCTAGGTCATTTTTTACTCACAGTAACACAACCTGTTTTGGCCAAAAGAATACGCAAAATCGTTACAGAGATGTTGTCAGGAATGTTGTCACAACATCGCAGGCAACATTCTTATTTTGCCTTTGTTAAAAAAAACTCCATACGAAGCGAAAATGACTAGGATACCGATTCCCGATGTAGTCCTTACATTCCAAGAATCAGTAGGATCAGTGATATGCTCCCCCTTAACCTGCAGTATTAAATTCCAAGCAGTGTTGTATCGATGATTTGATTAGATAGGAGTTATGTTCTATTAGTCGGGACTTACATACAACAACTGCGTAATCAGTCTACAGTAACTATTCATAACAATCCACATCAGACAAGCATATATAAACAACTTTAGAAACCAGACACAATGTCTGCAAGAACAGACTAAATACCCCAAAGTAAAATAAACCAAAAAAATAATTCCAAATGTCAGTATATCCAATATTCAAATAAACAGAGATTATCAGCACTCCATTCATCATTGAATCAACACTCCATTCCATCAGCATGATCATCCTTGACTAGAGTAATCGAGTCACAGTAGCTTCCAGCTGCTTTCTGTGATCGATCACTCTGTGCAGCACCATCTTCATCTTCATAGCATCAGAAGTAGTCAGCAATCATCATATCAACTCCTATCCCCCTGCATCATGTCCTGCATCCTCATCAGTAGCAGCTCCCCCTGTCTGTCTGCTTCCAGCAGCAACATCATCTCCCCCTTTTTGTGAAGAAAGTAAGCCCACATAATAGTTTCTGGCTTGCACTAGGTCTTGAATTTGCATGTTAAGTTCAATAATGTGCTGTCGCAGCCAGTCTTTGGACATTGGGACCTTTCCTTGACCAATGTTGCCAGGAATGTCGGCAACATCCTTTGATGTGTCAGTGTCTCATTCATCTTTCTTCCAAGGCAGGTCAATAACCCTGTCCCTGTTGTTCACAACTGCTCGTTGTATTGAGTAGACCTCTAAGGATGGACTCAACTTTTCTTCTTTTGAAGTCTTAAAACCTTGGTTGAGCAGAATTTGAAAAATCAAGGAGGGGTATGGAAGGGCAGAGTTGCTTTGTCTTTCTGCCAAATTGGTAACATGGTTGAATATGAGGGTTCCTAAGTCAACTTTCTGATTCCTTCCAAACTTGAAAAGTAGTGATGCTTGATCAAGGGTCACTACTGTCTCGTTGAGGGGGGTAGCCAGTTGTATATAACAAGTTTGTACAAAGTGGCAAACAAGGCAGTGAGTTTTGACACAGGACTGCGAGGAGCCCAAACATTGATTAAATTCCCCGTAAGGTACTTGATCATCGAATTGAGTTCCTCCACAGTGGAGTTTGGTTGAGGTTCTCTTTCACTAACAATTATCCCAAGATTGAAGTTGATGATATTAGGTGTAAAATTGTATACCTTGTTGTATAGGTACACTCTCCCAAATTTCTTTGAGATTGTGTCCCTAACAGCAAGCGTCAGATTAGCATAGAACACCCTAATCACCTTCTCACAATAAGGATTCTTACCAGATACAGAGCTTAAGATCTTTCGACTACTTAAGAAATCAACTAAACCATTTTTTGAGAATGAAGTTAGGTCAATCACCTTCTCCCATCTAACTCCTCTATTTTAAACCAATTCCAGTTACTAGAGCATGATTTCGTTTGAAACATAAAAGAGTAGGGAATTACCTCAGAATCTGTTTCAGATTCTGTGTTTTCTTGTTCGGATGAGGTGGCTGCAGGTGTTGCCTCGAATGTTGGGGCAACATAGTCTGGGTCCATTTTCTCGTCTGTTGCCTTTGATATTGAGGCAACATTTTTATCAAAATTTCAGTATGTTCCGCGGACCCATTTAGGAATGAAGTTTCATAGAGGTATGTCATCTGACATCTCTTCTTCTTCTTTTTCCTTCTTAGTTTCTGCTTGTGGAGTGAAAGTTGATGGAGTTCTGGAAGAATTGGGCACACTGAAATCAGTGTCAGTGTCGCTGCTAGTGGTAGTATCAACAGGGAAAGTCGACTCTTCCCTGGATCTTTTGGCAGACTGGTTGTCACTGAATTGGTTTTCACAAACTCTTTTAGACCTTTGCATCGGAAATGTCAATTTTGACTGTCTTGAGGCAAGGTTTGAGAAATCAAATGTTGCATCAACATCGATTGGGTTTTCATTATCGCCTGGGTAGCTCACCTGTAATGGCTTATCTGAACCAAGCAGGATCATAGCCTGTGTGCAGTCCTCCTCGATCGGTTTTAAGTCATTGATGGAAGTATAATGCTTGTAAACCTTGTTGCTATTTGCTGGACTAGTCAATATTGGGGAATAATCTTTGGTGTTTGTGAATTTTGGGGAAATGGACATGGGAGAGAGTTTTGAAGGATTGAGCGTGTTAGAGAAGCTTTGGGTTTTGAAAAATGACGGTGGTGTTTGGGCTGCCATAATTTGATAAATTGGCTGATGTGATGATTCCAAGACAAAAATGGGAGGTTTCATTATGGCAAAAATATACTTACACTCAAACTCCTTTTCCTTAAATTTAGATTGTATAGAAGAATAAGAACTCTTTACACACCTAAAATAAAGGATTTACACAGCACATAACATCATTTAAAATTTAAATAAAAACGGTCCTCCAGAATTTTTGAATTTTCCGTTAAGGACAGAGACGTGTTAAATACCAAAAACAAGAATAAAATAAGATAAATCAGATTGACCAATGTACTGGAACACGATGTTGTTAACGATGTTGGCAATATTTCAAGGTTAAACAAGCATTATGAGACTCCAAGGATTTTCTGATTTGGCAGATTATATTTCTGTACATGTTCCCTATGAGACTGATCGCTGGACTAATGTATCATTTTACCATTGTCCTTAATCAACTTAGTTGAACACGTATAGATTTAAAAAAATATTGAGGAATTTTTAACTTTTTTGAAGCACGTGGTACTCCTATAGAATAGGAACGATACCAATCTTAGAGTTTTACTCTTTTTGTATACATCCAAATCTTTTAGTAGAGGCTTCGCCTTCTTATGATACTTTTAGAGTCATGCTTGAATCTTTTGAAAAAATAATGCAACATCACTACAACACGTATCATGTATATTGACTCAATCAGTAAATGTTACCCAGAATGTTAGGACAATATTTCAGACAACATCTACCTAGTCTGTCTTATTTTCAAAGAAAACAGAGACCAAGAGATTTTTTCAAGCTAGAAAATCTCTCATAATCTAAAAGTTTGGTAAAAATGTCATCCAGTTGAAAAGGAGTATCAACATGTTCAATTTGAACTAGTTGTTTTTCCACTAAGTCTCTTAAAAAATGATGTCTTATGTCTATGTACTTTGTACTTGAATGTTGAACAGGATTTTTGGAAATATTAATAGCACTCAGATTATCACAGTACAAAATCATAGAGTTATTAGATATGCCATAGTCATCTAGCATATGTCGTAACCAGATCAGTTGAGCACAACAACTTTCGGCTGCCACATATTCAGATTCGGCAGTCGAGAGTGATACACAATTTTGTTTACGACTGTACCATGAGACTAGATTATTGCCAAGATAGAAACACCCACCACTAGTGCTTTTCTTATCTCTACATCACCGGTCCAATCCGAGTTACTATATCCTATTAGATTAGGATTAGTGTCTTTGGAGTACCAAATTTCCAAGTCACTTGTACCGACAACATATCGAATGATACGTTTCACAGCATTAAAATGAGATATCTTGGGACTGGCTTGGAACCTGGCGCAAACACATACGCTAAACATGATATCGGGGCGGCTGGCAGTAAGGTATAAAAGGCTACCTATCATAGATAGGTACAATGTTGGGTCAACATCTTGTCCAACATCGTCTTTACATACCTGTTGCGTAGAGCCCATTGGAGTCTTCATGTGTTTAGCATTTTTCAGACCAAATCTCCTAACAAGATTCTTGGCGTACTTGCTTTGAGATACAAAGATCCCATCTTCATTCTGTTTAATCTGCAAACCTAAGAAAAATGTTAGTTCTCCAATCATGCTCATCTCAAATGTTGTCGGCATTGCTTCGACAAACGACTTCAAGAATGATTCTGTAGTCGAACCAAAAATAATATCATCAACATAGATTTGAGCTATTATTACATCCACACCGTGTCTTTTAATGAATAATATTCTGTCAGCTTCTCCACGGGTAAAACCAAACTCAACAAGAAAGCTAGTTAGACGGCCATACCATGCACGTGGTGCTTATTTTAGTCCATACAAAGCTTTCTTGAGCTTGTACACATGATGTGGATGGTGAGGATCCTCAAATCTCTTTGGTTGTTCAACATATACTTCTTTGTCCAAGTATCCATTGAGGAAGGCACTTTTAACGTCCATTTGGTGCAAGGTAATCTTTAGATAGCAAGCAATAGCAAGAAGCAATCTTATTGACTCAATTCTAGCCACATGAGCGAAGGTCTCGTCATAGTTGATACCTTCTACTTGTGTATATCCTTGAGCAACAAGTCGAGCTTTGTTCCTAACAATCTTTCCTAACTCATCTGATTTGTTTTTGAATATCCACTTGGTCCCAATAACATTTGTGTTGTTGGGTCGTGGTACCAAGTCCCAAACCTCATTTTGGGCAAATTGTTCAAGCTCCTCTTGCATGGCTTGAATCCAAAAATTATCTTTTAATGCTTCCCCGATATTTTTAGGTTCAAAAGTAGATGTAAGACAAGAAAGACTTACCTGTTGATATATGGTAGACATGCACACATACCTTACCATTTCTAGGTAATTCACTGGCTCTTTCCATCTTGTACGCCTCTTCTCAAAAACTCCCCCTATCACCTGGTCGGGTGGATGGTTCCTTCTAATCCTCGATGGAGGGTCTCTTCTCACTTGATCATTCAATTCAGTAGCAGACTCCTCCTCAACTTCGTCCCCTATGTTCTCTCTTTGAGGTTCAGATGTTTCTTCTGATGTCGGGACAACATCTGTTTCTTCAGTGGGTTACTCCTCTTCAACTGCAACCACAATGTTGTTTTCTGAAGATCTAGCAGATATATCCAGCAGATCATTAAAAATAACATTGACTGACTCTTGTATAGTCTTTGTCCGAAGATTGTATATTCGGTAAGCATGGCTATTCTGAGAGTAGCCAACGAATATTCCCTTGTCATTCTTAGCGTCAAATTTAGCCAGTTGATCCCTGTCATTCAGAATATAGCACACACACCCAAAGACATGAAAGTACCGCAATGTAGGTTTCTTTCCATTTGACAGTTCATAGGGTGTCATCTTGGTCCCTGGCCTTAAATAGATTCTATTAGTTATGTGACATGCCGTGTTCAAGGCTTCTGCCCAAAACCTCTTTGACAATTGCTTAGAACTTAACATAACTCTAGCCATTTCTTGTAAAGTTCTGTTCTTGCTCTCGGCAACCCCATTTTGTTGTGGTGTTTTTGGTGCCGAAAATTCATGGAATATGCCTTTCTTTTCACAAAATTTTGCAAAGGTTTGATTTTCAAACTTCTTTCCATGATCAGATCTAAGTCTGAAAATCGAAGAACAAAACAGATTCTTAATTCTAGAGTAAAGTATTCTAAATATCTCAAAGGTTTGTGATTTTTCCTTTAAAAAATTGATCCAAGTGAATCTGAAAAAATTATCTACTATCACATAAGAATATCTCATCATTCATAGGCTATCTACCTTGATTGGACCCATAAGATCCATATGCAATAATTGAAAATAATGAGACGTACCTGAATGTTGTCTGTTATGTTGGACAACATTGTGAGAGACTCGGGTCTGCTTTCATTTGAAACAATCTTCGCACAGTGTTTTATCTTTTGGATCCAGTCTGGGAATGCCTCTGACAGCTTCAAATGAGATCACCTTCTCCAAGGTGCCGTAGTTGACATGTCGCAACTTTTGATGCCAAAGTGTCAAGTCACCTACCTTTGCGGAGTTGCAAAACTCTTGTCTACCAACTAGTTATCAATTATCTCCAGTTTGGGTTCCTAACATGACACATTTTTCTGCAGAATCTGTAACCTTGCATCCAAGCTTGTTGAATTTCACATCGAGACCATCATCACATAGCTGGCTTATGCTAAGAAGATTAGCAAAGAAACCTTCTACATTAACAACATTTTTCAAGGCTGGTACATCCGGAACATTAAGAGTTCCTTTACCAATTATCTTACTCTTGTTTCCTCCTCCAAATGTCACGTATCCTCCATTGAATGTTCCATACTCTTTCAATAGACTTTTGGTACCTGTCATATGACGTGAGCAGCCACTATCGAAGTACCAAGAACCTGTAATGTTAGTACGCAAAATAGTTATGCACACGTTACATTTCAGATTCAGTTTGGGTACCCATTCCTTTTTCTTCCTTCTGCTTTCAGGCTGGTTGTTTTGAATGTTGTCAGTGATGTTGGGCAACATTGCTGACGACATTTTAGGCAATATTCTGAGTGCAAAGTTTTGAAGTTTGTAGCATTAGGGCATAAGATGTCCTGACTTTTTACAGAAGCTACATACAAACTTCGATCCAATCTTAGTGATCTGGGAATTACTCGGATTTTCTTTGATAAATTTTATCCTCTCAATTTGACTATGGATTCTGGAAGTATTTGTTTTGCTAGGAGATTGGTACCCAAGCTCAGCCCTTGTAGGTTTTTTGAAGTTCAATATTTCATCCAGTTTGGAGGTTCCCATGTTGAGCCTTTGAAAGGTGGTCTCAGCTACGTTCAATCGTGCACGAATCTTACCAAGCTCTAGGTCCTTCTTGGTAAGTGTCACCTCTAATCGGTTGATTGTTCCTTTCAGATTGCTATTCTCAAGAGTCAATAATTTTGCTTTTGAGTCTAGTTGCTTAGATTCAGTGATTAAGGCCTTACAAAGATTTTGTAATTCCTTTATCACGTCGTCTTTGGAGACAACTAGATCCAAATTTACAGCCTCAGATGAAGAATTAAATCCACTAAAATAATTTACATTAGAATAGCCAAAGTATACATACCTCTCTGATGTTGAAGACATTTCAGATGTTGAGTCTGATGTTGTTCCTGATGTTGTTGACATGTTGTCACAACATTGTCAACAACATCTTCATCGTCGGACAGTGAGTGTTCGAACATGGTTGCCAGCATTGCATGTGGTTCTTCTTCTTGATCTCTTTCCTTCTCTTCGTTCTCATCATCACTGAGAGTTACCCACATAACCTTACCAATTTTTCTAAGGGTGTTTGCACACTCATTAGCGTAGTGTCCCCAACTCGAGCATACATGACACTGCACTCCCTTGAGTTGTTTGGGATTGAAATTGGTACTGTCGGAGTTAGATTTTCTCAGTGGATTATGATTTCTTTGCTCAGAAGGTGACCTATTCGGCTGTTTATTGAAGAGTGGGTTTTGATGCTGTTTGTATTTGGCTTTTTTGCGATCAATGTTGATCTTTCTCACCATCGAATTGAATCAACGAGTAAGTAAGGCAACAGGTGCACCATTTCCTAGTTCCTCCAAGTTTTCTTCCTCGTCTTCCAATTTAGTTTTCGAGGTTTGTCCTTGGAGTGCCAAAGTCTTGTCTTTATACAGATCTCTTTGGCTCTTCATGTTCATCTCATATGTTTGAAAGATGCTCATCAAGGCATGTAGATCCATAGTAGCAAGATTATGGGCCTCTTCAATAGCACAAATCTTAGTATTAAATCTTTCAGGAATAGATCTGAGAGCTTTATCCTCAAGTTGTGTGTTGGTTAAAGGAGAACCAAGCACTTGACACTGATTAGCAATGTCAATTAACTTTTCAAAATAGGATTTTATGTCTTCAGATTCTTCCATCCTTAAGCGTTCGTATTGGCTCAAAATCATGCGAAGCTTTGTACGTTGTACACTCGAGGTACCTTCACAATAAGTTTGTAAGCGTCCTTGGCCGTAGTACAATTCTGGATGAGTTTAAACATATAGAGATCTACACATACAAATATCGCATTTAGGACCTTTTCATTGAAGCTCGCACTGTTGATCTCTTCTGCGGTCTATTCAGATTCGGGTTTGGTAAGTACATCACCATCCTCGTCTGCTGGGTACTTGAGAATCACATAGCCTTCGGAAACTGATCTCCAAGCTCAAACATCAATGGATTTGATGTGCGAACGTAGTCGAATTTTCCAATAGGCATAGTTAGTTTCGTCAAGAATTGGAAGTCTACCAACGTTTTGTATAGCTGAGTCCATAGTCGTAATATTCAGAATCAAACACTTATTATATCAAGTGTTGGCTCTGATACCACTTGTTGGGTCCGGGGCTACGGATAAGAAAGAATATGTAAAAATAAAACCGTAACAGCTAGAACAATTAAACCAGTTTCTGGATGTTGCCTTCAATGTTGTGTCAACATCTGAGGCAACATTGTGATAAAACAGTTATAAACCTTTATAGAGTAAATGCAGCGGAAAAGTAAAGAGACACAAGATTTATATTTTCAAGGGTATATATTAATATATGCCTTGATGGTCAATGACCAAAGAATTGTATAAATTATATATAATTACAAATGAATTTCTTTTTACAAGATTGAACAATAAATGCGAAAAAGAAATTACAAACAAAAGTAAAGTCGCAGATGACTTCAGCCTAAAGTTAAAAGATCTAAAAAGATAAATACAATATCTTCATTACAATTGCTTGAAATATAAGCTTGATCTAGAATCCGGGCAGCAATAGTAATGTGGGACTAGATGTTGTTATACTACTTTAGGTTAAGTGTGTTGATCCAGTTTCTAAGGTGAATATGCGAGAGCTCTCTTGGTAATTCTTCTCGTTCAATTCTGGATATCGATACTCTGAAGCTCCCCTCTATTTATAGTGTGGAACCTCCCTTGAAATCCTCACTAATTGATTGCGGAGGCTGAGTAAAAGAAGGCTTCAGCTTGGATCGATTCTTGCTCCTTAAAAAGCTCAACGTTCTGGACTTGGCCTTCACGCTGCTTCCTCTCCAAGCTTTGACTGTTTCTTTTACCACGTTTTAAACACATCATCATTGTAAGCTTGCCTATGTCATTTTTTACTCACAGTAACACAACCTGTTTTGGCCGGAAGAATAGGCAAAATCGTTACAGAGATGTTGTCAGGAATGTTGTCACAACATCACAGGCAACATTCTTATTTTCATGAGATGTTGTCCTGAGCATTTACAAATGTTGTCACAACATCCATCCAACATCAACAATGTTAAATTATTTAGTAAAACTAATTGTAAAATTACATCTTTACTTACTATCATTGATATATTTTCTTATCTTAGCAGTTAGTATCTAAGCAACAAAAGCATGCTTACACTATTTATAAAAATACATTATAGGTGAATTAGAAGTACAAATTGCTAAAAAAAAAATTAAAAAAAATATAGATAAAAAAAAACTCAGTTCTTGGAAAAATCCGCTTTTAATTCAAGAAAGTTCATACCTATTAGATATCAAAAAAGAAAGAAGAAGAGAATAATACAAATAGAAATCATAACACTTCTCCAAAAACAATAGTATCGTAAAATCACAGAAAAAGTGAAGTATTATATCCACATATAAATTCGCTACTAATCTATTTTCAATCTGTAAAAATATCACAGCCACATATAAAGTATAACAATATAATATTCTAAAGATAAAAAAAAAAATAGAAACGGAGAGCAAAAAGGACTCACCTGGCATGAAAGAGGATGACAAAATATTTTGAGTTAGGGAAGTATTGATTAATTGTGTTACTAATCATATGGTTGATAAGGATATTTTGAAGAGGAGTAATAGTAGAGTCAATTCCACTTTATCACCTAACATTTAAGGTTAGGAAACGATACCCCCTTCACTTATTGAATGGGAACGACAATCCCTTTACTATATTTTTTCGGTGAAAATTATTTATTTTTAAATAATAATAAAAAGTCATAATAATATTTTTAGAGAATATTTTGATGCCATTATTTTCCGTTTTTTGGTGCTTTATTTTGGGTAAAACTCTATTTGCACATATCACTTAAAAAATTTAGCAAAACCTTCACTTTGCAATTTGCAAAACCTAAGTGATATCTAATGAGGACAAACTTTTGAAGGTGAATATTCTTTAATATTAAAGTATTAATAATGAATGTTGTATCAATATGCTTTCTTCCCTAATTTAAATTGATGGATTTTCAAGGTTCAGCCACCTATACCAAGTCAAATTGCTTCTTCAGCTACACAACACAAAACATCGCAATTGCATAGGCAATAAACACTTTTGGAGATGTTATGTTCTCAACTCAAGCTTCAACAACTGGACGACTTGTGCAAAATAGCGTAGGAGACTCATCTAGTGAGCGGGGTAGTGTCCTTGAGTTTGCATCTAAGTATGTTGGTTGATTAATAGTCCAAATTATGAGGGACCGTATAGTTTTCTGATTAAATCTGGTGACAATTAAGATCTTTGATACTTATACTTATTTAAGACATCTTTGCTTTGAAACAAAATACATGGTCATTGAGTTTGTATTTGTGCTAGAATGTATATTCATATGATGCTTAAGATACTGAGAAGCGTGAAGGAATTTGTTCCGTGATTATTTTCATTCATTGTGTTGCATAATATACAGTAGTACATGCTTATGTCAAGGCTACAAACTAGGTAACTAATTTGACTAATTACAATTAGAATATTGACTAACTAAATATAAAAGATATACAAGAATATTTACAGATTCAATCACACCCCGTAGTTGAAGCGGGAGGTTCCCGTACGCTGAGACTGACTCAGAAATCATCAAAGAGTATGCGCGAAAGTTCTTTAGTAAATATGTCGGCAATTTGATAACGAGAAGGGACATGAATGATACAAACCTGTCCACGAGCAACTTTCTCACGAACAAAATGAATATACATTTCAATGTGTAGTGCGTTGATGTTGAACGGTATTGTCAGAAAGATATATCGCACTCACATTGTCACAATAAACCAATGTAGCCTTGCAGATTGGACAGTGAAGTTCCAAAAGAAGGTTACGTATCTAACAAGACTCAAAGACAACATTTGCTACCCTCTGTACCCGGCTTCGGTATTGGACCGAGACAAAGTAGGTTGTCGTTTAGAAGACCAAGAAATCAAGTTATCTTCTAGAAAAACACAGTAACCCGAAGTGGATCGTCTAGTGTCTAAACATCCATCCCAATCAGCATCAATGTATGAGATGAGACCAGAAACAGAGGACTTGTACATGTGCAAGCCAAAATCAAAAGTACCTTGTACATATCGCAAAATTCATTTGAGAGCATTCATATGTTCATCATTCGGGTCATGCATACATAAACATATTTGTTGCACATCATAGAATATATCTGATCTCGTGAAAGTAAGATACTACAATGTTCCTATCAAACTGAGATAATGAGTGGGGTCCTCATATGGAGAACCCAAAGAAACACTAAGCTTAGACTTAGTGTCAACCGGTGTTGGAGCAGGTTTACAAGAAGTCATGCCGCCTTATTCAAGAATCTCCTCGGCATACTTTCTTTGACAAAGAAGTAAGCCACCTGCATGTCATAACTGCAATGCCAAAAAAATAGCTTAGGGGGCCCAAATCCTTCATAGCAAATTCAGAAGCAAAGAGTGACATAATAGATTGGCGAAGTGCATCAGAAGAGACAGTGAGTCCGATAATATCAACATATAATATAATGTAGGCCATGTCATTTCTCTTGCTATAGATAAAAAGTGAATGATCAGATTTGCTATATGAAAAATCAATGGAGGAAATAAAATCAGGAAACCGTTGATATCATGTACGAGGAGTCTGTTTCAGTCCATAGAGTGATTTCTTCAAATGACACACATAATCTGGATGAACTGGATCCCTGAATCTCATAGGTTGATGCATATAAATGGTTTCATGAAGTTCACCATGCAAGAAGGCATTTTAACATCAAGATGATGAATAGGCCATGATTTGGACAAAGCAATGCTAAGAACAGTCCGAATAGTTGTCGGTTTCACCACCGGGCTGAAAGCTTCATCACAATCCACACCAACCTGTTGAGACCTACCATCACCTACAAGACAAGCCTTATGTCTCTAAAAAATCATTAAAATTTTTTTATGATGAAAAATCCACATATAATGAATAACATTAACATCATGAGGACGGGGTACTAGATCCCACGTCTTATTTTCAATAAAAGTATTATATTCGTCTAATATGACAGCTTTCCAATTTAGATCGGACAAGGAATTTTTCAAGTTGCGAGGAAGAGGTGAAGGGGCAACTGAAGTTGACAAATTGAATTATCATTTTGGTTTGAAAATACCATGTATAGCACGAGTTGCCATGGTCCGTATAAGTGTTATAGGGGGATGGACTGGTATGGGCTGGAGTAGGCTGGGCCTACTATGGGCTGGGAGGGTACTGGACTGCAGGTCAGGTCCCAAGTGTGATGGTGGGGGTCTGTTGTGGTATTGGCGTTGGACTGGGCCTGGTTGTGGATGTGGGCTGAGAGGAGTCAGGTGAGTTGGGCTCGAGGAAGTTAGGTTGTTTCGCAGGCTAAAAGGAAGTAGGAACTGGGATGGGAAAACATATAGCCTGGACAGGGCCTGGGACAGCGGTGTGTGGGTTGGGTCATGTTTCACCTGGCTGAGTTGGGTGGCCTACTAGAGGCTGGACAGTATGAGTTGGGTTGGCCTCCGTTTGGTGTTGTGGTAATGGCAGTGACTGAGTTTGCAAATGATGAATTAAAATGGGATTTAAGCCATCATTTAAGAAGTCATATGAATCAGAAGATGGAGAATGCCACTTGGCAAATGGGAATTGGGACTCATCGAATATGACATGCCTAGAAATGATTATTTTTTGGCTTAGAAAATCGTAACATTTATAACCTCGATATTAGATGGGTAACCCAAGAATACACACGGGGTAGAACGACGTTGAAGTTTATTGATTATGGTGGAAGGATGAAGAGGGTAGCATTAACACCTAAAAACCCATAAGTGTTTATAGAAAGGATCCCGATGATAAAGAACTTGAGTTAGGGACTTGTGTTTGAGAGACTTGTTTGGGAGAATGTTTAAGAGATATGTTTTCATTGCTAGAGCGTGATGCCAAAAAGAAGGGGGCATGGAAGCATGAGCAAGGAGGGCATGAACTAAGTTATTTATGGTTCTTATTTTCTGTTCGGCTTTTCCATTTTGTGGAGAGGTGTGTGGGCATGAAAAGCGAAAAACAAGACCATTTTTATTGCAAAAGATTTGAATGGTTCATTATCGAATTTCTTCTCATTGTCATATTGAAAGCATTTGATATTCTTCTCAAATTGTGTCTTAATTAAAGAACTAAAGTATGAGAAAATAGAACAAACTTGGGATTTTTTGCCAATAGGAAAAGTCCACAAGAAATTAGAATAATCATCCAAAAGAAAAAATATAATATATATGCCCCGCCGTGCTTAAAATAGGAGAAATCTATAAATCACTATGTATGATATCAAATGGCATCAAAATGCTAGGGGATAAAGAATAACACGATAATTTGACATGTTTCCCCAAAACATAAGACTTACAAATAGTAGAGCAAGTAAAATGTTTACAATCAATAAACTTATTATTGCTAAGGGAGCGTAAAACAGATTCTCCCGAATGTCCCAATCTATTATGCCATAAAACAGAAGAAATAGCTGTAAAGGTTGATAGAGAGGAGACTTGATGACTAATGGTGGTGGTGATAGGATAATGATCCTCGGTTCTATCACATCTCATTATTTTCAACCCTATCTGAAGGTCCTTCACAGAAAATCCAAAATGATCAAATTTAAGGGAAGCATTATTGTCGTTTGTGAAACGACGCACAAAAATCAAGTTTTTGATAAGTTTCTGGGCATGTAGGACATTGTTTAAAGTTAATGGGGGGTGTGGTGGGGAAATGGAAGATTGTCCATAACCTCGAATTGGAATGCCTTGTCCACTACCAATAATAATATTACGGTTTAAATTGCTCATATTAAAATAAGTCGAGAGAGTACTTTGAGATGCCATCATATGAGAAGTTGCACCGATATCCATGTACTAACTTTCATCAAGAACATTGAGAGACATTGTATGCATTGACGTCTCAATATCCGTTGGCGCATAGCTTGAAGGAAGAGGAGCATGTGCACTGTATGCTTACTATGGGTGCATCCCGAGAATTCTGGGTTGTCGAGCCCATGAGAAAGTCGGATAGGGGCATGCTGGAGCAGCCCAAGCCTGATGTCCCCATACTGCTAAGGTGGATACGCAGTCCACTGTGGTGGCTGCTTCCACTACTGTTGCCGTTGTGAGTGGCCGCAGGACTACTGCTACTGTCCTCTTCCGTCACTATGGCTGCTGCCACTGCGGCTTTGCCGGAGTTCTTGATTTTATTGTTATTGCGGTTATTATGACCGCACTTCTGACCATTATTATGTCAATTATGCTGACCAGAACCCGAACTCCTTGCATCTTCATGTGAGCTGCCGGTGGTAAAGAGGGCAAAATATCGGCGGTGCTAGTGTTTGCCGTTGCCCGCTTAGCTTTGTGTGTTTCTTCAAAGATAAGTCTCGAACGAGCCTCATAGAACGAACGCAACTGAGTGCTCTGTTGGAGGATTGTAGCAACACCATCATAATTTTTATTTAAACCCACAATTAGTTGCATGACTAACCTTTGATTCGAGACCGGTGCACCGACGTTGGAGAGTTGATCGGCTACCATCTTAAGTTATTGACAATAAGCCGATGTGATAGGCAAATCATCCTATTGAATGTCCTTGAATTGATTCTCTAAATACAAGGCACGTTGGTTCTTGTTTTCATGGAAAATGCTCTCTAATCTCTCCCATGATTGTTGTGCAGTAGCATCAGTTTCTATGATAGTGTGCAAAAGATCATTCGAGATCGTGCCGTAGATCCATTGTAGGACAACCACAACCAATCGTGATCAAAGTTCTTCATCAAAATTATCGGGTTTCTTTTTGTTCTTGTCGGTTGGCTTGAGCTTAGGAGGGATGATGTGATCGATGACTTTGTATACACGACAATGAATCTTAAATAATTCCGCTCATGAAGAGTATTGAACTTTTTCCAGCTCAAGAGTTATGTGAATGAAATTCTTGATGTTGTTAACCGCAAGAGCGAGATGAAATTTTGATTATTCAGCCATTGAAGAGGAAGATGAATGTGAAAAGAGAGAAGAGGTACGTGTAGAAGGAGAAGGAGGTTGAAGATGGCGAATTAGGTTTAGGATTTGGCACGTTTTGGGGGAAGAGAAGGCTTGATACCATGAAGGAATTTGTTCTGTGATTATTTTCATTCATTGTGTTGCATAATATACATTAGTACATGTTTATGTCAAGGCTACAAGTTATGATACAAACTAGGTAACTAATTTGACTAATTACAATTAGAATATTGACTAACCAAATATAAAAGATATACAATAATATTTACATATTCTATCGAAGCGCAACACATTATATGCGATGCTTCAGAGAGCAAGTAGATGTGAATTGGGAGGGAGAAAAGGATAATATGAATAGAAAAATAGTAGGATGTCTCGGGGTAAATAACGATCAGATCTCTCAGCCGATCAAACATTACTTGTTTTTTGCTTCTATGAGGCCGCCATTTGATATTTCGCAGAAAGATATCTTATATGATTTGATAAAATGTAGTTGAAAAGGTGTAACTTTGAGTTCAATTATAGTTGTTTTGTGCATTTTGTGGTTATTACTTTTTTTTTTGGGATTGTTGTTGGATTTCTATTAGTGTATTTTGACTTTTGAAAATGGAAGCTTAAGATTAGAGGTTGGATTAAAAAGTAGAGACTTGAATTAGATGTTCGGAAAAAAGATAACTTATGGGGTTTGATAAAATGTAAGCTAAAAAGCGTAATTTAAATTCAATTGTTGCAGTTTTGTGCATTTTGTGGTTATTAGCATTCTTGTTAATCTGCATTATTTGTATTTGATTCTTGTTTGAGTTAAGATCGTCGTTTGTGGAATGTAATATATTTACATATTATTTCAAGTAGTTTATATATATTATTTTTAAAGAAATAGGTTATGGGACAATAATAAGAGTTATATATATTTTTTTTATTTTAATTCTAGAAAGAAAGAGAGAGAAAATCGTTCGCATTCAATACGTGGAGGGTATCGTTTCCCACGTTAAATGTTAGGGGGTAATGCCATCAAAGCTAAAAAAAGAAACTGAAACTTTAAAGTACTCATTTATGGCTTATTTAATATTAGCTTTTTTATCATGGGCTGATGCACACAAAAGGTTTATTTGGGGTGATTCAGACGTGGGCTTAAATGCTACAATAAAAGACACTTATTAATTCATAAATTAGTAGCAGAAATGAACCAAAAATTACAATAAAACAATGAGAAAATGACAAAAAGGGATAAAAAGAATGCAAATGTTAATCATAGAGAGGTGCTACGTAATCTTATTTATGCCTAGCTTTATAGATATATCTAGATATAGATTGTTGCACCACTGTAGAAAAATATTTGTTGCTACAACCAATTGAGAATTTGTTCTCGCACCCTCTTTATTGCTGAATAGCTACTAGAGCATAATTGTTTGAATGTTATTCAAAGTAGAGGTGGTAAAATTAGTCCCTGAAAACATAACTCACTCAATCCGTCCAAGTTTAGGTGGGTTATTGATCCGCTCATCTATTAGCTCAGCTCATTAAAAATTGAGTTGATATGTTGCTCAAATTGACTAATGAGAAAGCTTGTTAATAATATTTTCAATTTTTTTTCATTTGTTATGTTATATATAACCATAATAAATAAAAAGAATCATAATAAAAAATAATTTAATATTATAAAAGAACAAATAAAACAATTAAAAGTTAATAAGAATTGAGCGGGTTGGATTATGACCCGCATTTTAGCTTATTGCTGCCTAACCGTTTCAGCCCAAGTAACTTTTAGATGGGTCATTACCCAACTCATTTATTAACCCAGGTCAATTTGATCCGTCCATATTCGGTCTAACCCTCTCATTTGACACCTCTAATTCAAAGTAAGTGGAAAGTCCAAGTATTTAGATTTTAAAAGAACATTAGTATTAAAGATCACAATTCCAAAAAACAATCGGTAGATATTAATTAACTCTTTTACATATAGACTATAGCCTAAATATGTAATACATTTTTTCTGTTTTATCTAAGAGTTTAACTAATATCCACCGACTCATGTGGAAGTCATTTTTACACTGGCAAGTCCAATATCTTAGCATCCTAATATTCAGTCCGTACTCCCAACTAAAGATTATTTTAGATCTGCGACTTCAAATCCTTCGAAATCGAGTCATATCGTTTATGACTGTTTTCATGAAATAGATTGGCAATTTCAGTTCCAAACAAAGCGTAGTGAATTGGACTCTAGAGATGCAACTTTAATGTCTGTTAAAAACAAAATTTAGAGTCATCAACTGAATAATTAATATAATTAAAATAAAATCAATTGTAAGAAAATTGTATCATTTCTATGATGCAATCTCGATCTATACTTAGATGTAGGATGCATTTTAAAGGCTACCTAGCTGAAAGAAATAATTCCTTGATTATTTTTATTAATTGAAAGACTATTTATACAAGTTACATATTTCTATAATAGGAGAATCATATTCCTATTCTACTCCTAAAACCTTATTATATTTGGAGATGAACTATACAATTATGGTAAGAGTACAAGACTAATTAAGGTACACTACAACTATACAAAACCTTGTACAATAATGTTACAAACCGTGTTCAATAATGCATCAATAACCGTGACCATCCAATACCAAATATACATAGGATATACACGTGCATAACGTGTATATCTTATGTATATTTGGTATATTTAACACACCCCGCAGTCATAGCGGGCGGTCTTCGAATGCTGAGACTGTCCCTAAAATCTTCAAAAAGGACTGAGGGCAGACTCTTTGTAAAGATGTCGACAATTTGATATCTTGACGGGACATGACAGACGCGTACCTGACCACGAGCAGCCTTTTCGCGGACAAAGTGAATGTCCATCTCGATATGTTTAGTGCGTTGGTGCTGAACCGGATTACCGGAAAGGTAGATGAGACTAGTATTATCGCAATACACCAGGGTTGCTTTCTGAATGGGTGAATGAAGCTCCAATAGCAAATTACGTAACCAACATGATTCCGAGATCACATTAGCTACCCCTCGATACTTGGTTTCGGCACTGGATCGAGATAATGTCGACTGACGTTTGACAGACCATGAGACCAAGTTATTGCTAAGAAACATACAATAGTCAGACGTAGACCGTCTGGTGTCTGGACAGCCACCCCAATCAGCATCCGTATACGAGACAAGCGTGGATGTCGGGGAATGGTATAAATGCAACCCATAGTCAAGGGTACCCTGAATATACCGAATGATGCGTTTGAGTGCATTCATGTGCTCAACTCTGGGATCATGCATGAATAAACACATATGTTGTACAACATACGTAATATATGGTCGCGTAAAGGTAAGATACTGAAGGGTCCCTGCAAAACTGCGATAGCAGGTCGGATCCTCGTATGGTACGCCGGCCGAGGCACTGAGCTTGGGCTTAGTATCAACGAGAGTGGAAGTGGACTTACAGGATGACATCCCAGCCCTCTCAATGATCTCAGCTGCATACTTCCTTTGAGATAAGAACAACCCATCTGAATGACGAGTGACAGCAATCCCCAAAAAGTAACTCAAGGGCCCCAAGTCTTTCATAGCAAACTCAGAGCTGAGCATGGTCATGATAGATTGGCGTAAGGCATCGGAAGAGGCAGTCAAATGATATCATCCACATATAATAAAATATAGGCCACAGACGAACTACGACGGTAGATAAACAAGGAATTATCCGACCTGCTGTGAGTGAACCCAATAGTCGAGACATAGTCTACAAACCTTGTATACCTGGCCCGTGGAGACTGCTTAAGCCCATATAAGGACTTCTTCAACAAACAGACATGATGCGGATATGTAGGATCCCTGAATACCAACAGTTGATGCATATAGACTGTTTGCTTGAGATCCCCATGGAGGAAAGCATTCTTGACATCTAACTGATGAATAGGCAATGCCTTCAAAAGAGCTAAGCTGAGCATAGTGTGAATGGTAGTCGGCTTGACCACCGGACTAAACCTCTCACCACAATCCACACCAACCTGCTGAGTCTTACCATCGCCCACAAGCCGCGCCTTATGTCGGGAAAATGACCCATCTGAATTTTCCTTATGAGCAAAAATTCACATAGACCTAATAATATTAATACCAGATGGACGGGGCACCAACTCCCACGTCTTATTATCAATAAGAGCATTATAGTCATCGGTCATAGCATTTTTCTAATTCGGGTCATTTAATGCAGACACAGGATTTCAGGGTAAGGGTGATTTAAGAACATTAGAATGTAAATTAAAATATTTTTTAGGTGTAAAAATTCTCCGTTGACAACGGGTGACTGGTCCATGACTCGGGGCAGAGGCGCGGGGATTTTGGGAATTTACGAGACTCGGGATGGATCGCCAGCGGTGGGCTCTTGGCCCGTAATAATCGAAACCGAGAATCGGGCCCATCGACCCGAAGCGATTACTGGGCGGGCCAAAAGCTGGCGAAACAGATGGCCCGATTCTTTGGACCCAGAATTGAAGATGACACGGTGTGGGAATACCAGCGGGCAGTGGCCCCGCTGGAGAATTTTGGGTGCGGGATACGTCCGAAAAATGGTGAATAAAATACGGGAATTTACTATCATCCAAAAAATTATACGAACTAGGCACGGGAGTATTAACTTTAGCGAATGGAAATTGAGTTTCATAAAAACTTACATGGCGATTAATGATGATTTTATTGGAGGATAAATCAAAGCATTTGTAACCACAATGATTAGACGGAAAACCCAAAAACACACACGGAGTAGACCAGGTCTGAAGTTTGTTAATTGTGGTGGAGGCAAATAACGGATAACACAAGAACCCAAAGACCCGAAGATGAGAATAAGAAGGAGTTTTATTATATAAAATTTGAAGAGGGGAAGAATATGTCAGACCTTTGGAAGGAATAATGTTAAAGAGATATGTAGCCATTTGAAAAGCATGATGCCAAAAATATGGGGGTATGGAAACGTGAATTAATAGAGTTCGGACAATGTTATTTATGGAACGAATTTTGCGTTCGACTTTCCCATTTTGTGAAGACGTATGAGGACAAGAGAAATGAAAATTGATCTCATTATTAGCACAGAATTCCCAAAACACCCCATTGTCATATTCTTTGTCATTATCACACTGAATATTTTTTATTTCTCGTTCGAATTGGGTTCTAATGAATGCTCTAAATTTCAAGAAGATTGAAAAAACTTGAGATTTTTTCGCTATTGGAAATGTCCATAAAAACTTAGAGTAATCATCCAAAAACATAACATAATACCGATGACCCAAAGAACTAAGAACATGAGATGTCCATAAGTCGCTATGAACAATATCAAATGGCATTAGAGTATGAGATTTTGAGTCTACAAATGACAACTTAACAATTTTCCCTAGAGAACAAGACTGACAATTTAGAGTACTAGTTGTACCCTTACATGAAATAAAACTATTTTTATCTAATGATGACAAAATAGATGATCCTGGATGACCAAGACGAGCATGCCACAAGGAAGGAGAAATGGCTGCAAATGCGGATGGCAAGGCTGGACTCGATGGACCGGAACTGGGTGTGATAGTATAAAGATCTCCCCTACTATCACACCTCATGAGAGGACTCCCCGTTTTGAAATCCTTCACAGAGAAACCAAATGGATCAAATTCAATAGAAACGGAATTGTCGGTAGTGAATTTACGGACAGAGACTAAGTTTTTAATCAATTTGGGGGCGTGTAGGGTGTTTTTCAAGATAAAAGGTGGATGAGGGGGAGACAATGTTTTATGACCATAACCACGAATTAGAACAGAATTACCATTACCAATAATTATACTGCGAGGGTTGCTCAAATTGGAATAAGACGAGAGAGTACCTGAATCGGATGTCATGTGGGTAGTGGCACCGGTGTCCACATACCAATTCGGGTCAGGTTGAGTCAAACCAAGTGTGTGCATCGCGGCCTCAATATCGGTCAGAGTGGGGCCTGCTGCGTGGTGAGCTTGCGGAGGTCGGGGCCCAAGAATTCCTGCGGGCTGTCCTGGGCCATAACTGTTGGAACTGGAATTACTGGGCCAGTGGGCAGTGGGCCGTCGAGGCTGCTGGGAAGCCTACTGGCCAAATGCAGGAAATTATTGTGGAGTTGGGTCGTAGGGCCACTAACCACTGGTCCAAGCCCACGGCCTAGAGGCCCAAGGCTGAGACTAGTGGGTCAGTGGCCCACTGTAATCGGGATGGGGTCCACCGCCACTGTTTTGGCCATCGCGACTGCTGCCGGAGCCTCCACGTTTGCCCTCGCAATTTTTTTCCATTATTTTTCCAGCCATTCTTGCTGCCTCCTTGAGATCGGTTTTGGTTCGAATTGTCACTAAAATTTTGAGGACTAGTGGAGGAAGTCATCATGACCACGAGACTAGCATTAGTAGCCGCCTTTTTAGCCATACCGACTTCTTCCAAGGTAAGCATGGATCGGGCTTGATAGAACCTTGAAAGAGGATTACTTTGACGAAGGAGAGTTCCAACGCCACTATAGAACTCGGATAGGCCAGCAACCATCTGTAAAACAAGACGATCTTCACTAACTGGCGCACCAACGCTGCGGAGTTGGTCCGCCAATTCCTTCAACCTTTTGCAATATGCTGAAACGTTCGGGAAATTTTCCATGTTGACGTGGAAAAAAATCCGTTCAAGGGTAACAGCTCTAGAATTTTGATTATCCTGGAATATGTCACGCATTCTATCCCATGCAGCCATCACCGTAGCGTCTGTCTCAATAATCGTCTGCAATAGGTTGGTAGAGATAGTAGAATAAATTCACTGAAGGACGGTGGCATCAAGTGTTGTCCATAACTTAGGAGCATCCTCGCGTTTAGGCACCTTCGTATCATCAGGAGCCGCGGGGATTATGTGATGGATGACTTGGTGCGAACGAGCGTCAATTTTGAACAACTCGGCCCACATCGCGTATTGGATGTTTTCTATTTCAAGAATTAAAGGGATATGATTCTTGATGTTAGAAACAACAAGGGCAGGGTGAAGCGTGTTCTTTGACGTCGACATAACGAAAGAAAGAACAATAGGTGATAGAAGGATTTGGAAGAGAGATTTTGGAGAGTGGAAACAAGAAAAAAAATGGTAAACCCGAGGAGGAGGGTCGGTCTTGGCCGAGAAAACAAGAATTTGTGGGAGAGAAATTTTTGTTTGACCTAGACTTCTGATACCATGAAAGAAATAATCCCTTGATTATTTTCATTAATTGAAAGACTATTTATACAAGTTACATATTTTCATAATAGGAGAATCATATTCCTATTCTACTCCTAAAACCTTATTCTATTTGGAGATGAACTATACAATTATGGTAATAGTACAAGACTAATTAAGGTACACTACAACTATACAAAATCTTGTACAATAATGTTACAAACCGTGTACAATAATGCATCAATAACCGTGACCATCTAATACCAAATATACATAGGATATACACGTGCATAACGTGTATATCTTATGTATATTTGGTATATTTAACACTAGCTGATAAAATAGAGTTGGTTACTCTTTAAATTGACAATGGTGTTGCCTCAATAATGTATGATGTTGAATGTTTCAACGGTGTTGAAGATAACCGAATTGTACGAAGAAGACGTGAAATTATTTGTATTTTTGGTAAACAAGTTCACCATTTAGGTAGAAAAATATAAAGTCCAAGTTACCGTATACTACTATTTTTCTTATTTATAATTCAATATATATTTTTTTAAATGAAAATATTTTAGAACTTACTTGTAAGTCTTTAAAATAACTTGACAGTGTAAAACAAAGTTTTCACTGTCGATGAATATTAGTTAATCAAAGATGTTAATTGTCATCCCACCACTTGAGTAATATATTTGTTGCCACAATTAATTAAGAATTTGTTTGCACACTCAAATCATTCTTAACATGTTGAAACAGTTTGTATATCTGACTGTATATCTTGTATAAGAAGTGTATATCACGTGGGCAGTTATGATTATAGTTGGTTATAGTTGTCATAATCAGGTTGTTAGTATTGTTAACTATCCTGATTAATTAGTTGTCAGCTGTAGGACAGCTAACACATTTGATCTACAAATTTCTCTCGTGACATAATCTTTTCCTTCTTCAGAAATACATTTTCTTTAAAGAGTTGGTGAAAGAAAAAGTAATTTCCTCTATTTAGCACATAAGGTGTGTTTGGTATGAAGAAAAATATTTTTCATAAAATATTTTTCAATTTTCTCATGTTTGGTTGATCAAAAATTTTGGAAAATATTAATTTTAGAAAAAACAAGTAACTTAAAAATGAGAAAAATGACATTTTTAATGAAAGTACGGAAAACAAGTCTCACAAATGTCATTCAACCAACTGCCCCATCAAACTCCAACCAACTACCCACCAAACCCCAACCACTCCCACCACCCTATGCACCCCAAAACCACACACACCTAAAAAAAAAATTGGTTTTCTACACCCCCGATGCGAACCCCCGCTTGGGTGAGTATTTTCCGAAATCTCCACTCCCATGTCATCCCACCTTCCTAATATTTTGCTAGATATATAAATATTTTTTGAATAATATTTTTTTTTATTTACTTACCAAATACTAAAAAATAAATAAGAAACTCACTAATTTTTCAAAAAAATATTTTTTTAGAGTTCACTCAAGTTGCAGTATTGGGAGAAAATAAATACATTCACTAGCTTTTCATCCTACCGACATGGTATATTCCTTTGATATTTCTCCTATTATTTAACAATAAGCCAAATAAAGTGCATGACTTTTCAGAAATGTTAACAACAGGGTCATACAATTGACCAATTCTGTCTATGCATTAGTTTTCATACAGACCTTTATTGTCTCACCCTTTTTTATTTTTTCCTTGACGTCTCGAGTTGGAATAGTTGGAATCTTTCTATTCTTAAACATAAGTTTGAAGTTAAATATTTTGGATTAATGAAGAATTTTTGGTAGGAAATGTATTATTTTCTTCTTGATTAGTGGCACAATCAGGATTTTCGTTAAAAAAATTTAAAATTTAAAAAGTAAATAATTTAACATTTACTATATATACACAAAAAGTTATTTTTAATATTACATATACAATGTAATTATCCAAAAAATATAGTTGGAATGAATTTCTTGTGCCCTTAGAGGTTGTTTGGTTTGAAGAAAATTTATGTTGGCATTAGTTATGTTGAAATTAATCATATTGCGATTAGTTATTCTGGTATTATTTTTTATTGATTGTTTGTTTTATTGTATTGAATGTAACATTGCAAATTTTCTAAGAAAAAAATGTTTGTTTACAAAAATTCCATCAACCTTATTCAGTAGGGAAAAAAAGGGTTTGAGGGACCACAGAGCTATTTTTATCATTTTCATTATTTTATTCTGAAATAACTAATCATATGAGTATTATTCCATACTCTGTCAAGGATAACTTATTCGGGTACTGTTTTTAATTTTGAAATAGCTTATACCAGGATTAGTAACCAAATAAAAGATAAGGCGGTACTAAATTTTATCCCATGACTATTTTTCCATATTCATCCTACCAAACGATCTCTTAGTAGATTTACCTGAAAATTTTAGATTAATCGAGTTAATAAATTTTGAAAAAATCTAAATTGTTAAAAGAAAGATAGAGAGAGAATTGGAATAGATTGATGCCTCCAAATGGGATCCACCACTAACCATATGATGCTTGATTTGTTAGTCTTGGACTGGACACAAAGTAAAGAGGCAAAAGAATCTAACATCAGCATAATATTGTCTCTTCTCCTATTCAATAATTGACCTCCTTTTTCATGAACTTTTTGCTCTGATCATTAATAGACATGTGAAATTGCTAGACAAGATTCCAAAATTGTTAACTACACCAAATAATTAGATCAGTATTTGTGATGTGATAAATAAGATATTTTTATTTTAATTAGCGATTTTTATATGAATTTTGAGAATGGAAAAACTTTAATAGGGAGGCTTACTCTTTTAATAGACTTACATGATGCGAATTTAAATTAATTAAGAGTGTCATCAACTTATCGCTTGGTCAAAACTTTCCTGTAATAGTGGATACACATGATATGCCAACACCACTTGAAAATAATAATAAGTAAACATCAGCATAGGATAGAAAATAATAACTTAAATTCACCACAATTCTAAACGTAAATACATTTACAAGATAAATCGTAACAACAGACGGACACTGCTTGTACAAAAATATTGCTTAAGCAACTACAGGCAGTAGGCAGACTAATTAACTACACTAGTATTTTAGTATGAATTCATAAACTTAACTCTATGGTGAAAATTAATACTTTCACCCTTTTCACTTTCTTTGTTTTATTTATAACAATTTCAACCTATACAAACACCTCACTAAATGATATTTCACTTGTGCATGCCATGGTTTGGGGCCTGTGCTCTTGATGACAAGGAAAGTGTAACAATTTTGCCTTCAAGCTGGGCCCCATCTTGGGGCTGCAGCTGCTGATCATGGAGGTAATCACATAGCTGATCATGATTGATCTGACCACCCTGTTATAAGAAAAAATAGAAGTAATAATTGGAAAATACTTACTACATTTTTGTTAAAAGTGAAAGAGTCGTAACGTAATGGTAAAAGTTATCGTCGTCGTGTGATTCAAACATCACAGATTTAAAGACATAAAAAAGCTTCTTCCATAAATATAAGATAAAAATTTCATGAGTGAGTTTTAAGTTATATACAAAGTTAGTGTAAAGAATATTTTTACAGTATCAGGTTATCAACATGATATTAACGGATAAACCTTATTAAAATGAGAATTTTTAGTCTTAAAAAAAAGACAGATGACCTGTCGAAATAGTTACATTTATTCAAGGTGTATGGATTCTTGGCGCAACAGTACAAGTTATCGTTGTATGATTCGAAATGACGAATTTAAAAATATAGAAAAAGCCTCTTACAAAAATATAAAGTAAAATTACATACAATAAATTCGAAGAAGTTTAAATTACATATACCATCAGCGTAAGAAATATTTTCACTAGTAGGTTATTCAAAAGATATCTACGTATAAGTCGCCTTTCTAAAATGTAGATGTGTTAATCTTAAAAATTAGCAGTATGGAAAAATGAATATATCTTACTTGTGTTTTATTTACATGGGCATCTTGCGTGTCTTGAACATATTCTGGGAACCTTTCAGCTGATTTTCCCACTTGTGCCATCTTTCTTTTTTACCCTGAAAATCTATGAATATATCAAAATCAAGTGTGTACAATTTAAAAAGTAGAAGAACATATGGATGAAGATAAAATTATTGGGATTAATGAAAGAGAAATGTTGAGGACACACATATAAAAAGAAGTTGGTCATACTTTGTGAGTTACTATAGAAAATAGTCCCTTGATTAAAGGGTAACCATTTACATAAATCAGTGGCTCTCAAAAAAGATCACAAAGATGGACCTTTGCTTGTCAACTTACCCTTCACCACAAAATTATTCAATTTATATGACATTACTTCTTTTTAAAATATATTTCTAAAAAGAATGACAAGTTTTTATTTTTACAAATCTCTTAATTTTAAGCTTTTATTTTACTCTGAATAACATTTTTCTTAATTATAAAAATGTCATGATATATCTAAGACAATAAGTACGGTGATACTTTTGAGTTTTTACATGTGCCAAAAATTAATTTTTTTGTTCTTACTCAAATTCTGCGTCCAATCAAATTCCATCATATAAAATGAAACATATGAATATTTCTTTCTCATGAAATTTAACTCTTGCAGCTGATAAAGAAGCAGCTCACAATAAATAGAGAAGGTACAGTAACATTATAAATGACTCAATAACAAATACTTATAGCATTATCTTGTGCTTCCAGACATGATTTGATTGGTTGCCTCTTCATATACTAGTTAATCATATCATTAACAAGAAAGAAGAAAAAAGTTTATTTAATAATAACAAGGAATAAGCTAAACTATATTCCTACTAGTTCCAATCTTTTTTTCTTCATGTAGACAAAGTTATGGCAAAAGGTTGATCATGACTAAAAAAAAGTTATGCTAATTAATTTCAATCATGTATTAAAAATAATATATGAACTTTTGACCAAGGACCATACTTGGTGCTAATTAATTTCAATCATATATTAAAAATAATATATGAACTTTTGACCAAGGACCATACTTGGTGCCCAAGTACATCCAACTCCATGGTCCCTCGTATGTTGTGCTTATTATTATTTTTAAAAGGACTACACTTGGTGTCCAAGTAAAACTTAACTCTATGGTCACTATAATAGGCTGACACTGAACCAAACTCTAAATAAGTTTTGTATCTCCTAATAATCAAAATTTGTGTTTCTACCTAAGAAAAATCCAAATTTCCGACGGACGGAAATTGGTTGGCGACTAGCTTTCCGTCAAAAATTTGCATTTTTACCTTTTTTTTTATAATTTTTTTAAGATTATTTAAGGTAAATATCCCTAAAAGTTCTTTATTCCTTAAATTCAAACCCGAAACTCTACTTAAGGACATAAGAATCAATCATTTCACCACATCCTTCGGTGATATATCAGAAACTCTTTAACTTCACCTCCAAACAAACAACAATATGGATGTCTCCAACAAACAACAAAATCTTCCTACATTCCAACAAAACTATGACAAACAGAGTGAACTAAAAGCCTTTGATGACACGAAAGCTGGTGTCAAAGGTCTTATTGATGCTGGAATTACTAAAGTGCCTCAAATATTCATCCATCCAGAAGCCTTAGAAAAAAATTCCTCAATAAATCCCAAAAAAACACATCCCGTTTTCCCACTAATGGACCTCCAACACATCAACAACAATAACAAAAATCCAATCAATAAATACAAAGAAATAGTTAAACAAATTCAAGAAGCATCAGAGACATGGGGTTTCTTCCAAGTGATCAATCATGGTATTCCAGTACCCGTCCTCGACGAAATGTTGCACGGGGCACGACGTTTTCACGAGCAAAATGTAGTTGTTAAAAAGCCATATTACAGTAGAGATGTTGCGAGGAAAGTGATGTACAATTGCAATTTTGATCTGTTTAGTGAAAAAGCTCTAGCAGCAAATTGGAGAGACTCCCTTTATTCTGTCATGGCTCCTAATCCTGCTATGCCTGAGGAATTGCCTGAGACATGCAGGTATTTTTCTAATTACTTTAACTTCTATTATTGACGGTGTAAAAATAAGATAAGTTACGTACTACAAAATAAGTGAAATATAATGATAGTGTAAATTTCTTTTTATGATATCAGTTTATATAAGTTAATAATATTTCCTTGAAAATTGCTTCTTCGGTTTTACTTGATGTGACAATTTTTTTAAATTAGTATCTTAGTAATATATCCTTTTCTGAAAACTACTTCATTCGTTTCACTTTATGTACTGACACTTTTATTTGAATTACTTTTATTATTTTAAGAAAAAATTTTATGTGACACTATCTTGAATTATTTCTCTATTATACTAACTTTTTAATTAATCATGACTTTAATATTTTTCATTAACAATCATTAGTATGATATTTAGTAAAATGAATATCTTAACTAAAAATTTAGAAAGATGGAGTAATTAGAAGGAGCATGATACAGTGAACTAAAAGAATGATGCTTTCACATCTTTTTGTATCAGACTATCAGGTACTACAAGTAAATGCGTCTTTTAACCGCCACGGATTATGGTGGAAATTAATAGGGTTCCTTCGTTTTAAAAAACAAATTCTGTGAAAAAGGAAATGAAAAAAAAAATCATATTGGGAGCAATTTCATTTAATGAGCCTTACACAATGAGAATCTATATTAATCGGTGCTCAAAATAGATGCCGGACACTGGGTTGGAAACCGAGAAAAAGCCTCCCCTAAAAGTTCTAAGTTACTATCAATTTCTTGATTTTAATTGAGTTTAAATTCTCTACACTGATATAATGCATAAATTTTATGCTATGAAATAAAATTAACCTACAACAACATATAATTGTTCATAACAAATCTGAAATGCTAACTACGTAATATAATAATAATATGTTACAACCGATTAGTGTCATTTACATTATTAACATACAATTGGATCTCTCAAAAACAATCATCTTCTATAACCATATTCACTATAACATCGAAGTTTCTTTGGAACCTATTTTCATATTATGTTATATTATATGTTCTCTATGTTACCATTTAGTTATAGCAATCAAATAATATTCAGACAAACGACATTGTTATAGAAAGGTTTGACAGTATAACATTTTAATTTTATCAACTTTTGCATTCTTGCAGGGAAATTACAATTGAATACTCAGATCATGTGATGAAATTGGGATACACATTGCTTGAATTATTATCAGAGGGACTTGGTCTCAAACCTAACCATCTCAAAGAAATGGGTTGTGCTGAGGGGCTAGGCATTTTGTGCAATTACTACCCTTCATGCCCACAACCAGAACTTGCAATTGGCACAAGTAGACATGCTGATAATGTTTTTTTCACAGTGCTTTTGCAAGATGATCTTGGTGGTCTTCAAGTTTTTCATGAGAATCAATGGGTTGATGTTCCTCCTATTCATGGAGCTTTAGTTATCAATATTGGAAATATTCTTCAGGTAAGTCCTTTTTTCTTCTTAATTCTTAGTCTTCTCTGTTTTTTGAAATAATTTTACGGATGTTCATTGAAGCAGAGCGTTGGAGCAACGATAAAGTTGTTTTCGTGTAACTTTAGGTTAGAGGTTCGAACTATAAAATTAGTCATTGGTGAATGTGTCAGAGTAGGCTGCTTACATTCTATGATGCTCGATCTCTTCAAAAATATTACCGAGTGTGTTTAGATCCTCTAAAAGTAGTAGTATTTTTAAGGACATGACACGGATGTATAAACCTTTTTTGGGAGTTCAAGCAACATAGCTTAAATTACACCCCTTTGGGCCAGAAGCAAGCCAAATATTTTAGTTTATTGATTCTTGATCACAATTCTTTTTGCTTACATGAATTCTGAATAGATTATTAATACATATACAAATATATTTTTTAACACAAATACATATTTTGAGCTTTAAGTTAATGGTTCCGTCCCTGCTTTGAGGGTTGCGGTCCTTCCTACATATCATAGACAATAAAAAAGACAAAGAAAACATCCCAGAAACACAAGTAGGCTGCCACTATATATATATATATATATATATATATATATATATATATATATATGAGCCAGATGAAAAAGGGGTTGTGGTTATGGTAGTATTTTTGTTGGCTTTATTAAATTAATGCCTTTATTACTCATTAGTTCTACTACATCATTTATCTTTAATTTAAACTTTGTATTACTACTTGTAGTCATTTTTCCTAAAAATCCTAAGCATAATAATAAATTATTACCGCTATGCATTTCTTCATAGCCTTTGGTCTGGATTTCTATTTTTATGTGTTTACCAAATTCCGTTAGATTTATTAGGAAGTCTGGACTGATATAGAATATTCCTCCATTATCAGTCATGTCTATTTCTGTCATACCGATGATAGATTTCTTCATGTCTGTCCATCTATCGTCATATATCATTATTAACACTTTACTACCTAAGTTTTTTCTAGTTAAACCTTTTATTCCTATTACCATTAATCCCATGTGCATGAGAGTTCTGATACTTCTTTTAATCTGTCTAAAAGAGTTTTCATTAATTAAATTTAGGTTCTGTGCCTGTCCTCCTAATATGGATAGTTGTTCTTCTCTATAATGTCTATATAACTGTGCTGTAGATGTTAATCTACCAGTATTGTATAGGGTTCTAGGGTTCAACAAATTTAGCTGGTTTTGTTGAAATATACTAATGTCTTTATCTACGTTTATGACTTCGCTTAATTGAGTATGGGTTTCTTCGGGGGTTCTTCTATTTAGTATTCTTGACACTAAACTTGTTCCTACCCTGTCTTCCGAGAAACTTTGTCTTGGTCTTTCGTTTCTTGATCTACTTGAAAGAAAGTCCATTTTTGTGGCTTTCTTGGTTTACTAATTCTTTCTTTATATGGAGTTAGTTCTATTTTATTTAATTGGTCTATTAGGCTGTCTATGGCCTTATTTTCCTTTTCTTTACCTTTAGAATCTTTTTCTATAGCTATCTGAAAAATGTGATTGTCTAACTTATTAGTTCTATCCGTTAGGTGATCTATTTTCCTATGTAGGTCTAATAACAACGTAGTTATTACTATGTTCTGTTGGATAACTATCTGGTCTGACTTTTGAAGCGGTATGTAATCTTTATATTCGTCTGATAAGGGAATAGTTTTGTCTATTAGTATTGCGGCTTGTTCTAGAGCGCTTTCTATTTTGTTCATGAAATTATAGCCTGTTTAAGTTCTTTTACCGAGTCTTCTAGTTGTAGGAATTTTTCTATTAATTCCTTTTTTAGTATCCTATTTTCTTGACTAATTTTTAACTCTAGGTCTATTAGGTTTTCTTTTAAAAAACTTTCTAGTTTTTTAGATGAGGATCTAACTTCTGTATTTTTAATATAGTCTATATTTTCTTCTGTTCTTTTAAAAATCTTCTCTTGTCTTTCTAATAGATCTTCTAACCTTTTTTGACTTTTTATATAATTATCGTTATCTATTTTAAGTCTTTCGCTTAAATTTATAATGAAGTCTACTACTGTGTTTAATTGTTTATCTTCTCCGTGAAGAGAATGTTCTCCGTGACCTATATTACACTTAATTATATTTTGGTCTGGTAATATCCTATAATTTTTTCTTGCTTCTAGTCTTAAGTCTAGATAATCTAAATGTTTTAATTGAGCTATGTTTATCCTATAGAAACTGTCTGACCTTTTAATTTCCACCTTTGGTATTCTAACCAGTTGTCTGCGTGTTCTATATCACTTTGTAGTCCTATTAGGTGCCAGTGTAGATCTTGTGATAAAATTACGTCTAGGTCTCCTTCTAATATTCTATTGTATATACTATCTGAGAAATTATTTCTATCTAAGTTATTTAAGAGGGGCTGAACGTTCTAGAGAAAGAAGTCTATTACTTCTTCTATAGATATTTTCCTTATATTTTTGTCTCTTACCTCTACTAGACCTCTTCTTCTTAGTTCTAATAAATGATTAAGGTTCTCTAAAGCAGCTAAAGCTTTAACGTATCTAAGTCTTTTCTTAGCCTGTATTCTAATTATGTGAACCGTATATCTAATTTGTCTACCAAAGTATAAACTTCTCATATAAGAAATTTGTCTACAGAGTCTGCAATCAAAAACTTGTTTTGCGAGTTTTAGTCCAATCAGGATTTTCTCGCTCTGATACCAGATGAAAAAGGGGTTGTGGTTATGGTAGTATTTCGATGAGAGTTGTTTCAATAGTTGTGTGGTCCTACTCAGTACTCTCTCTTTGTAAGCTTCTATTCATATAAGTCTTGCAATTCAGAGTCTATCTCCAGTTAATAAAACATTTTTTTTTAATCTGGACTCTGTCCAGTCACTAGTCTTAAGTTACTATTCATCATCTTTGCCATTCATATTTTGTTACTATTTATTCTTCAGCATACTATACCTATTCACTTCTTCTTCTTTACTGTTCATCTCTTCTTTTAAGCTTTACCCACGTTATGTATCGTCTTTAACCACACCCAAAAGCGGCCACAAATTCTTCAAATAACATCAACAGCCAATAATCAACCGTCGTTGACATAGGACTTTACAGGTTAATCCATGGACATCATAACGGAGCTTATCAGAGAACCATATACTAAGTTAAGAAGATAACCGTGTTTAAGCATACTATGATAAAGATTTCAACAGTAATTTAGACATTCATAGCATTGATTATAACGAGAACTCAAGATTCATGATGAAAAATAACAACATGATATAAACATTTTCTTGCAATCCTACAAGATTATAAACATTCAAACAAACATAATTTACATAGGTTGGAGATAAACTACTGAAAGTAGACTTACATGTCTAGAAGTACAAGGAGATTTCCCTTTCGGGAGTCCCGGAAACTGCTACTGCTACGGGGGAAGATAATCTACAAACTATCTTACATACTATTTGGTTTATACAATGGAGGAGTAGGTTGAAAACATATAGAAAGCGGAGGAGGTTTTCTAGTGATGATTTTTTCTCTTGCTCACGTTGCTCACAATAGCTCACCCGCTTGTAAGAGAGTTTGGGGTCTGATATTTATACTAAGTATCCGGACTTCAGCTTCGGATTTCAATTTCAAAAAGGAATCTTTCAAAGCGCTTTCAGTAGGGTGCGTGGGGCCCCATCGTAAGCTTTTGCTTTGTTGAAATTTTTCTCTTTTGATTTTGTCGTCTTATGCTTGTGGCATTTTTCTTTCCGTAAAGTTTGAAAAACTTTAGCAAAAGTCTGAAAATGCTGTCCTGTCTTTTCTTTATGTCTTTGTCTTGCATCGTCTGACTTGTAATTCATCAGTTGCTTTTTCTTCTACGTGTCTAGGTTATGCAGGCCATAGGAGTCAAAACTCATTCCTGAGTCATAGGCATCGTTTGGGTCCTGTGCATCTTGTTCGTAATTTTCGTCTGAACCTGTGTCTGAAACATGATCTTCCGGTACCTGGAAAATATTATTTCTTCCTGAACTTTGTCCTGGATTTTGTAATGGGACCGGTGTGTCTTCTGTTAATTCTATAGAAGTTACATGTATGTCTTTTTCTGGTTCTTTTTTCTGAGTAATTAGTTGCTCTTGAAATATTTTTTCAAGTGTGTCTTTTACAATCTGCTCTATATTTTTCTGTTGTTTTTTCTTTGTTTGTCTGTTTACTGTCTGAGATGTAGATCCCATTAGAGTTCTTGGGAGCCTTCGTCTGTGTCTGGAGGAAGTTGCTTCCTCATTTTCACTTTTGGGCAAAGTGACAGCCATCAACGGGTTTGATGAGTCTTTACCGGCAACCGTTTGCACCGGACTAGTTGTATATATACCTGATACAATAGGTTTCTTTGCATTCAGAAGGGAACGCACACCTGTCTCATCCATTGTTGAGGGAGATGGAATACCCTGTGTTTGTAATGTCTCATCCATCTTTGAAAGAGATGGAGTACTTTGAGTCTGTAGTCTGATTTGTCTGAGGACTAGTTCTAGAGTACTAACTTTCTCCAATAAGTGGGTATTTTGTAATTGGAGCTGTTCTTTAGTCTGGTTTAATCTTTTGAAGGCATCTGTCATTGTGCTGCAGTGGTCACAAAAGATTATTCTATCTGTGTCTTTCTGGATTTTATATTGTGGAGTCTGATTTTGTTGGTGTCTGAGGGCTGGAGTAAGATAATAATTGGGTCCGAGTGTTCCTCTGGCATAGTCTAGCAACCTTCGTAAAATCATTAAAGCCTTTGAACAATGGACTTTTAAAATCTTTTATGGAATCAACCACTTCCAACCATGTTTGAAAAACTCCGTTTGTTTTTTCGTGGACAACAACATAAAATTTAAATTTCTTGTCTCGGTTTTTCTCATGAAAGTACAAACATGTACTATTTAATGTTGCCACAAAATGGTTGTTGTCTTTTTTGTTGTGGGCTATCCACAAATTGTCTATTAAGCATCTTTGTTGTTTGTCTATATTGTAGTCTGGCAAAACTTTAAAGGTCATATTAGATAAAGGAAAAGAAACTAAATTATTTTTACCAAAATAAATTCTTTCTAAGGCAGGTGTCTCAACTTGGGCCATGGGCCTGAAATTCAGGTTCCCCAATGCGGCTTGTCTATAAGTATCCGTGGGTTTGGCTGGGCCTTTCCCTTTGTCTTTCGGAGTCTGTTGAGATGTGCTCATTCTGCTAAGAATAACAAATAAAATTAGCCGTCTTTGAGTTTCATAGTTCCTCTAGTCTTAGTTATTGTTAACCTACTTAGCTGATCTGCTAAATTATTATCCTTACCTTTAATATGCTCGAATACTAAATTATAGATAGATATGGTGTCTAAGAAATTTAACCATCTACGTCTACTACTACTTTTGTCATTTATCTTTTGGTGAAACTTTACAATAGCTTCACGATGCATTACGACTAAGGTTTACGGTTTATTTAGAATATGGAGTCTAAAAGCATTTAAAGCGTAAATTACCGCTAATATCTCTACGTCAATACTGCTCATATTGCCTTTTTCTTTATATTTGCCACTTTGATAGGCACATATTCGTTCTGTAGTCTTATTGCAGTATTTATTTGTTTTTGCCTTTAACACCGCGCCCCATCCTTCGAAACTTCCATCTGTTTCTATGATCAGATAGTCGTTTTCTAGAGGCATGCTCAGATCCGGAATATTCTGGATCCTTTGTTTTAGTAGCTTAACTATTTTTACGTCTTCGGTGTTAAACTTCTTTTGACCTGTGGAACCTGTTTTGGAATAAAGAGGTCCCGCAATTTTTCCTAAGTCTTTAATAAATGTTCTTGCGTAATTTAAAATACCTAAGAATTTTGAAGGTCTTTTGTATTGTCTAGTTTATCAGGCATGTCTAGTGCCTTTTTCGCTATATGGGGTTGAAGTTTAATCTTTCCTTCCCCAATGGTTACTCCTAAAAAGTCTATATATTTTTTACATAATACCATCTTCTTTTTACTAATAATTAGTCCATTTTGGACAAATAGTCTAAATACTGTCTGAAGATGTCCTAAGTGTTCTATCATATTATTACTAAACACTAAAATGTCGTCTATATATACTATAGTAAATTTTTTGTATTCTCCAAATATATCGTCCATTTTCTTTTGGAAGATAGGTGGAGCTGTCTTTAGGCCAAATGGCATTACTAGCCATTCGAAATGCCCTTCTGGACAAGTGAATGCTGTCCATTCTATACTGGCTGGGTGCATTTTGACCTGCCAATATCCCGACTTACAATCAAATTTACTAAAAATAGTCTTTCCTTGAATTCTATTAATTAATTCTGTTTTGTCTGGTAATTTATATCCGTTACTCCGAGTATTATCGTTCAATCTTTTATAATTAATTACCATTCTTGCCTTTCCTCTAACTTGTTCAGAATGGTTTCTAACTATAAATGCTGCTGACCGATGTTTGGAGGTGGATCTCCTTATGATTTCTAAATCTAAGAGTTCTTTAATTGTAGATTTAAAGTCTTCTAGGTCCTGATTAGTAGATTCTATAGAAGCTGTTTTTATTATATATTCTGGATTAATAATGTCTAATTCACAAAGTATTTTATTATTTTCCAGTGTCTAAGGGCTTTTCACCTATAATTTCTAGTTCATCTAATATTTTTACTATATTGTCTAGATCATTACGATTTTTAATTGTTCCTATTTTTCTATTCCTTTCTTAAAATTAATCAGTGCAGTAGCTAATTCTATTAAGGTATATTCTTTTCTAGGTAATCTTGATTTCTAGACAATATTCTAAGTCTTCTATTTCTATCATGTTCTTTGTTTTGGCGGCAATATTTTCATTGTTACTACATCATTACAAAGAATCGTCGTTCTTGTTTATTTGGTTGTCTGTGACATCTTATTAACTGCGTTTCTATCTTTTGTCTGAATCGGTGAATATGTCTTTGTCTTTTTGGAAAATTATTCGTCTCTAGTGATAGTAATCTGACTACCATTATTATGTAGTAGGAAGTCTAGTCCTAAAATAAAATCAGTATTAATATTTAAATCTCTAGCTAGAATTTTATTTATTTTGTAACTAGGACTGTAAAATTTATCACAAGTGTTAATAAAACTTATACTAGCTTCTTTTATATAATATCTGTAGAAGTTATGTGTCCCATCCATCTGCATGGCTGAAGACGGTTTTTCTAGTGTCTCTATTAAACTGTTAGGCACTATTTTCTTGTTAAGGATACTACTAGTACAGCCTGTGTCTATTAAGGCCAACGTAGTTATTTCGTAATCCTTAATTTTTATTTTTGTTAATAATCTTAGTGAGCTAAATTTTTTGTCTTCGTTACAGATTAAAGATTTATTTAATAGTTCTGATGATCCTTCTAGTTCTATTTCTAGTTTTTCTTCATCTGAAGAATCTTCTAACGCTATTTGTTTTTCTTTTTCTATTTTAGCTAATCTTTTTTCTAATGTATTAACTCTAGTTTCTAGTGTCATTACTCGTATTGCAATAGTTGGGTCTATTTTTTCTATAGCCTTTTCTAGTACGTCTTGTTGTCCTATGGTGATATTTAGTTCTTTTTGAAGGCATGTTATACATCCTTCCATGTAGCATTTCTTACATCTGGCCCTCTTACTTCTGCTTGGGAACCATTTGCAGACGCAACATGCTATACTGTCGATACCTTTGTTTTTCTCAAAGATATGCTCACAGTCTACTGACGTGTTTACTAAATTATTTATGTTTTCTTTTAATTGTTCTATTCCTATTTCGTTTATGAAATTGTCTGCTTCAGAATCTGAAGAGTCTAATTGATGATGTTCTTCATCCTGTATACTTACTACAGAATAAATACTTTCAGTGTCTGACATATATTCATCTACGCTAATTAATGTTTCTTGAAAGTCTTCTACTAGTTGAGCGTTTTTTGAATTATTGTTTATTCTTTTTGGGCACGTATTGGCTAAGTGTTCTATACTGCCGCACGTAAAACATTCTAGTCTATTTTTATACGTTCTATCGTTTCTATATTTTCTTAGATGTTTATTTTTATCTAGATATGGTTTTTTAGCCATGGATCTCCTAAGATAGTACTTCTTTTTGTCATATTTATCAGAATTCTGATAATTATAATTCTTTTTCTTTTTGTAGGGTTTTCTTTTCTGGGGGTCTTTGTCGTAGCTTTGCGTTGTGTATATAACGCTTTTACAAAAACTTAACTCATTTTGTTTGAGTTGTTTTTGTATCTGCAAGTTGGTACACTTTTCTTGCAGGATCTCCATTATATGTTGGATTCTGTGTCCTATAGACCATTTAGCGTTAGGGTTTTGTAATATCCCTTCTCGCTTTCCCCAACGGTCTTCTATTTCTCGTCCTAAAGCTCCTGGTAATTTGTTAAAGAGCTTTTTACCTAAGTCTTGATCAAACGAGTTACCGCTGATCGTACAATAATAAAAGAAATCGTTTAAAAATTTCTTAATATAAATTCAATTACTTATACTAAGTTGTTCTAATTTTATTAGTGCATTCTTTTGTAGTATTACTAATCCACTGTTTGGGTCTTCTCCAGTAATAAGAGTATGAATCTTATTTGTGAAGTTGTAGGGATTAGATCCCATTGACACCAACTGATGGAATTCTTCGGGGAAATTTACCTTGTATGCTTCCCACAAAGCCTTAGTAGATTCTCCTAAGAATGTCTCTAGGTATTTATACATTGTTTCTGGGTCTGTTTCTACATAACTTTGTGGAGACCAGCGCTTCTAGCTCAAGTCCTTTTCAAAGGACCACGGGAGAAAACATCACGGTAAATACTAGTACAGGAAATGTACCTAGGAGACGTGTGTTTAGAACCGCAGAAGACCCAGTACAACAACAGGTAAAACCATCAGGAAAAAGACTACCCCTAAAAGAAAATATAACCCTCCAAGAAGGAGGAAACAGGGGAAAAATTCTAAATATAGCGGCACACGATCCCCAGAGATGGAATTCCGTAATAGATTTATGGAAAGGCATCGTGGTAGCAGACTATATACAAAGTTATGTAGAAACAGACCCAGAAACAATGTACAAATACCTAGAGACATTCTTAGGAGAATCTACTAAGGCTTTGTGGGAAGCATACAAGGTAAATTTCCCCGAAGAATTCCATCAGTTGGTGTCAATGGGATCTAATCCCTACAACTTCACAAATAAGATTCATACTCTTATTACTGGAGAAGACCCAAACAGTGGATTAGTAATACTACAAAAGAATGCACTAATAAAATTAGAACAACTTAGTATAAGTAATTGAATTTATATTAAGAAATTTTTAAACGATTTCTTTTATTATTGTACGATCAGCGGTAACTCGTTTGATCAAGACTTAGGTAAAAAGCTCTTTAACAAATTACCAGGAGCTTTAGGACGAGAAATAGAAGACCGTTGGGGAAAGCGAGAAGGGATATTACAAAACCCTAACGCTAAATGGTCTATAGGACACAGAATCCAACATGTAATGGAGATCCTGCAAGAAAAGTGTACCAACTTGCAGATACAAAAACAACTCAAACAAAATGAGTTAAGTTTTTGTAAAAGCGTTATATACACAACGCAAAGCTACGACAAAGACCCCCAGAAAAGAAAACCCTACAAAAAGAAAAAGAATTATAATTATCAGAATTCTGATAAATATGACAAAAAGAAGTACTATCTTAGGAGATCCATGGCTAAAAAACCATATCTAGATAAAAATAAACACCTAAGAAAATATAGAAACGATAGAACGTATAAAAATAGACTAGAATGTTTTACGTGCGGCAGTATAGAGCACTTAGCCAATACGTGCCCAAAAAGAATAAACAATAATTCAAAAAACGCTCAACTAGTAGAAGACTTTCAAGAAACATTAATTAGCGTAGATGAATATATGTCAGACACTGAAAGTATTTATTCTGTAGTAAGTATACAGGATGAAGAACATCATCAGTTAGACTCTTCAGATTCTGAAGCAGACAATTTCATAAACGAAATAGGAATAGAACAATTAAAAGAAAACATAAATAATTTAGTAAACACGTCATGACTGTGAGCATATCTTTGAGAAAAACAAAGGTATCGACGAAGATAGCATGTTGCGTCTGCAAATGGTTCCCAAGCAGAAGTAAGAGGGCCAGATGTAAGAAATGCTACATGGAAGGATGTATAACATGCCTTCAAAAAGAACTAAATATCACCATAGGACAACAAGACGTACTAGAAAAGGCTATAGAAAAAATAGACCCAACTATTGCAATACGAGTAATGACACTAGAAACTAGAGTTAATACATTAGAAAAAAGATTAGCTAAAATAGAAAAAGAAAAACAAATAGCGTTAGAAGATTCTTCAGATGAAGAAAAACTAGAAATAGAACTAGAAGGATCATCAGAACTATTAAATAAATCTTTAATCTGTAACGAAGACAAAAAATTTAGCTCACTAAGATTATTAACAAAAATAAAAATTAAGGATTACGAAATAACTACGTTAGCCTTAATAGACACAGGCTGTACTAGTAGTATCCTTAACAAGAAAATAGTGCCTAACAGTTTAATAGAGACACTAGAAAAACCGTCTTCAGCCATGCAGATGGATGGGACACATAACTTCTACAGATATTATATAAAAGAAGCTAGTATAAGTTTTATTAACACTTGTGATAAATTTTACAGTCCTAGTTACAAAATAAATAAAATTCTAGCTAGAGATTTAAATATTAATACTGATTTTATTTTAGGACTAGACTTCCTACTACATAATAATGGTAGCTGTACTATCACTAGAGACGGAATAATTTTCCAAAAAGACAGTACATATTCACCAGTTCAGACAAAAAAGATAGAAACGCAGGTTAATAAGATGTCACAGATTAACCAAATAAACAAGAACGACAGTTGCTGTAATGACTGTAGTAACAATGAAAAATATTGCTGCCAAAACAGCAACATGATAGAAATAGAAGACTTAGAATATTGTCTAGAAACTGAAGATTACCTAGAAAAAGAATATACCTTAATAGAATTAGCTACAGACCCAGTTAATTTTAAGAAAGGAATAGAAAAAATAGGAACAATTAAAAATCAGAATGATCTAGACAATATAGTAAAAATATTAGATGAACTAGAAATTATAGGTGAAAAGCCCCTTAGACACTGGAAAAATAATAAAATACTTTGTGAATTAGACATTATTAATCCAGAATATATAATAAAAACAGCTTCTATAGAATCTACTAATCAGGACCTAGAAGACTTTAAATCTACAATTAAAGAACTCTTAGATTTAGAAATCATAAGGAGATCCACCTCCAAACATCGGTCAGCAGCATTTATAGTTAGAAACCATTCTGAACAAGTTAGAGGAAAGGCAAGAATGGTAATTAATTATAAAAGATTGAACGATAATACTCGGAGTAACGGATATAAATTACCAGACAAAACAGAATTAATTAATAGAATTCAAGGAAAGACTATTTTTAGTAAATTTGATTGTAAGTCGGGATATTGGCAGGTCAAAATGCACCCAGCCAGTATAGAATGGACAGCATTCACTTGTCCAGAAGGGCATTTCGAATGGCTAGTAATGCCATTTGGCCTAAAGACAGCTCCACCTATCTTCCAAAAGAAAATGGACGATATATTTGGAGAATACAAAAAATTTACTATAGTATATATAGACGACATTTTAGTGTTTAGTAATAATATGATAGAACACTTAGGACATCTTCAGACAGTATTTAGACTATTTGTCCAAAATGGACTAATTATTAGTAAAAAGAAGATGGTATTATGTAAAAAATATATAGACTTTTTAGGAGTAACCATTGGGGAAGGAAAGATTAAACTTCAACCCCATATAGCGAAAAAGGCACTAGACATGCCTGATAAACTAGACAATACAAAAGACCTTCAAAAATTCTTAGGTATTTTAAATTACGCAAGAACATTTATTAAAGACTTAGGAAAAATTGCGGGACCTCTTTATTCCAAAACAGGTTCCACAGGTCAAAAGAAGTTTAACACCGAAGACGTAAAAATAGTTAAGCTACTAAAACAAAGGATCCAGAATATTCCGGATCTGAGCATGCCTCTAGAAAACGACTATCTGATCATAGAAACAGATGGAAGTTTCGAAGGATGGGGCGCGGTGTTAAAGGCAAAAACAAATAAATACTGCAATAAGACTACAGAACGAATATGTGCCTATCAAAGTGGCAAATATAAAGAAAAAGGCAATATGAGCAGTATTGACGTAGAGATATTAGCGGTAATTTACGCTTTAAATGCTTTTAGACTCCATATTCTAAATAAACCAGAAACCTTAGTCAGAACAGACTGTGAAGCTATTGTAAAGTTTCACCAAAAGATAAATGACAAAAGTAGTAGTAGACGTAGATGGTTAAATTTCTTAGACACCATATCTATCTATAATTTAGTATTCGAGCATATTAAAGGTAAGGATAATAATTTAGCAGATCAGCTAAGTAGGTTAACAATAACTAAGACTAGAGGAACTATGAAACTCAGCACGGGCTAATTTTATTTGTTATTCTTAGCAGAATGAGCACATCTCAACAGACTCCGAAAGACAAAGGGAAAGGCCCAGCCAAACCCACGGATACTTATAGACAAGCCGCATTGGGGAACCTGAATTTCAGGCCCATGGCCCAAGTTGAGACACCTGCCTTAGAAAGAATTTATTTTGGTAAAAATAATTTAGTTTCTTTTCCTTTATCTAATATGACCTTTAAAGTTTTGCCAGACTACAATATAGACAAACAACAAAGATGCTTAATAGACAATTTGTGGATAGCCCACAACAAAAAAGACAACAGCCATTTTGTGGCAACATTAAATAGTACATGTTTGTACTTTCATGAGAAAAACCGAGACAAGAAATTTAAATTTTATGTTGTTGTCCACGAAAAAACAAACGGAGTTTTTCAAACATGGTTGGAAGTGGTTGATTCCATAAAAGATTTTAAAAGTCCATTGTTCAAAGGCTTTAATGATTTTACAGAAGCGTTAGACTATGCCAGAGGAACACTCGGACCCAATTATTATCTTACTCCAGCCCTCAGACACCAACAAAATCAGACTCCACAATATAAAATCCAGAAAGACACAGATAGAATAATCTTTTGTGACCACTGCAGCACAATGACAGATGCCTTCAAAAGATTAAACCAGACTAAAGAACAGCTCCAATTACAAAATACCCACTTATTGGAGAAAGTTAGTACTCTAGAACTAGTCCTCAGACAAATCAGACTACAGACTCAAAGTACTCCATCTCTTTCAAAGATGGATGAGACATTACAAACACAGGGTATTCCATCTCCCTCAACAATGGATGAGACAGGTGTGCGTTCCCTTCTGAATGCAAAGAAACCTATTGTATCAGGTATAGATACAACTAGTCCGGTGCAAACGGTTGCCGGTAAAGACTCATCAAACCCGTTGATGGTCAGCTACTTTGCCCAAAGTGAAAATGAGGAAGCAACTTCCTCCGCACACGCACGAAGGCTCCCAAGAACTCTAATGGGATCTACATCTCAGACAGTAAACAGACAAACAAAGAAAAAACAACAGAAAAATATAGAGCAGATTGTAAAAGACACACTTGAAAAAATATTTCAAGAGCAACTAATTACTCAGAAAAAAGAACCAGAAAAAGACATACATGTAACTTCTATAGAATTAACAGAAGACACACCGGTCCCATTACAAAATCCAGGACAAAGTTCAGGAAGAAATAATATTTTCCAGGTACCGGAAGATCATGTTTCAGACACAGGTTCAGACGAAAATTACGAACAAGATGCACAGGACCCAAACGATGCCTATGACTCAGGAATGAGTTTTGACTCGGTGGCCCTGCATAACCTAGACACGTAGAAGAAAAAGCAACGGACAGAATTACAAGCTGTACGATGCAAGACAAAGACATAAAGAAAAGACAGGACAGCATTTTCAGACTTTTGCTAAAGTTTTTCAAACTTTACGGAAAGAAAAATGCCACAAGCATAAGACGACAAAATCAAAAGAGAAAATTTTCAACAAAGCAAAAAGCGACGATGGGGCCCCATGCGCACCCGGCCGAAAGCAGTTTTGAAAGATTCCTTTTTGAAATTGAAATCCGAAGCTGAAGTCCGGATACTTAGTATAAATATCAGACCCCAAACTCTCTTACAAGCGGGTGAGCTATTGTGAGCAACGTGAGCAAGAGAAAAAATCATCACTAGAAAACCTCCTCCGCTTTCTATATGTTTTCAACCTACTCCTCCATTGTATAAACCAAATAGTATGTAAGATAGTTTGTAGATTATCTTCCCCCGTAGCAGTAGCAGTTTCCGGGACTCCCGAAAGGGAAATCTCCTTGTACTTCTAGACATGTAAGTCTACTTTCAGTAGTTTATCTCCAACCTATGTAAATTATGTTTGTTTGAATGTTTATAATCTTGTAGGATTGCAAGAAAAAATGTTTATATCATGTTGTTATTTTTCATCATGAATCTTGAGTTACTGTTATAATCAATGCTATGAATGTCTAAATTACTGTTGAAATCTTTATCATAGTATGCTTAAACACGGTTATCTTCTTAACTTAGTATATGGTTCTCTGATAAGCTCCGTTATGATGTCCATGGATTAACCTGTAAAGTCCTATGTCAACGGTGGTTGATTATTGGCCTGTTGATGTCCGCTGAAGGACTGTTGTGGCCGCTTTTGGGCTTGGTTAAAGACGATAGACATAACGTGGGTAAAGCTTAAAAGAAGAGATGAACAGTAAAGAAGAAGAAGTGAATAGGTATAGTATGCTGAAGAATAAATAGTAACAAAATATGAATGGCAAAGATGATGAATAGTAACTTAAGACTAGTGACTGGACAAAGTCCAGATTAAAAAAAATGTTTTATTAACTGGAGATAGACTCTGAATTGCAAGACTTATATGAATAGAAGCTTACAAAGAGAGAGTACTGAGTAGGACCACACAACTATTGAAACAACTCTCATCGAAATACTACCATAACCACAACCCCTTTTTCATCTATATATATATATATATATATATATATATATTTTAAGTGGTGTCATGTGGGTTATGTAAGATTAATTATTGTCGTAGCTATACTTATGTAACAAATTTATATACTCCTATGTGACAACCTAACTTGTATTTTTCGGGATTGAAGTTATCATTATTTTTTTAACGTTTCTAAATGTCCTGTGACATATATAGGTTTTACCTTAGTTATTTCTCCATCACAATTTTGGTGCTATAAACTGAAAGTTGAATGATAAATTCATAGAATTAACATAAATATCCTTTTAATGAGTTTTAACAAGTAACTTCAACTTATAAAATTTTGTTCTAACTTTTAATTTTTCAGCTTATATCGAATGACAAGTACAAAAGCATAAAGCACAGAGTATTGGCAAATAAAATTGGTCCAAGAATATCAGTAGCAAGCTTCTTCAGCACAGGGCCATTGGCATCTTCCAGAATTTATGGACCAATTGAGGAGTTATTGTCAAAAGACAATCCTCCAAAGTATAGAACAATTACAATTAAGGACTTCTTTGAATATTCTAGCAAGAAAGGACTTGATGGCAATTCTGATTTGTCTCACTACAAAATAATCTGAACTTAGATGTGGAGTTGAAATAAGTTAATTTTTTTTTGTTATTTAACTATTAAGGAAATGGCATACATATATTTCTAAACTTCAAGAAAAAAGGATGTCACTTTTGTACTTAATGGATCGTTTGGTATTAAGAATAAGGATGAAGTTTTTATTTTTGGTATAAGTTATCCTGTGATTAGTTATATTCACTACTAAAAAGTCATTATTTTTTTACTGAAATTTCTCACTGGAAAATATGTGGTGGCTATTTCCATAAATATTTTGATTGAATCGGTGAGAACAGAAAAAATAGCAGTGTTTTCACACGAAAAAATTAGAAAGTAAGAGTTAAAGGAATTCTGTGTCCATTTCATTGTACAAGTGTTCCTAATATACAACATTGATTAACGTAATTCTAGGCTAGGATAATTACAATTACAAGATATCAATTTCTACAAATCAGGAGAGCCAACTATATGGTCAATCAATCTAAAAGATAATTATGGAAAGTAACTGAAATAATATTCTATCATACCCCCGCAGTCTTAGCGGGATGTTGTCGGACGCTGAGACTGTCTCGAAAATCATCAAATAATACGCGCTGAAACCCTTTTGTAAAAATATATGTGATCTGATATCGAGATGGGACATGAAGGACACGTACCTCTCCTTTTTGGTCCTTTTCACGAATAAAGTGGATGTCCATTTCAATATGTTTAGTGCGCTGATGATGAACTGAATTTCCGGATAAATATATCGCACTAACATTATCACAGTAGACCAAAGTTGCCTTTTGAATAGGACAATGAAGTTCAAGAAGAAGATTCCTGATCCAACAGGACTCAGAGACAACGTTGGCGACACCCCTATATTCAGCTTCGACACTAGATTTGGATATTGTAGGTTGTCGCTTAGAAGACCAAGAAATGAGATTATCTCTGATAAACACACAATAACCCGAGGTGGACAGTCTAGTATCATGACATCCACCCCAATCGGCATCTGTATATGACAAGATAGATTGAATGGAAGACTTATACAAGTGCATACCATAATCAATGGTACCTTTTACATAACCAAGAATGCGTTTCAAACCCTTCATGTGTTCAACTTTCGGAGCATGCATAAATAGGCAGACATGTTGGACTGCATAAGAAATATTTGGCCTTGTGAATGTAAGATATTGCAGAGCACCAACCATTCGACGATATTTCGTCTGATCATCATAAGGGTCACTCGATTTTGCACTTAGCTTCCCTTTAGTGTCGACGGGTGTGGGGCAAGGTTTGCAAGAAGCCATTCCTACCATCTCTAATATCTCTTCGACATATATTTGCTGAGAGAGAAAAGGGTCATTTTTTGTACAAGTGACAACAATACCCAGAAAATAACTTAACTGACCCAGATCTTTCATAGCAAATTATGCACTGAGAAGAGAGATAATAGCACATCGAAGAGCATCTGAAGAAGTTGTGAGTATAATGTCATCAACATACAACAAAATATATGCAATTTTAGTCCCACGGCAATATATGAAAAGTGAGTGATCTGATTTGCTGTGAGTAAAACCAACAGTGGCAACAAAATCAGCAAACCGTTGATATCACGTTCGGGGATCTTGCTTAAGACCATAAAGAGATTTACGTAACAGACAAACATGATCAGGACGAGTGGGGTCTTTAAACCCAGAGGCCGGTGCATGTAAACAGTCTCATTCAAGTTCCCGTGCAAAAATGCGTTCTTGACGTCTAGCTGATAAGCAGGCCAAGATTTGGACAATGCAATGCTAAGAATTGTCCGAATAGTTGACGGTTTTACAACCGGGATAAATGTCTCCTCACAGTCAATCCCTTCTCGTTGCGACCTGCCATCGCCTACAAGACGAGCTTTATGGCTCTCAAAAGAACCATCAAATTTCTTTTTATGACGAAAAATCCACATTGGCCGAATTATATTCACATTAGATGGACGAGGTACTAAATCTCACATCTTATTTTTAATTAGAGCATTATATTCATCTAACATAGCAGATTTCCAATTGTCATTAAGTGCACTCACCGGGTTACGATGGATAGGAGAGATTTTTGGAGTTTCGGCACTTAAGGCATAGTGGTATTTTCGGTTTGGCTTGAAGATGCCATGTTGACTACGAGTAGTCATTCGCAAGGCAGATGGTTGGTAGTGAGGTTTGGGATGTGGAGGTGGGACTGCTAGGCTTGGAGACGAGGGCCCAGATCTTTGATGTGGTGGTATATAGGGTCCTGGGCTTGGGCTGCTTGCTGATAAGGTAGAAGATAGAGGGGTGGTTTGGGCATGGGCCGGTGAGGGTGGATTAAAGGACTGGGCCGAAGAAGGAGATTGAGGGAGTTGATTTTGTTGATTTTGGGCGGCATTTTGATGTAAGATGTGAATTTACCATGGAGATAAACCATCCTCTAAAAAATCATATGTATGAGTATTTGGAGTATGGATTTTTGAAAATAGAAATTGAGTTTCATCAAAATGCACATGACGCGAAATGATAATTTTTTGAGCCGACAAATCATAACACTTGTACCCCCTATCATTTGAAAGATATTCTATAAAGACACACTGAGTTGAACGGGCTTGGAGTTTATTACTTTTGGTGGATGGAAAGAGTGAGAAGCATAAGCACCGGAAAATCCGAAGATGAGAATAGGAAGGATTCTTTTGATAAATAATTTGGGTAGGAGATTTGTAGCCCAAAACCTTTGTGGGGAGGATGTTTATAAGGTAGGTAGCCATTTGTAGAGCGTGGTGTCAAAAAGGGGGAGGCATAGATGAATGTGCAAGCAGAGTACGCACAATATTATTTATGGATTTTATTTTGCGTTCTGCTTTTCCGTTTTGATGAGAAGTGTGAGGACACGAAAAACGGAATGCATGTCATTTTGTTCACAAAATTTATGAAAGGGACCATTATTGTACTCACGACCATTATCACACTGAAATAATTTTATTTCTCTTTCAAATTGAGTTTTTATGAAAGCTCAAAAAGAAAGAAAAATGTTGTGAACCTGTGATTTTTTTAGACAAAGGAAAAGTCCACAAAAAATTAGTGTAATTATCAAGAAATAATGCAATAAAGATGGCCGGATAAGCTAAGTATAGGTGACGTCCACAAATCGCTATGAACAATATCAAAAGGCATAGTAGTGAAAGATAAGGAATCATAAAAGGGCAATTTAACAAACTTCCCAAGGGGACAAGATGAACAAAAATTACGGGCTTTATTACAACTAATAAAATTGATTTTTGCGAAGAGTACTAAGAATTGCGTCTCCCAGATGACCTAGACGGGAGTGCCAAATACTAGGAGAAATGACTGTAAAAGTAGAAGGTGCTGAAGATGAAATAGCCCAAATTTTGGTAGTGAAAGGGTAGAGCTCTCCCGTGCTCTCACATCTCAGTAGTTTGCTCTCCGTCTGTAGGTCCTTCACAGAAAATCCAAAGGGGTAAAATTCAATGAAAACCATATTATCGTTAGTAAATTTACGTACCGAAATAAGGTTTTTAATCAGGTTAAGAGCATGTAAAACATTTTTGAGGTGTAATGGTGGATTTGTTTTGGTATGTGAGGTATTACCATAACCACGAATTGGAATCATACTACTGTTACCAACAATGATTCCATTGGTTTTGCTCAAATTAAAATAAGACGTGAGAGTACCTGGATTAGCAGTCATGTGAGACATCGCTCCAGTGTCTATATACCAATTTTCATCCGGCTGGTTCAAAGAGAGAGTGTGCATTTCTTGATCAATGTCAGTTAGAGAATAACACTCGTTGTCGGAGTTGCGGTGTAGAACGATTGAGAAGGACGAGCACCTAAGATACCCTGCTGCCTTGCCGCTATTGGTGGACGGACATCCCAAGGGGTAGTGGGATAAAGACAACGTTGGGTAGCCCACGGCTGAGGGACCCACCCGCCCCAAGGTGGGAAATTCTGGGGCTGCTGCTGTTGTGGAGGCCGCTATTGGTTGCGGTTGTCTCCACTACGGCCACCGCGAGTCTGCTCATTGCGTTGGTTGTTTCCACCACAATGTTTGTCATTGTTCTTCCTGCCTTTATTGTTTGAATTTATGTTCTGACCCGTCTCTTGTTGTTGTCCATTATTGTTCAAATTTATCAGTATTGGAATTCATTAAAAAAACAGAGGTCGGACCTGATTTGAGTTTAGCTCGTTCGGCCTTGGTGGTTTCATCAAGAAGCAGCATCGACTGTGCTTGAGCGAACGTCGGTAGAGGTTTCATGTTCTAAACCACCGTTACAAAACGGTCATATGCCTCGGTCAAGCCAGTGAGAAGACGCAACACCATTCTTTGGTCAGAGACCTTGGCTCCGACATTGGTCAACTGATCGGCCAGCACCTTGATGCGGCGAGTAAACGCCTTTGCATCAGGAAAGTCACGTAAATTAATTTTTGCGAACTCTGTCTCGAGGTGGATGGCCCGAGAAGTCTTATTATTCTGGAACAATTTCGCCATACGATTCCAAGCATCAGCAGCCGTGTCGTCGGGATCAATTATGGTGTTTAGGAGATCCTCGGAGATGGTTCCATAAATCCATTGACGAACAATGTTGTCAATGCGACCCCAATGAGCTTTCTCGGCCAGAAGTTCAGCCTCTGTTTTTGGAGGATAGGCCGGAGTTTGCGCTGTATCATTGTCAATGGTGGCACGATGTGCTTGTAGGTGAGCGTGGATTTAGCATGGATTGTGAATAAAGTCTTCCAATTATTGTATTTAGCAGACTCGTCATCCAGCGTGAGTGGAATAGTTGTGTTGATGTTTGTTATGGTGGTGGCGGGATGAAACTTTTCAGCCATTGATGAAGAATAAGGGAGATGAAGAAAAAGACGAAAAGGAAGGAGTTGCGGCTAGCAGAAAAAATACCAGTGTTTTCACACGGAAAAATTAGAAAATAAGAGTTAAAGAAATTCTGTGTGCATTTCATTGTACAAGTGTTCCTAATACACAACACTGATTAACGTAATTCTAGGCTAGGATACTTACAATTACAAGATATCAATTTCTACAAATTAGGAGAGTCAACTATACAAAAGATATGGTCAATCAATCTAAAAGATAATTGTGGAAAGTAACTGAAATAATATTCAATCAGAAAGTTTTCCAGTGTTTCGATGAGAACATGTTTTTCATTATGCGTTCTTCCAGTGAGTTGGTTAAGCGAGAATGAGGTGGAAAACCATGTTTTATAATACAAATTTTTCACTGAATATCGGTGGAAAACACTTCTATTTCTAGTAGTGATTATAATTTTGGTATTATTATATAACTATCCTTGCATTTTATATTAATCATCATCTAATAATCACAAATAATTATTGCATTATAATGGCATAATTATTAGCATTTCAACAAATGGGAGCGAGTTTTCTTAATAATTGGTCTTATTAAAGTTTTTAAAATTAGCTAACAAAGTGTGAAAATATCTTCTACGTGGATGCTTCTTATTTGCCTACTTTTGTGTCTCTTTAGCTTTTCCTTTTCCCTTTTTCTTTTTGTGGTTATTATATGTTCTTCCATTAATGAGAGAGATACTAGTAATAGAAAATATCTCAATTGAAAACAATTATAGACAAATGACCAAGTTCACTACCAGAAAAGAAAGTCTCACAGGGCCAGATGAAGAATCCAATTTGTCTTCCTCTTCCTTACACTTGTTAAAAATATAAGGTTATTCATATTTAATACTCTGCTCAATCAATATATGCTAAGTTTCTTTTTCTAAATGCTATGTATTCTATACTATATTATTTTGTTATTATTACTATTTTTATTTTTATATATATTTTTTTGAACTATTTTGAATTGATTTACCTGAGTGGATGGTCTATCATAAACAACATCTCTATCTCTACGAAGTAGGAATAAAATTTACTTACACTCCACCTTTTTTATATCCACTTATAAAATTACACCTAACATGTTAGTATTTCTGTTGACCAATATAAATACAGTAATCCAATAAAATGTGCTATGGTTACATTCAATGTTAATAATAGTAATCGTCAAATTGTCTCATACTTTCCAAATTCCACTACATTACTAGATGCAAGTCATATAGTCACACCTCCCAATTAATGTTGTATCGATTGATTGAGCACCTAATTTGTGAATAAAATGATCTTAAATATTTGTATAATAGTAAATTATCTTATTAAGGATAAAAAAAATTAAATTATTTTAAAATATAAAAATATGACATTTCTTTTCACTTGCATTTGTAATTACTTTCTAACTATTCTATTAAATCCTTAAACAAAAATAGCATAAAAAGGAAAGTGGGAAGAGCATCATATTCATGCTCTAGGTGTTATTTCATTATTCCTTCATGAATATTTAATAGATTAGAACGATACCGAGAAAACTAGCACAATTTTGAGCTGGAAATCGTTTTCTTCACCTTGTTAATATAGACCCATCCCTACTCATTTTGCTCTCTCTTTTTTAATCCTCGATTGTCCTTCACGCGTACATTCTCTTTAGAATGAGAAAAAAAAATGAAAGAAAATTAACTTGATTCAACTATGACAACAACATAATACCCAGTGAAATCTCACAACGTAATGTCTGGAGATGATAAAGTGTACGCAGACCTTACCTCAACATTGGTAGATAGAGCGACTGTTTACGAGAGATCATCGGCTCAAAACAAATCACAAGCAAAGCAAGTGAAACGTATATATCCGGACATGAAATTTAAAGTAGTATGAAAATATTGTTATCAAACGCGAGTAAGAAATGATTCAACTATGACCTTGTTTAGATTCTAAAATTGCCAAAAATCTATTTTGCAAACTCATCAAATTATGTGTTCACCTTAAGTTCGACAAGAGAATATGCCAAAAATCTATTTTGCAAACTATTACTGTGGGCGGTATTTTTTCGTTGTCACTCGAGGAATTGTGGAACTGAGTCCTTAAGGAAGCATACCAATTGATATTTAAATAGCAAACAGGAGATAAAAATTGAGCAGTGATTGATTTAAATATAGATATGCACTATTAAAAATATAATCTATTTGTTGGAATTTTCAAGAGAAAATAAAAGGAATAGGCAAAAAGAAAAAATACTTTTTTTTCCTGAAAGAGTACATCTCTTTCTGAAACAATGCATCTCTTCCCTAAAGGTTGCGTCATTTTAGGTAGTTAAAAACATCATCTATAAATAGAGAAACATCCTGAAAATATTCTATGATAAGAATCATTCAAGTATCAACATTCTTCCTTAAAAAAATCTGCATAAGTTTAGTGACTGCAATATTAATTCTTGCGTGTTCATAGACTTGATTGTTGGAAATTTGCCTTTGGTGGGGAGTTGCGTTCACCCATATTTAATAAATTAAATACTAGGGTTCCGCATGTTGAAGTCTTTGTCTCTTCTCACGTGCATAATCTACTAAGTGAGTAGATGACCGTAGGGCCAAGAATCGTCAAATTTCGTTGAGAAATGAAAGAGATATTGGTCCACGAAGTAAGGTGTTTGAGGCATGGAAATATGGTGTGGGACAAATCTACCACATCGGTGGGAAAAGAAAGAATTGCTCTCTTTATAAGTCTCTAAATTGGCTAAGGGTTTGGGACCCCAAGGGGTATCCCATGTGTTTAAAGGATGGAGGACCTAGATGTGCTTGGGTTCAAGGCTAAGCCCACACGCGCGCCGCCGCCGCCCGCCCGTCCCGTCCAGGTTTTGGGCTCGGGACGTGGGACGTTCTGATATTATCTATTTGGACTTTTTGAGGACGTTAGTGTGCATTAACCAGCCATTACTTGGCTGATTAACTCCTCCATAATCAGTCATCCTTCAATGACCATAAACCTGTCATTAACAGCCCTCCCTAATGGCCATTAACAACCATATTTTGGCAGTTGAGGAGTCCCTCCTCCATGCTATATATTGATGTCTTTTGGCTCAATTGTGGAGCACACAAAAATGAGACAGAAAGTATACACGGAAAAACACAAAATATACACAGCAAAAACAGAGACACACTATATACACAGAGATAAAACAGAAGAGTAAAACACAGTCCAAAACGTGAGCAGTAACGTTGGGACGAAAACAGAAAACTCTTCCTTCCTTTTCCATTTCTTCAGCAAGTCGATTCGTATTTGTTTTATTCGTCTGGGTCAACCTATTTGCTTTGTAGTGTTGATTAAAGTGTTGTTTTATCTTGGGAGACTATTGTCTGTTTAACGTAAAAGCATATATACGGGGCAATCTTGTCTTAAGGACAGAGTGTCATCACTCGACTTAGCACACAGTTGTAACAATCCAGATTTAGTGTTTCTTGATTTCAGGTTATCAAGATTCAAGACTCAACAAGCTTGCGACAGTTCTGAATATTGGCCTATTTGTTTATCCTTTCGAACACTTGTAATATTTATTTACTTTCCGTACTGCTTTACACTATCCAACAATTTAAGACAAGATTGTATTAGTGTTCGAAAGATGTCGGTCGAAAGTTGTGTGACCAAATCTGGATATGGCTGTCTTTTTCTGGTAGAAGAGAGTGATGATTATGTTGTTGAAGGTCAACGTGTTCATGGTGTCACCGCTCCTGAGAGTGGTGGGAACAAGCGCCCACGAGAGGCTGAGGATGTCAACTGGGACAAGAGGAGAAGACAGAAGATGTGGTTCTATCTTGTAGCAGAAGGCATATATCTGTCTCAGACAAAGGATCTGATTTATGCTAAGGAGGAAATGGACACTCAGTCCGACCAAGTGACTGAAGTGGGCCAGAATTCGAATTTGGGATAAGTAATTTTTCTTCCTGGTCAAAAATAATATTAAATGGTGTCTGATTAAAAAAGGCTTAAAGTAAGAAGGAATATGAAAATGTTTTCCAAAATAATTTATATTCCTTACGCTTTCAAATCAGAAGTTTAATCTCATCTTCCTTCCCGTTTAAAGATTGGATTTTGTAAACGACTTCAAAAGATCTGTTCTTTTAAGTGTAATTATTAAAAGTGTGTAAAGTATGTTCGCACATACGAAGGAGAAAGATCCACTGAATGTGCGAAATCTGTTACCACTCTTAAGTAAGCGCCAAGAATTGTCTAGGCACCAATCATAACGGAAGAAGACTAAAAGCTAAAGACGTTGAGCCTGTCATACTATTTGGCAGAAGATCCTTCATAGGATGATATTGGACACTCAATCATACAAAGCCTTCGGGCGACTGGAGTGGGGCCAAAATTCCTTTGATAGGATGATATTGGACACTCAGTCATACAAAGCCTCCGGACGACTGGAGTGGGGCCAAAATTCCTTTGATAGGATGATATTGGACACTCAGTCATACAAAGCCTCCGGCCGACTAGAGTGGGGCCAAAATTCCTTTGATAAGATGATATTGGACACTCAGTCATACAAAGCCTCCGGGCGACTGGAGTGGGGCCAGAATTCATTTCATAGGAAAAGTAATGGACACCTAATGAGGTGGGCCAGAGTATCCATGTCTTAAATGATCTGAAGGCCTAAAGATAGGCAGAAAAATAAATTGGACACTCAGTCTGCCAAAGCAACTGGAGTGGGCCAAAGTATCCAGATCACATATGATCCGGTTACGCCCTAACCACGGGCAAGAGGTTGTTCATGTGAAGCAACGCCACCTCTAAAGTAGAAGGGGTTGGAGAGGTTGTCCTCAATAGGACTTCGGGGAATGGGATCACTCTCAGATGAGGTGATACATGTCCTAAACTTGGTTTAAGGGACACTATTGGTCAATCTGGTTTGAGACTAGTCCAATAGGTCTATAAGAACTAAGAATGGTACAGTATGTCTATAGCCAAATGAATGATATATTTGTAATCTGTACATCTATATCATCATAGATTAAGACACGTTAAATAGAAAGTCATTCAAAAGCTAACGAAGTTGAGATTGTTGCCTTCTGTCGACATAAACCCTAAAAATAAATGTGAGGTAGGCGAAGAGGCAAAATCACCTTTTCAAATTCCGTCAAATGAATAGCGAAAGAAGGATCGCTCCTCTATAACTTAGTCACACCTACATGGGTGATTTGAAGTATATACAAAATAGAGGAGGGAGACAAGTACTTTGTGACCTTCATTGATGGTGGTTAAAACGTATTGTATCCTTTGTTTGTTGAAAAGCAAAGATGAAGTTATTGAAGCGGATAAGCGCTACAAAGCAGAAGTTGAAAATCAACTAAGTCTACGAATTTAGGAATTCGTAGTGATAGAGGGAGAGAATATGAAGCATCGTTCATCAAACGACTGCTCATTACTCACCTCAGTCTAACGGTGTTAGCCAAGTGCAAAGCCGTACGCCCAAATTATGTGGGACAAAGCGATCCTTACCGCGAATGTGATTCTCAACAGAACTCCGCATAAGGATAAGGATAACCCTCCATGTGAAACATGGAAAGGATCTCACATACAAATGCTGTGATGTGGGGTGGCTTGGTAGAGGTTGGAATACCGAAACAGGTCAAGTTGGACCTAAGACTGTAAATTGCATATCCACTGGATCTGCAATTAACAGTAGTGCTTATCGCCTCTTGGTGTCAAAGAATGTTGAATTCTTTGAAGATAACTTTTCTTGAAAAAGGAAAAATGAGTAATTGCTCGAGGTTAACAAGAACCTGCGAGGGCCTGACTATCCGGAACTAGACGTTCCGTATCTACACGACTCGGAAGTTGTTGTCTATCCGGAACTTAATATTCCAGATCTACAGAACTCAGGGATTCTAGAGGTTGAACCGAGATGGAGCAAAGAGGAGACAAAGACTTATTCCAGGCCTTCCAGCTTGTATGGTTGAAAATGAACCATGGACAATTAACAAATAATTGTCATCTCCATAAGCGTTGCTTTGGAAAGAAGCCAAAGAGAGAAATAAATTTCATCATATAGAACCATACTTGTGTAATGGTTGATCTTCCTCCGGGAAAAGAACCTTTGGGTTGTGAAAAAGAATACTCAAATGTGAGTACAAAGTAGATGGATCTACTGACGAGTACAAGGCCTCGGCTACTTGTACATGTGCTCCCCTGTGAGTAACTTAACATCCAGGGCCATTGCAATCTTGTGTGGCATGGATGTTGAAACAGTCTTCCTAACCGGAAAGTTGGAAGGGGAGAATCAGAGTTGGTTTGCTGGACTGTTGGGCTTCTTCCTAAACTTTCATTTTGGTCCCTGAAATGTTTACATTTTGGTCCTAGAAGTTTCAGATAAAACAGAAATAATGAATCTTACCACAGAAACATTGACTCTGAAGTTAGAAAGCCAACAGTTGGAAAACAAACAGTCTAAGAATGGAAGTCATATTGAAACAAAGTCTCGATATGAAAGATATGGGTATCACATATGACATCTTAGGAATTGGATTTCTAAGACATCTAACGGACTGGTCGATAATTGACAGTCTTGTCAAAGCCACCAATGGATATGAATCATATAACTGATTGAAATCATGGTGCACCCATATACGAGGAGCGATATGCGCAGGTCACATGTAGTTCAGTGTATGTTACACACTACAACCGACCTGGTATCGGCTTACAAAGTATATCGGTTGAACTAAGGTTCATTGATGATTTTAATAAATGATCGGTAGAAGGCGTTAAGTCGGATATGAAGATATCTGAAATATTCGCTTATCTACGAATTATAGTATTCTGGATGTCCAGCGGTTCTGGGAGAACACAGTGATGCAAACTGGACATCAGATATGAAGAACACCAAAGCCACAAGTAAATATGTATGGTGGGTCTTGGAAAAACCTCTAAGCAAACTTACATCGGTCGATTCATGATGGAATCAGAGTTTATCGCTTTATACAAAGCATGAAAGAAGTTGAGTAACTTCACGACTCCTTAGAGGACGTCCCTTATTGGGAGAAACTTGTGCCTTCAGCAGTTATACACTATCGCTAGTCGGTCGGCTTTAGGAAGGACACGGATGACAACGTCTGGACATATCTATCAGGATCTGTCGGAGACATAAGACCGTATAGAAGTTGATCATCACGGGTGTCACTTTCTTGATTACTAATCAAAGGATATAGCGGACCCTTTTTAACTAAGGGACTACCTGGAGATCAAGTGTTCTGCCTGTCTAGGGGAATGGGCTTAAAACCCAAACAATACAAATCTTTGAGGTGGTAACCCAACCATACTGATTGGAGATTCCAAGAATTTAGTTCAATGGGAAAACTAAGCTGTAAAAAGGTTCAGTTGAGCACTTCGGTGGAAGTAAGAGCACCTCGGATGATGATTTCTGTAGGGAAACATGAATCCAAAGTTGTTCCCGCGATAGACATTAAAGTGCTACCTGCATGGTGGGTAAAGGTTAAGCTTCCAAACCTATAACGATCCTCAAACGGTTGAGGTTAAGGTTGGAGAAACTTTTAATGATTCCTAACACTTGTGAAGTGGGGTATAGCAGGATACCTTGTAGGAAATCACCTATTTAAGTGCGAGGACATAACGCCTCAAATGAACGCACTTAAGAATCCAAGTGTGTCCACGGCCACAACGGACAAAACCATAAGAAGAAAACAAATAAGGAGAGTTATTATGTTGGTATCATTGTATTGGCTTACACTAAACACTGACGATTCAAGACATCACGTTCACCGCGCAGTAAGTAAGTCCGGTGGTATTCAACTAGGGAAGGTTCAAAGCGAAAGCTACCTCTCCTGATGTAATATTTTTTCGCTAAGATTGCTGAAAGTAGGCACCATGTGTCTGCGCCAAAATCTCTCTTTCATAGAGGAGATTGTTGGAAATTTGCCTTTGGTGGGGAGTTGCGTTCACCCATATTTAATGAATTAAATACTAGGGTTCCGCATGTTGAAGGCTTTGTCTCTTCTCACGTGCATAATCTACTAAGTGAGTAGATGACCGTAGGGCCAAGAATTGTCAAATTTCGTTGAGAAATGAAAGAGATATTGGTCCACGAAGTAAGGTGTTTAAGGCATGGAAATATGGTGTGGGACAAATCTACCACATCGGTGGGAAAAGGAAGAATTGCTCTCTTTATAAGTCTCGAAATTGGCTAAGGGTTTGGGACCCCAAGGGGTATCTCATGTGTTTAAAGGAGGGAGGACCTAGATGTGCTTGGGTTCAATGCTAAGCCCACACGCGCGCCGCCGCCGCCCGCCCGTCCCGTCTAGTCCTGTCTAGGGCTCGGGTCACGGGTCGTGGGACGTGGGACTTTTTGATATTTTCTATTTGGACCCCCAAATTGCTTAATATTTACAGTTTGGTCCCTAGGGTTTCTGAAAAGTTGAATTTGGGAACGACGGAAGGCAGAAAGTTTCTGCCTACCGTTGGAGTTGATTTTTAACAGCCATATTTTGGCAATTGAGGAGTCCCTCCTCCATGCTATATATTGATGCCTTTTGGCTCAATTGTGGAGCACACAAAAATGAGACAAAAAATATACACGGAAAAACACAAAATATACACAGCAGAAACAGAGACACACTATATACACAGAGATAAAACAGAAGAGTAAAACACAGTCCAAAACGTGAGCAGTAATGTTGGGACGAAAACAGAAAACTCTTCCTTCCTTTTCCATTTCTTCAGCAAGTCGATTCGTAGTTGTTTTCTTCGTCAGGGTCAATCTATTTGCTTTGTAGCGTTGATTAAAGTGTTGTTTTATCTTGGGAGACTATTGCCCGTTTAACGTAAAAACATATATACGGGGCAATCTTGTCTTAAGGACAGAGTGTCATCACTCGACGCAGCACACAGTTGTAACAATCCAGATTTAGTGTTTCTTGATTTCAGTTTATCAAAATTCAAGACTCAACAAGCTTGCGGCAGTTCTGAACATTGGCCTATTTGTTTATCCTTTCGAACACTTGTAATATTTATTTACGTTCCGTACTGCTTTACAATATCCAACATTGATTTCATTATTTCTTGGCTTTGCTTCATTCTATTCCGGGAGAGTATTTGTAAGAGAAATAATTTTCTTTGGAAAGTGATCCAAGTAAGGTACACGGCTTGAAGCATATATAGATTTCTCACCACAAACACATAATTTTTCTAACAATACAACAACAAAAACATACCCAATGTAATCCCATAATTGGAGTCTATGGAGGATAGAATGTACACAGATCTTATCTCTACTTTTGCGGGGTAGAGAGGTTTTTCTGAAAGAAATAATCCATTGATTATTTTCATTAATGAATTAGTATATATACAATTTACAATTTCCATAATAGGAAAATCATATTCATATTCTACTCTTAAAACCTTATTCTACTTGTACAATAATTCTACAATTATGGTAAGTGTACAATGCTAATTAAATACAAACTAAAGTTACCAAAATATGATCCATAAACTGTGATATACACAGCTGTATATGACGTGTATATCACGGCTCAAACAATCTTGAATCTGCATGTATTATCGTGATATACATTGTTGTATATGCCGTGTATATCACAGTATATTTTGTCACACCCCTGCAGTCATAGCGGGCGGTCTTCGTACGTTGAGACTGTCCCTAAATTCTTCAACAAGGATCAATGGAAGACCCTTAGTAAAGATGTCTGCAATTTGATACTTGGAAGGGACATGGCAGACGCGTACTTGTCCACGAGCTACCTTTTCGCGAATAAAGTGAATATCCATCTCGATGTGTTTAGTATGCTGGTGTTGAACTGGATTATCAGAAAGGTAGACGACACTAATATTATCACAATAAACCAAGGTAGCTTTCTGAATAGAACAATGAAGCTCTAAAAGAAGATTATGTAACCAACATGATTCAGAGACAACATTGGCTACCCCTCGATACTCGGCCTCTGCACTAGAGCGTGATAATGTACATTGCCGCTTCGCAGACCATGAGACCAAGTTATTACCAAGAAACATACAATAACCAGAAGTAGAGCGTCTGGTATCTGGACAACCACCCCAATCAGCATCTATATGCGAGACAAGTGTAGATGTCGATGAAGGATATAAATGTAAGCCAAAGTCAAGTGTCCCCTGGATGTATCGAATAATGCGTTTGTGTGCTCAACCATGGGATCATGTATAAACAAACACACTTGTTATACGGCATACATAATATCCGGTCTCGTGAAAGTAAGATACTGAATAGCCCCTGCAAAACTGCGATAGTGGGTCGGATCCTCGTAAGGTGAGCAAGCCGCAGCACCCAGCTTTGATTTAGTATCAACTGGAGTGGAAGTAGACTTGCATGAGGACATACCAGCTCGCTCAATGATCTCAGCGGCATACTTCCTTTGTGATAAGAATAACCCACCTGCATGACGAGTGACAACAATCCTCAAAAAGTAACTCAAGGGCCCCAAGTCTTTCATAGCAAACTCATAATTGAACATTGTCATAATAGACTTGTGCAAAGCATCAGAAGAGGCAGTCAAGATAATAGCATCCACATATAATAGAATATAAGCCAGGGAAGTACCACGACGATATATGAATATGAATTATCAGACATGTTGTGAGAAACTCAATAGATGAAACATAGTCTGCAAATATCTTATACCAAGCCCGAGGGGCCTGCTTAAGCTCATACAAGGGCTTCTTCAATAAACAGACATGATGAGGATATTTGGGGTCTCGAAAACCCAAGGGCTGATGCATGTAAATGGTCTCCTTAAGATCACCATGTAATAAAGCATTATTCACATCCAACTGATGAATGGTCCATGCCTTCGAAATAGACAAACTGAGAATAGTGTGAATGGTAGCCGGCTTGACCACCGGATTAAATGTCTCACCACAATCCACGCCAACCTGTTGAGCTTTACCATCACCTACAAAACGAGCCTTATGTCTCGCAAAAGATCCATCAAAATTATCTTTATGAGTAAAAATCCACATATACCGAATAATATTAACACCAGAAGAATGGGGCACCAACTCCCACGTCTTATTTCCAATAAGAGCATCATATTCGTCGTTTATAGCCAATTTCCGATTCTGGTCATTTAACGCAGACACTGGGTTACGGGGAAGAAGGGACTTAAAAACATTAAAATTTAGATTAAAATGTCTTTTTGGTTTTAAAATACCCCATTGACTATGAGTGACCGGTCTGTGACTCGGGGGAGAATTGAGCGGATTTTGGGGAAAATTCGGATGGGAGACGGATTGGCCTGCTGGCCCAACACGGGATGTTGGATCGAGATGGGAAACAGTAACAATGGCAGAACTGGGTTGGGTAGTCGGCCTAGTTGCTGAACCTGAGACTTGAGGGACTGGCCCACTGGGCAGAGGTGACAAAATATGAGGTCCAGCAGGCAGTGGGCCCGCTGGCGGATTTTGGGTGCGGGACAAGTCCGATAAGTGGTGGATAATATATGGGGAGACATCGTCATCTACAAAATTATACTAACTAGTCCCGAGACTACTTACTTTAGTAAACGAAAATTGGGATTCATAAAAAATAATGTGGCGACTAATTATGATTTTATTAGACGATAAATCAAAACATTTGTAACCACGATGATTGGATGGATAACCCAAAAACACACAAGGGGTAGAACGGGCTTGAAGTTTGTTAATTGTAATTGACGAAAATAGCGGATAACATAAGCACCCAAAGACCCTGAGATGTGAATACGAATGAGTCTTATTATATAGACAATGAAGGGGGATGAATATGTCAACCCTTTGGTAGGAAGTATGTTATGAAGATACGTAGCCATTTGTATAGCATGATGCCAAAAGGAATGGGGTACGGAAGCATGGACCAATAAGGTTCAGACAATATTATTAATGGTATGAATTTTTCGTTCGATTTTTCCATTTTGAGAGGACGTATGAGGACAAGAGAAACGAAAAACTATGCCATTATTTTCACAAAATTCCCGAAACAACCCATTATCATACTCTTTGCCATTATCACATTGAATATTTTTGATTTCCTGGTCGAATTGGGTACGAATGAATGCTCGAAATTGTAAGAAAGTGGAAAAAACTAACAGAAAGGTCCACAAAAAATTAGAATAATCATTCAAAAATATAACATAATAACGATGGCCCACAGAACTTAAAACAGGAGATGTCCATAAATCGCTATGAATAATATCAAATGGCATTAAAGTACAAGAAGTAGAGGTTGCAAATGGTAACCTAACATGTTTTCCTAGAGGACATGATTGACAAATTGGAGTACTACGCGTACCCTTACAAGAAATAAAATTGTTTGTATGTAAGGAAGAAACAATAGACGACCCAGGGTGACCCAAATGTGCATGCCACAAGGAAGGAGCTAGAGATGCAAAAGTAGATTGCAAGTCTTGACTCGAGAGGCTGGATGCGGGCGTGATAGGATAAAGATCTCCCCTACTATCATATCTCATGGGAGGAATCCCTGTCTTGAAATCCTTCACAGAAAATCCAAAAGGATCAAAATCAACAGAAACCCAATTATCCGTGGTGAATTTACGGACAGACATCAAATTTTAATTAAGTTAGGGGCATGAACGGCATTTTTCAAAAAAAGTGGTGGATGGGGGGAGACAATTTTTTATGACCGTAACCACGAATTGGAATTGAGTTGCCATTACCAATAATTATGCCACAATTGTTGCTCACATTGGAATAAGACTAGATAGTACCTGGTCGGATGTCATGTGAGAAGTGGCACTGGTGTCCATGTACCAATTTGCGTCTGGAGGATTTAACTCAAGTGTATGCATCGCGGCCTCAATATCCGTCGGAGTCAGTGTGAGGCCTACTTCTTGGAATGCATGCGAAGGCCGAGGCCCAAGCACACCGGTCTGCTGCCCTGGCCTAGCGAAGTTGCGGAAACCACTGTTCCAGGTCGAATTGGGCCTGAAGGACTGCTGGGCGGCCCATTGTCCAGGGGCTGAAGATGCTGGAAAATAGGGGTCATTGGGTCACTGGCCACCAACCTAGGCCTACTTCCAAGGGGCCCATGGCTGGGACCAGTTGGCCTGAGGCCCATCGGCACCGTACCGGGGTCCACTGCCACTGTTCTGGCCACCCCCACCACCGCCGGAACCACCACGATTGCCACCGCGATTTTTTTCATTATTTTTCCAATTTTTCTTAACTCCACCGTGAGCACAGTTTTGACCCGAATTATCAATAAAACCTTGAGAAATAGCGAAGAACGTCATTATGACCACGAGACTAGCGCCGGTAGCCGCTTTTTTTGCCAAACCAGCTTCTTCTAATGTGAGCATCGAACGAGCTTGATAAAAAGGTGGAAGCGGATTACTTTGACGGAGGAGAGTCCCCACGCCATTATAGGCCTCAGATAGGCATGCAACCATTTGTAGAACAAGACGATTATTGGTAACGGGCGCTCCAACTTTACGGAGTTTGTCTGCCAATTCCTTGAATCGTTTACAATAAGCGGAAACATTCGGAAAATCTTCCATGTGGACTTGGGATAATTCCTGCTCAAGAATGACAACACGGGAATGTTGGTTATCTTGGAATATATCACGTAATCTATTCTATGTAGCCATAGTCGTAGTGTCCAGCTCAATAATCGTTTGTAAAAGGTCGGTAGAAATAGTGTAATAAATCCACTGAAGGACGGTAGCATCAAGAGGAATCCATAACTGAGGATCCTCCGCATGAGTAGGAGTAGCGGGAGAAATATATGTGATGGAGAACTTGATGGGAAATGGCGTGAATTTTGAACAACTCCGCCCACGTCGCGTATTGGACGTTTTTCATCTCAAAGAACAATAGGGATGTGGTTCTTGATGTTGGAAATAGTAAGGGCAAGATGAAATACGTTCTTTGACGTAGACATAACGAAAGAACAATATGTGATTTTTGAAGAAATTTTGGGAATACATGAGGAAGACTCGGCACAAAAATCGAGAAAAGGCTCGGAAATTGAGGCAGCCGCGGAATCTTGGGAGAGAAGGAGGTATGTGAAACCTAGACTTCTGATACTATGAAAGAAATAATTCATTGATCATTTTCATTAATGAATGAGTATATATACAATTTACAATTTCCATAATAAGAAAATCATATTCCTATTATACTTCTAAAACTTTATTCTACTGGTATAATAATTCTACAATTATGGTAAGTGTACAATGTTAATTAAATACAAACTAAAGTTACCAAAATATGATCCATAAATCGTGATATACACAGTTGTATATGTCGTGTATATCACGGCTCAAACAGTCTTGAATCCGCATATATTACCATGATATACATTGTTGTATATATCGTGTATATCACGATATATTCTGTCAGTTTCCGATAAATCATCGGCTCAAAAGAAACGTAAAGCATTCGGTACATGTATCAGTCCGTGGAAGAGTGAAAGGTCACCACTACTGAGGGTCCCCTAATCTTAGATAGGTCGTCTGAGGGTTCATCACGGTTCATTGCTGTGCAGGATTGCATGAAAAACAAGATAGCAAAAAGAAAAATAAAAATACAAAATAAATGGTACAACATAGAGATAATGATTGACGCTATACCAAAATAATATAAGGAAGAAAACAAAAAAAAAAGACGAAAAGGCTAGTCCTACACCACTATCAGCATGATAAAACTCAAATAACTACTATCATTCTAATAATCAAAGAGAATTATTTTTCTCACTTCGTTTATTGAGTTCGATCAAGTTATTGTTGTTGTTCGGAAAAAATTCTTACCCCCTTCCTCTTTCCACTTCCCCTTCCACGTAGGAAACCAATTACACCTCCATAATCAAACACCATAATAAATAGCCTTCAATTCTGATCAGGAGAGAGAATTTTTTTCAACTTTCCATTCCCCCATTTCTTTAAATTACTATTTTTCCCTTTGGTTGTTCTTCGCTGTTTGATTTGGGATAACGCATGTGTGTGTTGATCAAACTGGGTTTCTCTTCATCACTTGCTTTTTAATCTTTATTCTCCATTTTACCCCTCACATTTTATCTAATTTCAATTTTATTAGGAGTAATAATAATTGCAGTATCAACTCATTAATACTGAGATTGTTATTATTAACATTTAATCTATTATTTTATTGGATCAAATTTCCAATAATCGCATTTTTTAGCCAATGGATTCTCAAAACAAGAGTAATCGCCAGCTCCAAAAAGGTTCGTTTCCCTAAAGTTTTAATTTTTATGATTTTTCTTAACTTTGTTTTAATGAAGTTTTAATTTTTATCAATTTTCGTAACTTTTTTTTTACTGAAGTTCGTACATTGTTTTTTGTCGGTGTGCAAATTTAGCTTTTTTTCTAACGGTTTTTAACAGAACACACAAATTTTGACCCGGATTATAGTATAGATATGTAAAAATTTAATAATTGTGTATATAAAATAGGTTAGTTTTTTTTAACAATTAAATTTGTATCTGTTGGAGTTGAATTAAGGCTATTGTAGAATTGAGGATTCATATAGTTCACTCTGACTTGTTTGGGACTGCGACATAGTTGTTGTTATATATAAAATGTGTGTATTGTAGTATCAGAATGGAAACATTTGGTTTATTTTATTACTAAGAAAATGGGACTTTTAAAGTTTTCAACAGTATGTGACCTTACCCGTTTATTCATCCTCTATATCAAGAGTAATACTCCATATCCGTCCCTATTTATGGGACGTAGTTTGACTGGACACAGAGTTTAAGGAAATAAAAGAAGATTTTTGAATCTTGTGGTCTAAAACAAGTCAAAGATATTTGTGTAGTTATAAATCATTTCGTTAAGCGTAAAAACTAAAGTTTAAAGTTAAAATGTTGTCAAATAAGAAAATATGTTATTCTTTTTGGGACTACAAAAAAAAAAGTGTGTCATATAAATTGGGACAAAGACAGAGGGAGTAACAGTTTATTAGTAGCATTTCTATGCCAGAGCAGGTTTGGAACATGTTAGCAAACAACAATTTTATTTTATTTACTCAAAAGAATGATTTTTGAAGTTTCCAATTTGTATGGAATATGCTTTAAAACAGTTTTTTTGTCACTGTGACTGCATACTTTTTGTCATCTAATAGATTATCTATACTGGACCAGGTTTATAGCATATCAGTAAACCTTTTTATTGGTTAACTGCCATTTAGGAGACGTTTTGTCCTTTCTTGTTTCCAAAATAACAGCTATCCTGCTTATTGAAGAGACAAAGTTTTGCTAATTTTAGTATAACTGAGTTCTTGATTAGAATTTGAACAACGGAAAAGACATCCGATAAATGAAGTACTAATTACAGTCCTTTCATGTGTTTGTAATCAGAAGCACATGAAGAATAAAATAGAGTGACCTTATTATATTTTGCTTGTACTAATACAAATTTTGTCACCTTCCGATTTGGCTGTTTATATGATTACTTCAAATATGATTTTGTACATTTCTGTGTCTAACCTTGATGCTTATCATTTTTTTCTGGTAAAATGCTTTCCTAAGTGAGTTGTTGTTTTCTATGTAGCTCCTTGCTTCTCAAATGTTGGACGGAGATACATGGCTTCGCCATCTGTCATTGTAATAGGTGGCGGTATGGCAGGCCTTGCAGCTGCTCGGACTCTTCATGATGAGTCATTTCAGGTATGCCCTGGAAAAATGTATTAACAGAAATATGACCACCTTATAACTTTTTACTTGCTATAATGGTGATGGTGGATATGTTTCATGAAGTTAATATTATCTTGCAGGTGGTTGTGCTAGAATCACGAGATAGAATTGGAGGCCGAGTTCACACTGATTATTCTTTTGGTTTTCCTGTTGACTTGGGTGCATCATGGTAACGACTTGCTTGTTTATTACACAATAAACAGATGCATTTTGCTTCCTATGGATATCAAAGTTTTTAACTGGTTTAGGTTGCATGGCGTCTGCAATGAGAATCCTTTGGCACCTCTTATTGGAAAACTAGGATTGCCTCTCTATCGTACAAGTGGTGACAATTCAGTTCTGTACGACCATGATCTGGAAAGGTTGTTTTCTAAGTTTATGCATAAAAACTTACATATCAAGTTTATGCGCTTCCACGTGTCATTATGTAGAATTTTGGAAGAATAGCGATTGCTAGATTTCTGTAATGACCTTTCTAAGCGCATGTAAGACAATAAACTAACGTATCTGTTCATTCTCCAGCTATGGGCTTTTTGACATGGAGGGTAATCAAGTGCCTCAGGACTTGGTCGCAAAGGTTGGCGAGACTTTTGAGAGCATTTTGAAGGAGGCAAGTTCTCTCTTTTTTCTACCCACCGTTGTCAATTTGAATCATTTTGTGAAATATCTAATTCTTTCTGTAAGGAAAGGATCCGTCTTCCATGTATTTAAAGAATGTAATATTTTGGACCTTTCTGACTATAAGCTGATTTGCTGCAGACTGATCAAATTAGGCAAGAATTCAGTGAAGACATGTCTATCAGTCGTGCTATATCAATGGTTTTTGAAAGGAGACCCGATTTAAGGTCTTACTTAATTCCATTTTGCTGATATATTGACCACCTCTCCCCAAATTTAAAAATCATAAAATTTTCACTAAGAAAAAAACTGTTAATACAGGTTGAATGGCCTTGCTCATAAGGTGTTGCAGTGGTACCTATGCAGAATGGAAGGCTGGTTTGCTGCAGATGCGGATACCATATCACTCAAATGTTGGGACCAGGTTGATTTCCTTGACTCTCTTTTTTCAGAGCTTAGTTGTTGGAGGGATGCTTGTTTTCTCACCGACCGTTGTCTTTCCAGAGGCATTTGGACTGTTTCTAGGAATTTCTGATGTTAGAAATGGTCTTACAATAGTATGCAACTGAAAAGACATATGGGGTCTGTGTCATCTGTCTAGTGTAGGTATAATAACTTAATAAGTAAAGATATTCGGGGAATGAGGAAAAAATCCCCCTTTTGACAATATAGATACAAATAATGTTGGTGAGCGGAACACTTGGCTGAGAGATTGAAGTTGGCAATATAGGAGTTTAATACAACTTTCACGGAGAAGATATTAGTTAGAAAGATGATTGACCAAGAGATTAAATAACTTGAGTGTAGAAAAAAAGCCTCAGGCCTAATCTGCATATCCAGGGCAGTTTCATCTTTTTTCACAAGCGTTCATTCCAGTACTCCTTCAATCCCACAAACTCTTCATGTTGGGATGTTTAAGATGTCTGCCTCATGTCTATGATAATATTATTTCATACATGTCTCACTTCTTTCAAGGATTTAAATTAATTTAAACAATGATATGATGTTTCCATATGACACTAACTTATCAACTACTGTAGTATTTTCTTCTATTCTTACTAATACAATAAGTCAAGTTACTTTATTAAGCTCTATGCCTAGTCAAATTATACAACAACATACCCACTGTAATCCCACAAGTGGGGTCTAGGGAGGGTGGTGTGTACGCAGACCTTACCCCTACCATGTGAGGGTAGAGAGGCTGTCAAATTACATCATACAAAATAGAGCAAAAGAGTATCTGTTGACTGTTTATTTAACATTTGAGTTACTTGTAGCTGGTTTGAATATGTGAAGGGACTATATCAGCTCAGGGAAGTTTAGATCTCCTAATACCTGTGTCAAATGATCACCATCTAAGATGTCTGAAGCTCTGAAAATGTCCTTTGTAACAAAAATATATGTGATTGTAACTATCGCTCTCCTATTAGTCAAGTGTGAGAAGAAAAACATCAAATAGCATGAGTATAGTTTATTGTTTCTTGAAAATGTTGTTTGAAGTTTTGCCTTACAGATTCATGATTGTGATATACAGGAAGAATTGTTACCTGGTGGTCATGGTCTTATGGTCTGGGGATACAAGCCTGTCATCAATACATTAGCAAAAGGGCTTGACATTCGCTTAAATCACAGGTAAAGAATACCTCCCCTTTCCCCCTCCCCCCCCCCTCTTTCCCCCTCCCCAAGATTTACTAGCAGTTCCAGTGACTCGTTTGTTCTTGGAATCATTCCTCAGAGTTACAGAAGTTGTTAGACGTTATAACGGTGTGAAGGTAACAGTTGAGGATGGGAGTACTTTTGTAGCCGATGCTGCCATTATTGCTATTCCTCTTGGTGTTCTAAAATCAAATCGCATCAAATTTGAACCAAGATTACCTGAATGGAAAGAGGCTGCCATTAAAGAACTTGGTGTAGGAATTGAGAACAAGATTATTCTGCACTTTCAAGAAGTGTTCTGGCCAAATGTTGAGTTCTTGGGAGTAGTTGCAGAAAGCTCATATGAATGCAGTTACTTTCTTAATCTTCATAAGGCTACTGGACATTCTGTCCTTGTTTATATGCCTGCTGGGCAGTTGGCTCGTGACACTGAGAAACTGTCTGATGTGGCTGCTGCAAATTTTGCATTTACACAACTTAAGAGGATTCTTCCCAATGCGACTGCTCCTGTAATTCTACACTCCCCTTCTTGCTCCCATTTCTTTTGGGTTTTACTTTTTCAAGTTGCTCTGGAAATTCACTTCTCTGTTTTGTCTAATTAGCCTCATTCTGTGAATTAACTCTTTGTCATGCATGTTGATTTTCCAATTTTCTCATGTTTGTTTGGTCAAAATATCTTGGAAAACAAGTTCCTTAAAAATGACAAATGATTCCCTAATGGAAGTAGGGAAAACAAGTACCACAAGTGACATTCCAAGTTCATTGTCTCCTTCCCACCCACCCAACGCCCCCAACCCTCACTCCTTGACCAGAAAATAAGTAAGAAATCCACTTGTTTCCCAAGAAAACATTTTCCTTCATACCAAACACACCCTTCCTCGGGTTTAATCATTCTCCGAACTTCAAAGTTCAAGAAGCCTGACTAATTGTCTTAAGAGTTCTTTACATGATCTTTCTGTCTTTGTTTCTTTATATCTTTAGGTTATTAGTTTTCTTTGTCAAACTTGATGTTTTTGAATCAAAATGCATAGAAAAACAATTCTGTCGTAAACCAGTATCTAAACAAGATCAATACAAATTGTCTATCTTACCCATAGTTGAGCCGAGGGTCTCTCGGAAACAGCCGCTCTACCTATCAAGGTAAGGTCTGCGCACACTCTACCCTCGGTTGTGATTTGTGCCAACTTTCATGTTACTTGTAGTAATAAGTGGACCAAAGAAAAGCATTTGACTGGTTTGGATGATAACTCAATTCACTCGTTAAGGTGAAAACGAGAGGCAGTCAATGAAGCAATTATAGTTTGTGTCATCCTTCCCTTATGATGAAAGTAATATTATCATGATAATTACAGCCTCTTGCAGAAATGTGAGGTAAGACTGCTACAATAGACCCTTGTGGTCCGGACCTTCCCTAGACCCCGCGCATAGCGGGAGCTTAGTGCACCGGGCTGCTCTTTAATTACGATATCTAACTCTTATCTTATTCTCCCTTTCTTGGTACAGATTCAGTATCTTGTTTCTCATTGGGGTACAGACATAGACTCACTGGGATCATATAGCTATGATACAGTAGGGAAGCCACATGATCTATATGAAAGGCTGAGAATACCAGTAGATAACCTATTCTTTGCTGGGGAGGCAACGAGTGCTGATTACCCAGGTTCTGTGCATGGTGCATATTCAACCGGATTATCAGCTGCTGAGGACTGCAGGATGCGTGTTTTAGAACGATATGGAGAGTTGGATATTTTCCAGCCGGTCATGGGTGAGGAAACACTCATTCCCATTTTGATATCTAGAATGTAACTCTTAGGTTCCTATATACAGAAACATTTTAATTTAGTGGCGACATGGGATTGAGCGGACACCTTGGCTACTTAGCGAAAAATTGTTGAAATTTAGTATCAGCTAAAGTGGGTAGTCTCTCCTTGTCGAAGATTTAGCCATTTCCAGATGAACTGTGCAATAGAGGACATTTTTGTTGTAACACAGTGCTGTGAATTGCAGCCTGTGGTGATACTGGGTTTATAAGAAGAATTATCTGATGAATTACCTTCGTTTCTCGTAATAAGGTGTATCTGTTTTCCAAGGCTGTTTCTTTTCATTTTGGCAGATGCATCACTAATCATTTCTTTCCATTTCCCAACACAAATATATAGCAGTAAGTTTTGTTAGACTTTTAACCACCAAATACTAGCAAGACATACTATTTTTTTGCCTTCTAAAGAATTACACGTTTTTTCATTTAGCTTAGGATTCTTGAGCCAGTTGAGATTATACATACTCCTAAAGCAAAATTGTTTGTTCATTAATATAAGCCATTCATCAAATAGAATGAGAAGGAGATGTATAGTAGCCAAGGTTTTGGCAAACTTCCAACTTTCAAAATTGCGATCTATTTTTTTTTCTGAAGTTAACTTTTCAATTATAACTATCAGTGAATAATGAGAAAAGAAAACAAAAGGAAAAGGCATTTGATGATATTTGAATCTCATGGTTTCACAATAGGGTGATTTACGTAAATAAGATCTTTCGGTACCACCATTTAAAATTTGATCTCGTTAAGAAAAATAGTGTAAAAATAACCGTTTTGTGGTAAGTGGAAGCAAAATTCTGGCGGATCACCTCAGGATTTCAGAAGCTGGCGATTTGTGACAAAGTTCAGGGGGAATATTTATGTGTTTTCATGTTAAAGCAACCACTTGTTGTCGAAATGTTCATCATGAAAAAATTGGTCCTAAAAGAATTTGGAGCAGAAACTCTTCAAGGGCTGTCTGCAAGATCTTCACTTTCTCTATTTCCAGCTTCCTTCAAGCGATCAACAGCTTTTTCAACCTGCATTCCAGTTGAGAATTTTTACTAGTTAGTTATGTATTTCCACTTGATTAGTACCATTAGACTGCATTCCGAAAAAATGCAGCCTATTGCTCAATCTAGGATTCAATACCAATCGAATCTATAAAAGGGTCCCTGATAAGATTATAAGATACGGTCATCACATAATCATCCAAAAGACGATGCCTTCACCATATGAATATACACATCGAATTCAATATGAAATTTTTTTGTATTATCTTTTCTTTTTTTCCAAACATTTAGATTCTATATCGAGAGAGTAGAGTAACTAGTAAAGTTGTTGTCATGTGACTAGGAGGTCATGGGTTCAAGCCCTGGAAACAGCCTCTTGCAGAAATGTGAGGTAATGATGCGTACAATAGACCCTTGTGGTCTGGCCCTTCCCCGGACCCCGCGCATAGCGGGAGCTTAGGGCACCGGGCTGCCCTTTTTTTATCGAGAGAGTAGTATAAGATAAGGGTTCTGATGATACATCATCTATATCTATGATTGAGTTGTAAAAACTTCTGGATAGGTATCGTAAGATCTGAACCGAATTCTTTCCGGTTAAAAAAATTCTTTCTAGTTGCTATGGAACAATTAGGAGAATCTTCTCTGGAAGAAATATGAGGTTCAGTTTCTGGTCTCCCTAGTCCTAGGAAGTTGTCCACATTTAGGATCCGGCTTAACTCAGACCATAAAACATCAAAGTCGTGTTCTTCCCGGATTCAGCGTTAACATGGTATGGTTTGTTTTATACCGATCTAGGAACAATGAACTAATTCCAGAACTTTACGTTCGAGGAAGAATCAAGTGAAGCATGCCTACTTAAGTAGAAGCAAATCTAAGATTTATAGTCAATAATATCATTGTCTGTGTAAGGTAGGGGTAAGGTCTACGCACACTCTACCCTCCTCAGACCTCACCTAGTGGGATTATACTGGATATGTTTTTGTTGTAATATCATTGTCTGGGGGGTCAGAAGTATACACACATACAGAGACTATATACACACACGTAATTTTTTTCATTTTTTTTTGGCACATGTACATGGATTGAACATTGAACTCAGTGAACCAGCTCTAGATCCGCCTCTGTGCTCTGAATATAAGTTAGACTTATAAACCTAGAATAATTAGCTCAAGCCAATGTCTGCTGCAAGTGTGAAGTAATAAAAATGGAGCAGCAAATAAGTTACCTCAGTATTCCAGTTTGTTTTGACAGTTAAAATAAACAAGGTGCATGTTTGTAGGATAACTCCAACAATCATCCCCCACCATATCCCTGTAAAAAAAACTAATTTTCTATATTTGCAGTCAAAAGACCAAAATAGGCAGAGAAGCAGAATGATTTGTTTATCCTACTTGTTTGAGACGGAGGTGTAGTTGTGTTTTGTGGTGTCTGAATATCCAATTTTGTTAAAGAGGAGAGTAAAAGAAAAAACTTACTGCTGCTTGCAAACTTGTTTTGAAGCCAAGAATACATCCAATTGGGAGGCCAATGAAATAATAAGTTGCTAGATTGACATATGCTACCACTGCTTGCCATCCACTGCCAACAGCCACACCTAAATTTTGCAAGAAATTATAAGAGTCCATACTACTAATTGTAGACAAGAAAGCATAGAATTTGATAAAAGATTTAAGTTATAAGACGTGCAAGGCGCCCCCCATCCTTCCAAGGGGAAAGACTTCAACATAAAAGTCAATTTCAGTTCTTCCTGTTTCCCCGTCCGGCGTATGATCGGTTGAAGCCAGATTTAGAAAGGATCAGCAGCAGTGCATATATAATATTTTAATGACAAAAAATATTGAACTAGACTACTTATGTTGATGTACTGGATAAGCTCTCCGTGTTGGGATAGGCGTTCAAGATATCCCCAGCTATTCTAAGAGCATGTTGAATCCAACTGTTGCACATTCTCCTTTATCTAAAGCACCACTTACACTGATAGTGTAATTATTGCACTAATCACAACGGTTTTACCATGTTATAGCAGTTAACTTACTATTTTTTCCAGGTTACCAATCAACATAAGTATAAAGGTTATCCCACAACTGTCTAGTGACCTGACTGTGTAAATATATTTTCACCCTCAGTGCATATTATTTAAGCTCTTTAATAAATTAGTTCTACAAAGAGCAAGCATGCAAGAGATTCTTTACCAGAGAGAATAGGCTGAATGCCATTCAACCAAACAGAAATGGCAAGTAATGGAGTCAAACTGGAGACAGCTTCAATGAATTGAGAGTCACTTGTAAAGAGTTTGCTTAATCCAACTCTGTATATCAGCACAATAATGCAGAGAATTGTACTGAACATGATACTTGTCATGTTCACTACAATCACCGAAAATTTAGCTACCCTCGGATGACCTGCTCCAAGCTCATTACTGACTCGAACGCTGCATGTATGTGAATTAATCGATATGTTATATCACTACAAAAACACAATCGCTAATGTGTTGCTAAATAGATCGTAGCTAACAAAAACTTTTTGATAATTTGTCGTTAATCCGTCGCTAAACAGAAATAGAGACGGATTTTGCTATGTAGCTACAGAATTTGTCCATTGCAAATTTCTTTTATAGCAGTGTGTTGATATAATAATGTCTCTTTTAGCTCCCGAATGAACTGATTCCTCAAGTATAACCTGCAAATTATTATGGGATCTTTACACAAATAGCCGGCCAGATTCACTGTCTACTTTTTCTAGCCAGTATACATAGATTATACATGATTATACACATATTATACATGGATTAATTCTCCGGCTATTTTTAATCATGTATCAAGAATGTAGGCCCTTTGATGTATAAGTACCTGGCTGCAGCTGCTAGTCCCAACATAATTGCATATCCCAGTTCCAGTAACTCATGCTGTTATTGACACTAAAAGTTGTGAGCATCTGAAAAAGTCATTTGATAAAAAAGGACATGAAAGGAGTTTTTTTTTACCAAATAGAAATTGAGTCTAATGAGATTGTAGCATTAGGAAGTAGCCCTGATACAAGCACTAGGCCTTGGAAGTACCATATCTCCAAGCTGCATTCAAAAAAAGAAATGAAAATTATTACTTGAATATAAATTTTACAGAAGTCAGTGTTTGTCTGTGGGCATATTTTTTTATAGTGGCTGCTGATTGTTGGGATTTTTTTAGTTAACCGGGCCGGGCCGTGTGCCACTAATCGGCAGGCCTGGTCCACTTGTAGGTCACATATGCAAAACCAGCCCATGCCCCTTTTTTAAGGGACCGGATCCGTTAATGCATGAGGTGGGCCGGGCTGGTTAAGGGGCCGACTTACATGGGTCAAATGGGCCGTATTGTAGGTCGACCCCCCACTTGATAGGTCGAATTGAGAGGGAAGGTGTTTTTTGGCAAATGCAGGTGTATGTTTGTGGGCATATTTGTTGATAGTGGAGGGTGACCGTTGGGAAACTTTTTTAGTTAACCGGACCGGGCCGGGCGGGGTTGTCCATGTATCACTAAGAAGTCTCGGGCTGGGCCCACGTGGCGTATGTGAAGCCGGTCCATGCCTCTTTTTTTTAAGAGACTGGATTGGTTAACACATGAGGTGGACCGGGCTGGTTATGGGTAGACTTAAATGGGTAAATGGGCCGGGTAGTGGGCTGACCCAGCCCACTTGATAGAGAATGGAGTTTTGGAAGATCTGAACTAACCATAACATGACAGCAGAGGCAACAGTTAGCTTGAAGTAAGGCCAAATGCTATTGAAAGCACTCAGAGAGAAACCAGTCCAAGTCTCTTTGCACAAAGGACTAAAAACAACGTAAAGACCTTGCACAATGACCAACAGCCACCACGAGAAGCTCTACGCGAGGCCAGCTCCGAGTAAACCATATTCCAAGACATCAACCACAAGCCAACTGATCAGAACATGCACAATGAACACGGAAACCGCGATATAACGTACATATGTCATGTAGTTTTTGTTTTTGTACCTTTGCCGTCCCTCAGCCCCTCTCCCACCTTTTCTATCTATCATTAGAAGTAGGGCGGGTGGCGTACCTCACTGAGCTATCGATTGCGAAGCTATCGCCCGGTTCAACCAACCGTCCGTCCTGGTGCCTTCGCTACTCATTTGACCGCTTCTCATCGTTAATCTGGGTTCAAAGGATTGACAATGTTCTGTGCCTGCAGAAACCTTTGCATTGGGCAACTTATGGCAAATGCATATAGCTGAAGGATCAATCCACGGGCGAATAATTCACCTTGCTCAGATATAGTCTCTGATTGGCCTATTGCTTTAAGCAATGATCCTGAGAACCAGCAAGGGAATGTGAGGAGAAAGGCTGCTCCACGGTGCAATATAATTGCGCTCTGGCATATTATTCCCATAACTGCATATCTTTTTGTTCCATATGCTTGGCCACAAACTGTCTCAACTGCACTAGCCATGCCTAACTGTTGTCAAAGGAGAAACAGAACTCTTAAATCAAGTAAGCAAAACCAATCAGTATTTGCAAAGTCAAAAGTGATATGATTACAGGCGAATCCAGGATTGTTGATACTTATATGAAACTCTACAATTGTTATAACTTTTTTTGAGTTTAAGTTATATCACTAACGGTGTAAAATATATTTACACAATCCGTTCACGTATAAGGTAATGGTAAGTAAATCCCTACATTAAGTATTAGCTGGTAAACTAGTAAAATCGTAACTAAATGTAGCTATCACATGTTAGACGTAATACACACATAGATGTCTGATACATGCGAATCCAGGATTGAAACAACAAGTGCAAAGTCAAAAGAGTTAAGATACAAGCGAATCCATGACTTGAAACACATCATTGATATTTATATGAAACTCTAACAATCTTTATAACTTTTTGTGAGTTTAAGTTCTATCATTAACGGTCTAAAACATCACACCTAAGGGGTACCGCCTTTCCCCAGACCCTACGTGAATGCAGGGCGCTTCGTACGCCGGGATGCCCCCTTTTTTTACTGACAGTATAAAATATATCCACACAATCAGACCATTTATAATGTAATTATAAGTATATCCCTACAATAAGTATTAATTGGTAAACTGGTAAAAATCGTGCAGCTATCACATGTTAGACTACTACACAAATAGTGTAAAAAATCTTAAAATTATTACTAGTATATATAATTTAAATTCATACCATAACACCATAAGCAAGGCCTTGAATTCCCACACTAGCAATGGAAGCACCAGCTAACTCCAATGAACCTAAATGTCCAACAAACATAAGTGTGACAAAGCCAAGCATGTAGTTAAATATCAAGACTATATTAGCAGCCCCAGACAAAAGCCAAAGTAGCCTTGACTCCCATGCTAACAACTTGAAATACCCCTTGAAAGACATTTGTGTTCCAAAGTTCTTCGACTTCGTCTGATGACATGTCTGACCACTTAGCTGTTGAACGAAGTATACTAGGTAGCAATGGCTGTTGGTCCTCCATTGTTCCTGTTCTCACTGTCTTTTTTTAACAATGGATAATTACATGCATTGGAAGGAACAGAACGTGTAGATGTAAATATGTATGTACAAAATTCACTAATGTGAACGGAACAGGTGCAACTACCAGTCCTGCTTTAGTTTAAGGTATAGACTAGTATTTCACCTTTTTTCATTGTTCTTTTTAAAATGAATAAGGGTAGGTACACTATGTACTATCTTTATAGTTCAGTTGGAAGCTTAGGTGTGGATAAATCTTGTTATCACTGAGTGGTGAATAAGTTAGGTAGTAACCGAATTCCTTCGGAATGGATCTAGGATTTGAACTTTTATGGATCTAAAATTTTGTAGCAGTGAGCTCAAGCGCTAATAACTTGTCAGTATATATAGCTTAAATCTCTGGGTGACAGTATTATATCATGTATTGACAAATTCAGACCTGTCTAAAAATTTGAACCAAGAGATAGTAGGTAATCAAGTCTATTCTTAAATACACCAGTACATGTGTAATTAAATTTGTGTGTGTGTGTGGGGGGGGGGGGGGGGGGGGGCGGGCTTAAGCTAGTATCACTATATTTACAGTCTTGTCTCTGGAAGGTAGTTCCACTGGCTTGACAACAATAAACATTGGAGTATAATTTACATTGTAATTATCTTGGGTTACAAGCTTCAAATGAGACTTGACCCCTTGTTTTAGGTAGAAGAGATACATGACACTAAACAAGGTACACAAATTATATTAACCAAGGGTACATTTAGTTGTTCATTAGTAGTCAAGTGACCCCAAGGGTATTCCGTTCATAATATTACACGTGTCTTTCCGGTTCATGAAATCATCGCAGCCATTGCCATTGCCATTGCTAGCGACCCTCCGCGTTTTGACTGCACTTGGTAGGTCAAGGCCCTCTTTGCCCATATGTTGCACTTCAAGTGGAGAGAGTACTTTTATGTACCAAACACTGTTCACAAACTCACTGTAGCAAGACAGATTTAGTTTAAAATGTAGTAATAACTAAGGTTTAACTTGAATGCAATGACAATATAACACTATTAGGTCACCCAAAAGATGATGACACGTAGAATAGATAACCTGTAAAATAAGGGAGGCAACTTGGGATAAGCCTATAACAGGTTACGGTTGAAGAAAATTCTATATTGTCAGTGTATATAGGTTAATAACAAAAGATGGTAAATAAGCAGACTCAGAAATGTGTAAGTGGGACATATGATGACATAAGGGATAAATGTCTCTATCTTTAAGTAGCTCAGCAATGAAATTGGCAGCATTTTGTGTGGAAAGTGAGATCGGTTTCATACAGAAGTAATAGACCAAAAGCTGCGCATAATGTCTAAAGAGGAGCAGAAACTAATTATCTATGTACGTTCATAATAGACCAAAAGCTGCTCATAATGTCTAAAGAGGACCAGAAACTAATTATCTGTGAGAGTTCATAAATGTAAACCAAAGAGGAAATGACTACGAGCCCTCTCCTTAGACGAAATTACTGGAGATGTCACTTGCATATGTAAGTTTTTCCTTCCACGTGGTTATGGAAGTGGTCTAATCCGAACTGATGTTTGAAAGGTTGTAAGAAAACATCAGAGACTATCCCAAAAACCTCACATATCGGAACTATTGGTGAAGACAGTAATTGAGTCAAATGAAAGCTTCACAAAACCACCCCGCCCCCTCTTCAACAAAAAAAATAGCGCACAAAAAAAGTTGGTGGCAGGAGCAAGTTGGATACTTACTGCCAGGGGTCATCACCAAGGAGGAGAACATCGTTCTCACGGTCAACAAATACAAGCTGCCAGCCTGATCTCTCAGGATCCTCCAACAGGCCTTCAAGGCCAAACATGCAAGCTAGCTCACTTCGCAGCTCATTATAGCTGCTAAATTTGGAGATATCCAGTGATCGTCCAAAGGACCCTGATTTGTGAGCCTGCCAGAACCAAGCAACGTGATTCAAGAAATTATGTTGAAAAATATTCCCAATTTATATGTTTTTTAAAATAAAAAGATTTGCAATTAAATCATCAGTAATAAAAGGCAATGTTTCTCACCTTCACAAAGGTTCCTGTAAGTGGATTTGCTTGATCCACATTTTCTGAGGACTGCAAGACACCTGATTCATCTACACAACTTGAAGTTGATATGTCTGAATTAACGGGATACTCACTACCCACTGCACAAGGCACAGGTAAAGATCCGCTCTCCGCACTGTTACCCTTCAGGTTTGACACACCGTTATGCTGTATGATAGATGAATCAATATTAGCTCCAAATAGCGCATTGTTTTGGCTATCTGCTACTCCTTGAAAATCGCAAACTCCTCTGCCAGGAATTGTTGAAAACAAAGTGGAAAGATCTGAGACCTTAGTATTAGGTACCATCAAATTTTCAGCTTGTGTCACTATGTACGGAGCTCGTGAAGGGAGCTGAAATTCTAGAGCAATCCGCTTTGATGACGAGGAAGGAGACACCAGAGGAACAGTGGATGATCCATTATGGGAAAATGAACTCAGGAGACTTTGCATGGTGGAATTGTTAGATGTATTAACATGGTTACCAACTATATCAGAATATGTTTGTTGAGAACACAATTGAGCTTCGGTTTGCTGCTGATCTTGACACTGCGAGTGTACTTGATGGGGTTCCTGAAGTTGTTGACCATTATAAATTTGCTGGGGTTGCAACTGTCGCGGCTGAGTATTATAAGATTGGTGGCACTGTGATTGTTGTTGCAGCATCTGTGCCTGAGATATTAACTGGATTTCCGGGAAGCCTTGGAGCAAAGTATGTTGTGAATTGAACGGATGCAATAGCTGGCTCTGAATCAAAGATGCTGAACCACTAGGGATATGTTGGAACGGCATAAGCAACTGATTTGAAAGCTTAGAAGAATCGAGTGCTGCCATTGCTTGCAAAATGTCAGGCTGCAAACCTAGCATAGAAGCATCAAATCTTGGCTGAATGAATGGAGTAACATCAAATCCCTGGAAATTAAGTGATTGTATTCCCTGATCGCTCATGTCACTGCGCAGCCATGGAAGTGGAGAATTCATATCACCATTTGATAGACCTGAAATGATGAGAACAAAGCAAACAACTAAAATTAGAACTGAATCAAATTGATGAATTAGGTACTCCCTCTGGTAGGGGTGTCAAACGGGCTGAACTTCAATAATAATCATGGTCATAAGGTAGCCTTACATTTAAGTGTGATCACATCAAGTTTCTCAATGATTAAATACATAGCAATTTCTCATAATTCAAACATATGCTTCATTTAATAAAATAAAAAATAATTACAATGCATATATTTTACAAATCATCCGATAATTTCATTCCCATTAGTACACCCGCCATAGTTATTGATTTTGAAACATCTTGGCATTTTTCCTCTTCTCTGAGTTTCGAATTTTTCTCCGCTTGAGCACATTGTTATGCATCCTCCAATAATTTGTAACATGAATGAGTCCTTCAATTGGAGACTGAAACATAAACGACAAAGATGGTTAGCTAGATAAAATGTCCGAATTTATTTGACTTTTCCAACAAACATGGGTGACTGAAGTATACACATTCTTCATAAAGCCACAAGACCTCCAAATCCAGAAGCTTTAGGAGTTACTTGTGGCTTGACAAAGAGGGTGCATTTTTCAGTCAGCCTTGTTTGTTGGGAAGGCAAACAAATCCGGACAAGATATCTAAGTAACCAAGTTTGTCATTTTTGTTTCACAACTCGCCTTGCACTAATTTAGTAGAGGATTGAATGTAAAATTAGAGAGAAATAGCAAAGACAGTAAATCATTTATTCCTTCACTGCAAGTTTACACAACAGCTCTGGTGAATATTCTTAAATCTTAAAGGTATATCTTGGACCATGCCTGGAAAGGTCTCGGAGGCTTCAAAGAGTTGGGAGTAAGCAGGCTTACATGCCAAAAACAAAATCAGATGGAGAATTGTCCCTGCTAGCATATGGTGGACAATCGGGAAGGAGAGAAACTCTAGGTGTTTTGATAGCATAGAGAATGGTGTGCAGAAGGTCAAGCTGAATTGTATTTTGAATGTCGAGATCAGGGGACTCTATCCAATCCATGCGGCAAATCTGTTTGTGGTGGAAAAAAGTCAACAATAAAGAAAAAAGAAATAAATAGAATATAGAAAATCATTGAATTTACTGTTCTGTTTTTGGTGTAATCGGGTCTACTCAGATGATACTGTTACTATCATTGATGTTTTAGATTCAATATAGGCATAAAACAGTAGAGTCTTGGAGTACTTCTGTAAATATGGTTTCAGTACAACCTACGTACTGTTTTGCGCATATGATATAGAATACAGTTACCAGTTTCAAAAAAAATCAGAGAGAAGATGAGGAATAACGATGAAAAATGAAATTGTATTGCCTCCGTGGAGGATAAGATGAGGGAAGCGAGACAGATGGTTCGGGCATGTGAAGAGGAGGGGTGAGGATGCACCAGTTAGGAGGTGTGAGAGATTGGCGGTCACAGGAGGCAGGAGAGGTAGGCCGAAAAAGAGTTGGGGGACGATTAGACAGAATATGGCTCAACTCCAGAGGATATGACCTTAGATAGGAAGACCTGGAGGTTTGTCGCGTTGTGTGTGCGAGGGGGGGGGGAGCTAGCCTTTCCATCTCCTCCTCTCTTTTTCTTAGTTGTACTAATTTGGTATCACGTAGATCATTATTTTTGTGTGGGTATTATTATGTTGTGTCATTTGTTTTGTCTCTTGATTATTTTTTTTTTTGCTATCTTATTTTTCCTGCATTGACTACGTTCCTCTTTAGCCGAGGGTCTATCGGGAACAACATCTATATCCTGCAAAGTAGAGGTAAGATCTGCGTACATCGTACCTTCCCCAAACCCCACTTGTGGGATTACACTAGGTATGTTGTTACAGTATTGCCTGCAGTGATGAAGAGTGCGGGCAAAGAAATAGAGTTGTTACTTAGTAGCCTAGTATGGGGGTCAGCGTTATCCAATTGCGATCATTTCAAGTTGGCTACTAAATAGCAGCTCTATTTAATTTCTCTCTTCATCACTGCCGGCAACACCAATTTTATTTTTCATCGTTACACCTCTTCTTTTTCTCTCTAATTTTACATCTAATCCTCTGCTAAATTAGTGCAAGGCGATTTGTGAAACTGAAATGACAAAGTTGGTTACTATCTTTCCTGGATTTGTTTGCCTTCCCAATTAAAAAGGTTGGCGGAAGAATGCACCCTTTTTGTCGAGCCACAAGTAACTCCAAAAGTTTCTGGATTTGGAGTTCTTGTGGCTTTATGAAGAATGTGTATACTTCAATCACCAATGTTTGTTGGAAAAGACAAATAAATCCGGACACTTTATCTAGCTAACTAGCTTTGTCGTTATGTTTCAAATCTCCAATTGAAGGACCCATTCATGTTACAAATTACTAGAGAATGCATTACAATGGGCTTAAGTGGAGAAAAAGTCGAAATTCACATAAGAGGAAAATTGACAAAATCTTTTAAAATCAATATTCCAGGTTGGTGTACTAATGGGAATGAAATTATTGGATGATTTATAAAATATATACCGTGTAACTATTTTCTATTTATTAACTGAAATATTATGTTTGAATTATGAGAGATTATTAAGAACTTAATCATTGAGAAACTTAAGTGTATAACCCTTTATATGTGATCACACTTAAATGTAACCAAGCGGCTACCTTATGAACCCGGCTAAAAATCGGGTCATAAACCAAGGATCCGCCCAAAAGTTACTTGGGCTGAAACAGACTTGAAAATCGGGTCATGCCCAAACCGCCCAACTCTTACTAAGTTTTAAATTCTTTGTTTATTTCTTATAATCCAAGTACCTAATAAGACTTTTCCCTTTATTATGGCTATATGTAACATATCAAATAAAAAGTCTTCTTAAAAATATTTAGACAAATTTCTAAGGGTGGCCAACGGGCCAGGTCAGCCCGATCCCGACCCGGTCAAGCCCCGACCCCGATTTTAAAAATTAAAAAAAAATCGGTACCGGGACGGGACCTGGGCTCGTCCCGCCCGGACCCGGCCCGCCCCAGTCCCGCCCGATCCCTCCCCTTTGCACAAAATAACTGTTGCACCAACAGACATTTTATATTTTGGCCGTTGTGCAACGGCCATTTTTTACCTCCCCCAACCCCTTAATATTTATTTAACCCTAAGTTATTATATTTACACTTAAAACCAATTTTCCAACTATAAATACCTCATTATCTCTCAATCTATCTCTCTACAAGTCTACATTATCTACTAAATATTCAATTTTATTTATTCATTTGGAGTGAAGTTGGCAACTAGCTTGAGGATCTTCCATCGAGCAAAGTTTCAATTTTCAACCTCTCGATTACACGTCGACGTTTGGTACATTCGTTCCTTCATTAAATTATTATTGTTCCTTTATTTTATTTAGCGCCCTTAATTTCATTATCTTTAATTATTTATTTGTATAATTAAAATGAAAGGATTAAGAGGTATGTTTAAGGGTAAGTCTTCTTCTAGTAGGGGTAACAAGGGGGCAAGGGTACTTCTTCTAATCATCCTATTCCTAGACAAGATGATTTGGTTGATACTGAACATTTTCCTCCAATACCATTAGATTTAGACGAGATATTTTCTGAAACTCAACAAGACTTTAATTTAGAAGATGATCTAGATGACACAGCCCTTGATCTAGATAACACACCGACTAATCTAGATAACACACCCACTAGTGCACCTCCAACTAGAATGACTCTTATCCTCCCCTAGTATGAGACGAGGCCCAGCAAAACTAAAATTAAAATCAGATGCATGGAAATTTTTTGATAGGGACGTAGAGAATCAACTAGTTAGATGTCAAATTTGTAAAGATGTTTTTAAATTTAAAATTGGAAAAGGCCAAGGTGGGATGGGGGGTTTAATGAGACACGTACAAAACTTTCACTCATCTAGGTATGCCCAATACCTGGCTGAAAAACTGGGTGCGCAAATGCCCTCGCCATCGAGACAAAGTTCACATATTGTCCCGGTCCCGGACCAAGTACAGGGTGGGTCAAATTAACCCTACAACGGGGAAACTGTAGGCTCTAAATACGATAAACATAGAGATAGAAAAGCAATAGCAAAATTAGTTGTTGTGGAGAGTTTGCCTTTTTCATTTCCTTCCTCTCCTGGTTTTATTCATTACATTAGAGATATGTACAATCCTGCTTTTAACGATTTTTCTAGATCAACTGTTAAGAGAGATGTATTTAAATTTGCACATGAATATAACAGTATTTACGTTATTTCTTATATCATTTTCCTGATAAAGTATCTATCATGTCTGATATAGGCCGTAGTACTAACGGCCATGATTATTTAACGATAACATGTCATTGGATAGATTATAGATGGTCTATGCAAAAACATATTTTAGCGTATAGATATATAGATGAGAGGCACACTTGTACTTTTATTTCAGAAAATATTTATCAAGTTTGCAATTATTACAGAATAATTGATAAAATTATGACTATTACATTAGATAACGCTTCTAATAATTATGCTATTAGAATTTTAAAAGATGGTTTAACTCCATCTTTTCCAAATTATTTTCATATAAAATGTGCATGTCATATATATAACTTAGTTGTAAAGGATGGTCTCACTTTTTGCAGAAATTCTTAGTAAAATACAATTTGCTATAAACTTTATTTAAAAGTAATAGAATACAACGAAAAAAAGATTATAAAAAAAATTATCACGATTGCCAACTACCTTATAGAAAAATTCTCGAAGAAGTACCACTAGGTGAAATTCTTTATACGAGCAACTACTTGTTGCTTATGACTATAGAAGATCTATAACTTTATTTTTTAACGCCCATAATCGAAATCCAACTGATATGGTTGTAGATAGCGATTGGGAAAAAATTTCCGAACTTATTGTATTTCTAGAGAAAAATTTTCAAGCAACAAAAGAATTTTCCGGTATATATTATCCTACTATTTCAACTATGTTATTTTATATAGCTCTAATAGTTTTATTAATTAATGAATATATGAAAAAACCAACTTATAAACAACCTATTAAAAATGTTTATCAAATTAAAAAAAAATATTCCTATTCCTGCTATTTATATTATTGGTGTTGTATTAAATCCTACTATTAAAATAGACGGATGTAAAGCACTTATTGAAACTATTTATGATTGTATAACAGTACTACCACCTCCAAGTCCCAAAAATCCAAATGACCCACCACTTATTGAACAAAGTAAAGAAGAAGTGGTGTCTAACATACAAGAAGAATGCAAAAAAGTATATACGCATTACCAACAAGAAAGTGCTAGCAACCAACCGGCTTCCATACCATATTCTTCTTCTTCAACACAACCTCAAAAAAGATATGTTGTTTCTGCGGCTAGTATTAAAAGCCTTAGAAATAGAATGTGTGGTGGTACCAGTACTAATCAAATTAGGGAGTTTGATGTTTTTATTTTGCAGGGTATTGTACAGAACCAAGCAGTTCTCAATCAAGAAGGATGTGAAGACTTGCTGAAATACTGGAGGGAGAATGAGAAAACCTTTCTAACACTTTCAAAGATGGCCCAAGATGTGTTGAACATTCAAGCGTCATCAACAGCGTCTGAAAGTGTTTTTCCTGGCGGCAGATTTCAAATAGGAGAGCACAGACACTCATTAGCGGGAAACAGCTTGGAGATTGCAGTATTATTCAGAGATTGGATACGAGCGAAGCGGAGAAGGTGCGGTCAACCGGAGATCAACGAAGAAGAATATGAAAACTACGACGATATCTTATCTGACGGAGGTGGAAGCGACGTGGAGCAATTTGATCAACAAATACCAATTCCAACCGAAGAACCACAAGAAATTATAAAGCAACTAGAAAAGGTGTTTTTAAAAATGAAATTTTTTTAATTGCAATTTTACTATGTTATTTGCAACTTTCAACCCCACAAAGTTGTAATTTTGACAATTGTATTACAAAAAAATCATATTTCTATTAAATAATATAAGAGGCACAAAAACAGCCTTGGGATATATTTTATTACACCATCTTATTCAATTATTGAGGTGTTTATATATGTTATTTTTTAAAATTAAGTGCAAAAAAAAACAAAAAATCCCTCCCCCGACCCGATCCCGCCCCGGCCCACCAGGACAGGTCCCCTTTTCCGACGGGACCAATAACGGGACGAGACATCGGCAGATCCCGCTAGTCCCGACCCAGGCCCGGACCCGCCCTCCCCCGTCCCGCCGGGTCCCGTCAGGTTGGCCAACCATACAAATTTCTCACAAATCAATTTGGCTGCATATTATTCCTGTTTTTAGGTATGTTGAATTGGATGGACAATGGGCAGAGTTAATAAAATAAGCCAGTCATTAACCACCCAAACCTAAGTGGGTTGGGCAGGTTATGCTATTATGGGCTGATTTTGTCACCCTTAATCCCGGTAACAACAAAAAAAAATATCAGACCAGGAAATGAAGGCAGTCCAGATGGCCATGGCCGCTTCAGCCTAAGGGAGAAAGGAGAAGGATATACTGGAAAGGTTGTCAGAGGTTCAATTTCCCACAGCGAAACTCTAGGCAGCCTCTCCCCTGCAGTTGATTCATCCCATCCAACCTGCATGATAAGAGGATCGACAATGAAATTCTAAGCCAAATTGGACAGCATGGACATGAGAATCCACGAGTACTAAAAGGATTTAAGTAGTCATAGTTTCAGTTTATTATTTAATATTAAATGACCACCTGCTATGAACTAACCTTTACGGACTGCCAATGAGAATTTGGCCAATGAACAGGATCTAAATCACCAATGCCAGTAATTGTGCCCATATACCTGAGACCAAATATATCGCCATTATTAAACTATTTGTGTCAATTAGAGAAACAAAGGGATAACAGACATTTGTGTCATTCATAATGCTTTAAAAATCCTTGTGAAATTTTTCCAGAAGATTATACCTACCTGCGGACGCTTGATTGTTCAGTTTCAAATAGCATTCGGAACCTCATGCCAACAGAAACTCGAGTATGATACACTGCTTTAGCATACTTGGCGAGAGGTATGACAAACTCTGATCGACAAGCCCTGAAATTGGAAAGCTAAAATATCAAATGTGAACTTAAGTCCATTAGTAAAGTAGAAATGCAACCTTTACCTTGGATTGAAAAATATTGTAAACCGGCTATTTGTTGCAGCTGCGTGAGCTGCTGCAGCTAGAAGACCAATGTGCATACTATCACTTGAAAAAACCGAGGAAGGCAAAACAGTTTGTGGACGATTGGCACGTCGTATCCCCAAAAGTAATTGATTGTTTTCATTCCTGAAGGGGGATGACAGCATTTAGCCAGAGAAAATTAATCTAAACAATTAAGAGAGTGGAAAAAATATTGCTTATTTGATGGCAAAATGATCCAAGAAGCTACATCAGCACCCATCACCCAATATAGACTGCATGCTGATAGGTAAAAGTTTTCATCTAGTCCTAAACTTAATGAAGATTCTTAATATATTAATCTTGGCTGTAAAGTTTTCAATCAGTAAATATTTAGGTTTCCTAAGCGTAGAACACGGGTGTGGAGATTTCAAATGTTTGTGTTTATTCTACCATAGAAAAGAGCACATAGGCAAATATAACAGATCCCACCCAACCACCTACTCTATGTGCACCTGTAGGAGTGGCAAACTGGCGGGTCAGATCAGATATGGGTGGGGCGAAAATGGGTTAAACAAAAATGGATAAAATATCCTACCCGCCCATGAAATGGATTAACCGACGGATAATATGGATATCCATATAATTCATGGTTTCAGGAATAATCAAGTGAGAACACAAGCTAAACGCCAAAATAAGCTTAGACTCTCATAAAGCAAGAACTCATAAAAAAACAATCAAACAAATGGGTATTGATAATATGGATATCCATCTCTTAGTGGTAATATCCATATTCGATCCATTTTTAAAAAATTCAGTTATCAAACCCATGTCTAATGGGTCGGATTGGATGGTTACTTATTTTTTTTAACCATTTTGCCAGCCCTATGCGCCTATAAGAAAAGACAAATAACAAATCCAACTAATCAGCAGCTTCCTTACTGGATATAAAAGATAAGAAACAGAACAGTCATATTGAATCTGCAGCTCAGATACATACAATTTATGAACATATACACACATCAACTGTGAATCTTATATTGCTGTACAGAAATTTCTAAAGGAACTGCAATATCTAGAATGATATTTTTCTACCAGATAAAGATAACTGAGTCGCCTGCAACAAGTCTCTTCGCACTTACAAACACACTCCATCCTGTCGTCAGGAGATGCCTCTTTGGTTGGCCTAAGTACGAGGAATTAAATCATTAGCGTCCGATTTCATAAATCCCTAAGAACTTTCAACATAGCCAATTTAAATAAAGTTACCAGCTTAGCAGGATAAAAAAAAAGTTAAATCAAGGTACCAACTACCAACAAAGCATCAACCATGACAACATTGTTACAAAGTCTTTCAATGTAATACTACTCTATCAACTCTTTGAACATAACTCACCGCGAAATATATGGCGGAACTTCCATTCATTTCCATGAAGATCTTTAGCAGTCAACTCTTGGGCAGGAGGCTGTTGAGAGTAATCCTGCAAGAGCAAGATATACCTTGAGTCGGTCAAACACCACTGGCCAAAAAGAAAAAATGCTGATGAGTGTAAATGATTGGACCTACAAGAGGAGGGAAAACTTTTTCTGCAGCTCGTCGAGGGACAGAGAATCCACCATGAGTACTTGTATCGCTTGCAGTTAATATTTTGCAGAAATAGTTAGTTGGTTGTTTACTCAGCGTCCCAAGTTCAGCTGGTAGCAGGCACACATCTTTTTGCTCTTGCTACGAAAAAATAGTGAATTAGCACTTCTAAATTATTTTGAAACAAAATAAATAAATAAATAAATGGGAAAAGGGTCAAATTTGCCTTCAATTATGTTAAAAGGATCGATTTTACCCTCCATTACACTATATGTACTAAAATACACCTGTTGTTACCTAAATGGTTCAAATATATCCCTCCTTCGTTAAGGTTGTCCAAGGTGAACACCCAATCCCACGTGACACTGACATTTCAATGAGATGGATGCCATGTGGCACGCCACCTCAGCGCCCCAAACCATATTACACCTCTCCTCCACTTGTCAGAGACTCAGTGCCACATTTGTCCACCTCGGACAGCCTAACGGAGGAGGGGTATGTTTGAACCATTTAGGTAATGGAAGGGGTATTTCTGTACAGATAATATAATGGAGGATAAAATCGATCCTTTTACGCATAGTAGAGGGGCAAACTTGACCTTTTTCCCTGAATAAATTGATGAATGCAACATACTGGACTTAGTGGCTGCAACGTCATTTGAGCATATACTTCATCAGTTTCAACATCTGCCTGTATTTTAGAAATTCATCAGTCTCTACCCATTGTTAACACTCCAAAAGAGAATATATAGGGCCAAACTTACGTCCATGGTCACATTGTGAAGTTGACAGATAAATTGAGGTGGTAATCCAGGATAGTTAGGGACATGACCATCTACTTCATTTTTTGTGGAGGCAGCAACCTGTAAGACCTTCATACAGATTAGAGGTGCCTACCACTATTCTACAAGCTATATAGAACTACAAGACCAGTACAAATTATTTCAAGTAACATCACTTCACCAATAGTTAAGAGAAGTTCTTAGGAATCCAACGGATCATAGCACAAATCTATTGTATTTTGCACAATAATTAGCCAAACACAATCTTAACAAGATCATTTCTAGGAATAGCTCTATGAATCAGAATATCACATATTAATCAAGAGAACGATATCAACAACTAAATAAAAAAAATTCATAATACTAGCTCAACTCCGCTCGACATGACAAAAACATTCACTGGGAGTTGCTCAGTTCTCTATAGTTAAAGAGAAAGATTGCGGTCCTATACCTACTTCCGACACGTACAGTCACCAACCTAACAGGAAGACATAAGCAGTTAAGCACAACATGGCTGGAAGTGCAGAAAATAGCTAACCCTTCAACTGCAAGCTCAAAAACCCCAGGAGGCATGACAGACATACATCAAAATTACGACACAGTAGCACACCATCAGATGGCATAATTTAAATCTTGAATGTTAAATATTACCCCTCTTCCACCATTAAGAGAAAGGGGGAAAAGAGTTCAAATGTCAAAGCGACCATCACGATGAAGAACCAGAACATCAGAATTTACTAGCCAGATACCTATGCTTTAATGAAGACTTAATACATCGACGGACCCTTAAACTTGTCTGTAAATTTAATTTAGACACTCAGAACTATGACTTGTTCCAACTAAGCATATGAGCACATGATAAAGTGCCTAGTAGACACTCCCGACTCATATTTTAGAGAAGTTTCTGCGCGTGTTTTTAAGCGTCCATTACGTGACAAGTTAATCACATAAAATATGTATCTTCCTTTAATTATACAATCAACATCAATTGGAACAGGCCTGAAGTTTTACGGCCTATTGAGGCTAATACGTATAATTAAAGGAGGTGACATATTTTAAGTGGTTAACTTATCTATGTAATGGGCGCTTGAGAAAACATATAGAAGCTTATCCAAAATTTTGAGTCAAAAGTGCCTAATAGGAAAATTTTATCATGTGTTCAAGTGCTCAATCAAAACAAACAATAATATAAGTGTCTAAATGAATTTACTGAAAATTTTAAGGGGTTGACGATGTGTTCTGCGTTTAATGAACTTTATGAGCTTATGGCATAACATAAGTTGTACTACTAACCTGCTCACTATGCCCTTGAGGAAAATACACTACTCGGCTACCCACATGCGGCAGAGACACCAGTGGCCCTGCACAAGCATGCCACAGCTCTGAATTCAGGCATTTCTTCTCCCCTCCTGCCATAATCAAAGATCAAAAGCGTGGAAAAAAAATTACTCATCAGTCATTACAAATGATACTTCAATTCAAGCTCAATCAACATTAAATGACAAAAATAAATACTCCATCCGTCCCAAAATAATTGTCATGTTTCGCAACTCGAGAGTCGAGTCAATGACTAATCTTCAGAGTCAAATTGGATTAGATTAATTATATATTTTAAAACTAAAATTTATATATTCAAAAACTATACGTACTACTATAAGTTACAATTCTTGAAAATACATATAAAATGTTGGGCAAAGTTCAATTAGTTGACTCTCGAGAAGTAAAACGCGACAAGTATTTTTGGACAGAGGGAGTAAAGAGAAAAAAGACACACCTTCCTCTGGCTGAGGATTGAACCCACAAGAAGATACCCTCATTCCCTCAATATCGAGAAACTACTTTTCCTAATTACCCAAAAAAATTATAATAAAAAAACCCAAAAATTATATAAAAGAGCAACAAAGAAAGCTAAAAATAAAAAATTTAGCACTAGTCTTAACCCCACCCCCCACCCTAAGCAAAAACCAAGAAGCAGGCAAACATACTTCTCATCCAAACACACTTCCACAACTGCTTCATACTTGTCCCAAATCACTAAAAAAATCAAGAAAACACACAAAGGTCAGCCCGGTGCACGTTGCTCCTGCTATGCGCGGGTATAAAGGACCGAAACACAAGGTCTATTATACGCAAAATAAGATAAACCCAAAACACCCTTTACTCCAAAGAAGCAAATGGTTACAGCAAACTGAAATCTTGAAACACTAAGCAACTGAATCTAAGAAAAAGCACAGTAAAATAAGCAGCTTTTATTGGTACAGAATTTTGAGCTCTTTTTTTTTTGTTTCAGTGTGACTGTGTTCAAGGTATTCAAAGCTGCTACAGAAGAAAGGAAGAGTAAAGAAAGAAGAGGGAGGAGGTGGGGGCCCAAAGATCTAAGGAAGATTATTGAAAGTGATAGATTGCTACAGTGGTGGCACAATCTTTGGGAACTACTGCTCCCTCGTCTCAAATTAATTTTATTTATTTATTTATTTTTAGATATTCAATTTTTCGGCTTATATCAGACTATTTCTGGACATAATAGTCTCGATCTCTCAGTACTACTATCAGTAAATCGCGTGATGTGCCTAAATGAATAGAATTTGAAAACAGAGCAACTGATATCACCTATAAGGTCCTAAACCAGAAGAGAGCAAATTGCTCCCATCAAGATTTAAACTCACGCTACCAGCCTCCAGCTGAATTTTAAGTTTTCCTCCTTTGTCATCCAGCTATGTCCGGGGGACATTTTTCTTTTTCATTTTACACGACACTTAAAGAATACTCGCTCTGTTGCAGAAAAATTGACCTACTTTTCTTATTAATTTGTCCCAAAAAGATTGACACGTTTTTATATTTAGAAATAATTTAACTTTACGAGATCATTTACACTCACACAAATATCTAATATTTATTTTGGATCACACAATTCAAAAGTTTTCCTTTAAACTTTGTGTTAACTCAAACTAGGTCAATCTTTTTGAAATAGAGGGAGTATTAATTAGAATGGTTATTTGACTTACTTTACCCTTATTTATATCTAAATTATAATCTCTCTCAACTAAATATTTAGTCTATTTTATGTGTCATCTCCGTTAATAACAAAATTCTACTAAGGATAAAATGAAGAAAAAATCATTGTGTCTTCAACTTCTAAAACGATAAATAATTGAGATAATTATTTTTAATAACTACGACAAATAATTTGAGACAAAGAAAGTACGGTTTAGTCTTTACTAGTGTCTAGTAGTATAGTATTGGTACTGTAGTACTCACTCCATTTCAAAATACTTATTGCATTTTTCATTTACACACTCCTTAAGTAGGCGTTTGGACATACAATTATGATTTTAAATCAGCGTTCGTTTATGCATTTTTCATCCAATTTCAACTTCATAATGATTTGAAATCCTAAATTATCCAAAAAGGCATGATTTGAAATTTTAAATCATATTTTTTAAATGTAAAACTTGACTCATAAGTTTATATTTTGTAAAGAAAACTTATAAGTTGGTAGATATGTTTATCAATCGTGTTTACCAATTATTTATATCAAATTTAATCTTCAAGTTAGTAGGATATTTTTAACAATTATTCCACCAACCATTTACCAACCTCATTAACTTCTATTCATGTTAAATTTTCTTTTTTATTGAATTAAAGTTTGATCAGGTGATTGTATTTTTTAGAAAGGTCTTTTAGTAGCGTATTAATTTTGTTATGAATTATGAGTTGCTCATTTGATAAGATTGTATAAGATTTGGAAAAGTTTTAATGGTTTTTACATCTTGTGGGTTTTTTATGTCTATAAGAATTAATACAACTTAAAAAAAATCAAATTACATGTCCAAACAAAACTTCAACTTCAATTCATCTTGATTTCATGTCATGATTTTAAATCATATCCAAACGGCTCCTAAGAAAGTATTTTGATTATTTTACCCTCTTGATTTCATCATGTAATCTCTTTTCAATAAATATTTGCTCCATTAGTAATGAAAACCTCTTAAATTTACTAATAATACAAGGTTAAAATGGAAAAAAGTATTTATCTTGATTAAATCAAATGACAAATATTTTAAAATAACTCTTTTTACCAAGAATGATATGTATTTTGGGACCGACGGGAATATAATTTATTACTCCTACTTTGTAGCCGTAGTAGTATACATAGTAGTAATTTATTATTCATGTCCTCTATTTATTTTTTATTTTTATTTTTTTGATATCCAGTTTTTCGGCTTACATCAGACTATTCATGAAGATAGTAATCCCGGTCCATCAGCACTACTACCAGTAAATCACGTGATGTGCATGAATGACCAGTGTTTGAGAACATAGCAACTGATATCACCTGCAAAGTTCTACCCCAGAAGAGAGCAAATTGCTCACAGTTGCTCTGTTCGAACCACGCTACATGCCTCCACCTGAATTTTAAGTTTCCATCATTTGTCATCCAGTTATGCCCGGGTACTCACTACATAAAACTGCAGAGGTATCAAGTGTGGAAACGACAAATATTTTTAAATAAGTATTTTTACCAAGAATGATATGTATTTTGGGACCTAGGGGAATATAATTTATTACTCCTACTTTGTACCCGTAGTAGTATATACTATATAGAGTCGTAATTTATTATTCATGTCCTCTATTTATGGCACTACATAAAAATGTAGAGGTATCAAGTAGGGATGGCAACGGATCGAATTTGGACCGGATTCTACTAGATCAAGATCCAGATCTATTTTTCATATCTGGATCCAGATTCGGATCCAGATCCATCGGGTCCATAAAAATCATATCCAAATCCGGATCCATCGGATCTACTGGGTCCATGGATCGGATCTGGATCTACATGTAAAATTTTTTGGCTTGAATAATATTCCCACATGTTGAAACTTTTATGACAAAATGAAATGCAATCTGATTGAAAAAAATAATTGAGTTCATTCAATCAACCTACACAAACATGACACAATTCTTCCAAATTACTGAACAAAGTTTTAGCATCACAAGAAAATAAAGACTATTGAATTCATTAGTGATGCTGAACATGTTGCAACTTTGAGCTAATTTTTGGAGGCTTTAGTGATGCTCTACTTCTAGTTCTACTGATTGACTTCATTAAACAACATAAAACAATGTCAGTCATATACCAAAAGTCCCAATTTTTTTTTGCTAATCAAACAAATGAGAGAAAAATACTTAAAGCTTATGGCTAGCAGATTCAAGAAAGGAAAATTTAAAGAAGAGTGATAATTTTTTTTTATAGAAATGAAAATATGGGAATCTGCATAGAGCATATAGGTAAAAGAAATGAAACTTCAAAGAAAAATTACATGGTTGTGTGACTTGTGTCTTATCATGGTTCAACCCTTTATCCAATACATAAATTATGAAAAAAAATTAAGAAAATACTTATAAAATTATATTCTAGGTTATGAATATATTTAATAAAAACAGATCCACGGATCGGATCTGGACCGGATACGGATCTGAAATACAAGATCCAGATCCAGATCCAATCCGTCATAAACGGATCCGGGTCCGATCCAGATCCGTCGGGTCCAAATTTTGAAGATCCATATCCTATAAAACAAATCTAGATCCACTGAATTCGGATCGAATCCAAGATCCATTGCCATCTCTAGTATCAAGTGTGGAAAGAAGACTTCTGTTCATACACCTTTTTTCTCCATTTTCCATGTGATGTTCGTTCCTTTAAAAAAAATAGTTTTATAACTTTTCTTTTACGAGAATTTTTTTTTATATATATAAAAAAAATTAAAAATATATATAGAAGATTTGAAAATTTTATTTTCTTCTATTTATATTGTAAGAGAGCAAGAGATTTTATTTTCTCTTTGTTTTGGGCTTCTAATAAATGTATTCACATTGTGTAAGATCGTTAAAAAAAAATTATTAGGATTTTTTTATTCTCCGAGCTCAAATTCAATAGAGGATAGAGATCTTATTTATTTCATCACACTATTTAGGGGTCTCTTTCAAATATTTTTTATCCATTTCACATTCGACGTCCGTTATTCATTTTGAGGTTCCTATTAATCTGAATCATACTGTGTAAGATTATTAAAAAATTAATTGTTTCTTATTAGAATTTTTTTATTCCTAAGTCTCGAACCTGAGATTTCTAATTAAGATGGAATGGTCTTTTTCACCCCACCGTAATTCTTAAAAGCCTCTTTCATACCGTTGGAAGTGATATCTTATTACATTGACTATTTTCCTTTTGAGCCGAGGATCTATCAAAAAAGGTATTTCTATCCCACAAAGGTAGAGGTAAGATCTGTGTATATCATAACTTCTCCAGACCCATTTTGTGGGATTACACTAAATATTTTATTGTTGTATCTTATTGCAAGGGTTTTAGAAATGAGTTTAAATTTCTAATAAATATTTATATAACGTGATCACTTAAAAAACAATAATCGCAATAAAAATGTTAATAGTTCATGTGTTTTTTCTTGTGTGGATCCTATTTTAATGGGAACTTAATAAGTCGATTCGCCTAGACGCCTTACTTTTACTGTTATATCATGTGTTACTTCAGATATTGCTTGACATAAAACGATAGTAGATTTTTAAAATACGGTTAACCAACATATAAATTAAATCGACTTTTACTATATTTTTTTTCTGAACGATCATTTAATAAATTTATATCATAGAATTTGTCTATAGCTTTCCTTTTAATTAAGTAATGATGGTATGTTAGACGTGGTGAATGTTGCACATGAGGAGATAAGGAGGACATCTACTTGAATGTTGAATCTAACTTAGCAGTTGGACCAACAAAAAGTAGAAGCACGTTTTACATATCTTTTTCCATTATTACTCCTGCCGTCTTAATTTATTCCAAGGAAATGAAAAGACTTAAGTTTGATTATAAAATTGGGAGTCCGTGGGATTTGTACCATCAATATCTGTGTTATTTTTATGATTTGCGTCCTATTTTAATATTTTTTATAATTTTCCATCTTTAATTTCTTGCAAAAT
>CM056511.1:35310952-35374813 GCA_029783415.1 Anisodus acutangulus | reverse complement strand
CTACAGATAGGAAGATATGGAGGTCGAAGGTTATGGTAGAAGATTAGTAGGTAGTCGAGTGTTGTGTAGTTTTAGTTATCAGTTCTATTATTATTACTCGATCTCCTATTAGCTTAATCTTCAATTTTTATTATTACATCTTGTTTCCTTTGCTTCGATTGTTGTATTATTTTCTCCATTATTTTCACGATGACTTATTCAGTACCGTATTTCCTTTTCAAACCTGCTTTGAAATGCTTTACTTGAGATGGGGTCTATCGGAAACAACATCTCTACCTTCATAAGTGGAGGTAAAGTCTGCGTACACACCATCATTCACAAACGCTATTTGTAAAATTACACTGATTATATTGTTGTTTGAATTGCCACAGTTTAAACTCTTGCATTTTTTAATGAAATTTCTGTACTCTGTGAATTTTTCACGGAGTTTTAAACTTTTCCAGTAAAAACTTCAGCATTTTTCTCATGCAATTTGGACTACCACAGTACAAACTTCAGGAAGTTTTGATGGAGTTTAAATTGGAGTTTGAACTATCACAATTAAGCTCCACTAAAAATCTCTAGAGTTTTTCTTATTTTAACCAGTAGTATTTTTATTTAAATTTTAATTTCGCATTAAAAGGTGGTTAATGTTGAATAAGTTTGAAACGCTGACACACTCCTGGCAAATTGCCAATTTCTTCCACTATTCCCCAATTGGGTATGATGAAAGGATTGCTGAGATTTGGCTGTTCCTGTCACATAAAAGGACAATAATGAAGAAGACTTGAAATTTCATATGCTAAAGATTATTATTACTTTTAGCACATGCTTTAATTTTTAGCTTCCCTATTTCCTTCTTGTAAATATTTTATTAAGCCATCAATGTCAGAGGAGAAAGAGATACTTAACATGACAAAGGTCTAAAGTCAACTTTCCATGGTTGTTTATTTTTCCGTTAGTTTTATCAAGATAGAGTTTTATTTAACCAATATAATTTTGTCATCATTCTAGTTAGGAACAATTACTTTTTGATTACTTAATCATTGACAAACTTCATTTTTTTTTAACAATCAATAACAGGAATGTGTTCCGTTGGTCTCTCCTATTAACGTGTTAATTTCATGTATGTTCATTAAACTTCACTCACTATAACAATAAAATGGAGGAACTATTTTTTATCATATTAAATAACTGAGTTTTATCCACCACAATGATAAATATCTCAGTTTTTATTATCAAAATACCCATCAACTTACAAAAGCACTAGGATAGATTTGTTTCTTAAAAAAAGATGATACATATATGTACCTTAAACGGATTCACACAATATATATAAATAAAAGACACAAATCATTCAAACTTGGTACGTGCTGAAGAAATTTAAAGACTCCTTTAAGCTATTAATTGACAACTGCACAATGCTTCCTGATTTCACTATTAGAACCGGTCGTAACTTCAATTTTCCCCATTTTCTCCATGGCCTTACCAAATTGAGCATAGAACTCTTCGAGTGAACCTTGCACTAGCTGGTCGATAAACGACTTTGTCGTAGAACTTGTTAATAAGGCTGCATCTGATTGGAACATGCCTCTCCTTTTGAGCAAGAGCTTGTAGTAGCTAAGATCAAATGTCCTAAAACTACCCGGATCCATCTCAACTATTGTTGTATTATCATTGACGGATTTGTATTTTTTGGCCTTAAGATTGGTCGCGTATTCGCTGTCTAGAGATGGATCTTGTGTACCAAAAGTTCCGGTGAAATTGTACTACGTGATGAAAATGACCGATAATGAGAAATTCCAATTGTGTGAGCACCTGAAAGAAAATGATTCTATTTGTTTTAACGAAACAAAATTAAAGAAAGTTCTTAAGAGCAAAACAACCCTCCTACAACTCCCTAAATACCGTAGTATACCTAATGTTAAAACCTATAGATAAAGGATTAGAACTCAATGAGTATGTATAATGTATTAGTTTCATGTATAGTTATTGAATTTATTCATAAATTATAACAATAAAAGTGTTAAACATAGCAATATACATGTGATATACACTGAATATATATCACATGTATATTGCTGAAGAAAGCAGCAAACAGAAGGGCAGTCCAGAGGCAGCAGTTGGGCCTCTCAGCAGTGGCCCAACTCGTGAATAAGGCAAGAAGGTAGCCCAAATAGCTTGGGCCTCTCCTTCGTGGCCCAACACGTCCAGCCCATGGACGAATTTAGGACAGAAAATCAGTGGCCAAACCTTGTATATTAAGGAAAGTATATTAAGTGTATATTGTAGTATATTTATTACTTAGAATAGGATATACACTTACCATATTGTATAGTTAGAATTATGGTAGAAGAAGGATTTAGAAGTAGAATAGGAAAAGGATTTTCCTATTAAGGAAATATGTAACTTGTATATATAGCCTTTCAATTAATGAAAATAATCAAGGGGATTATTTCTTTCATGGTATCAAGAGACTAGGTCTACACAAAAGTTTTCTCTCAACTTTTCTTGTGGCCGAGAACCCCCCCCCCCCCCTCGGGTTTTCTCTCTAAAAATTTTGTCTCCCGCTCTAAAAAACCTCTCTTAAATTTAACCTCCTTCCTTGTTCTTTCAAATATGTCTAAGAACAATTTTCATCCTGCCTTCACGGTTTCCAATATCAAGCTCAGTGTCCCTATTGTCCTTGAGATGGAAAACGTTCAATATGCAACGTGGGCGGAGCTGTTTAAAATTCACGCTATCTCTTATCAAGTTCTTCATCACATAATTCCTCCCGTGAGACCCCTTCCTGTGGAGGATCCTGAGGTATGGATTACACTTGATGCTACCGTTCTTCGGTGGATATACGCCACTATTTCAGTGGACCTTCTACAGACGATTATGGAGCCCGATACCACGGCTATGGCTGCATGGAATAGATTGCGTGACATATTCCAAGACAACCAACATTCCCGTATCGTCACACTCGAGCAGGAATTCTCTCTCGTTCGAATGGACGTATTTCCGAACGTTTCTGCATATTGCAAGAAACTAAAGGAATTGGCGGATCAACTCCGTAATGTTGGCGCACTAGTAACAAATAATCGTCTAGTTCTACAGTTGGTTGTCGGGCTTTCGGAGGCCTATAATGGTGTTGGAACTCTCCTTCGCCAAAGCAACCCTCTTCCCGACTTTCATCAAGCCTGCTCCATGCTGACGTTGGAAGAAGCCGGTTTGGCTAAAAAGGCGGCTACCGGAGCAAGCCCAGTTGTCATGGTGGGATCATCTCCTAGTTCTTCGGGTTTTGTTAATAATTCGGGCCAAAACCATAATAATGGTGGCGGCAAGAATAATCACAAAAATAACAAAAATCGTGGGGGCAAACGAGGTGGTTCTGGTGGCGGTTCCGGTGAGCAACAAGCAGGCGGTGGGTCCCATTCAGGGTACAGTGGGCCACCACCACCGTGGGCCCAAAGAAGGGGCCATTGGCGATGGAACCCGCACCTTCCACCACGCTTCCGGCGGCTGGCCAACAGTCCAGGCCCAACGCCCAGCAGTGGCGGCCCACTGGCCAGTGGCCCAACAGCAGTGTATCCAGCACCTACGGCCCAGCAGCATCACGGAATGGCGTCCTTGGGCCCCGTCCTCCGCAAGCCCATCATGCAGCAGGCCCCACTCAGACCGATATCGAGGCCGCGATGCACACGTTGGGATTGTCCCAACCGGACCCAAATTGGTACATGGACACCGGGGCCACTACTCACATGACTTCCGAATCAGGTACTCTCTCATCTTATTCCAATTTGAGCACCCCTCGGGGGATAATTATTGGTAATGGCAATTCTATTCCAATTTTAGGGTATGGTCAGAAAACATTATCTCCTCCTAATCCACCACTCCTCTTGAAAAATACTTACATGCTCCTAAATTGATTAAAAATTTAGTGTCTGTCTGAAAATTCACAAATGACAATTACATTTTACATTGAATTTGATCCTTTCGGTTTCTCTGTGAAGGATTTCAAGACGGGGAGTCATCTCATGAGGTGTGATAGTAGGGGGGATCTGTATCCTATCATGCCCGGTTTCAGTCCATCGAGTCCAGCCTTGCCATCAGCTTTTGCAGCCATCTCTCCTTCCATGTGGCATGCTCGTCGTGGTCATCCGAGATCTTCTATTTTATCAGCTTTAGATAAAAATAGCTTTATTTCTTGTAAGGGTACAAGTCGTACTCCAATTTGTCAGTCTTGTTCATTAGGAAAAATTGTTAAGTTGCCATTTGTAGACTCCAATTCCCATACTTCTATGCCATTTGACATTATTCATAGCGACTTATGGACATCTCATGTTCTTAGTTCAATGGGTCATCGATATTATGTTCTCTTTTTAGATGATTATTCTAGATTTGTGTGGACGTTTCCAATTGCGAATAAATCACAAGTGTTTTCCGTCTTCATAAAATTTAGAGCGTTCATTCGTACTCAATTCGAAAGAGAAATAAAAAATATTCAATGTGATAATGGGAAAGAGTATGACAATAGGGAGTTTCGAGATTTTTGTGCTACTCATGGGATAAATTTTCGTTTTTCATATCCTCACGCATCTTCACAAAATGGGAAAGCCGAACGCAAAATTTGTTCCATAAATAACATTGTCCGAACTCTCCTAATACATGCCTCCATACCTCCATATTTTTGGCATCATGCTCTACAAATGGCCACTTACCTGCTGAACATAATTCCGTCTAAAGGTCTGACATACTCATCCCCCCCTCAAAGTCCTATATAATAAGAACCCTTCTTATTCTCACCTTCAGATTTTTGGGTGCTTGTGTTATCCGTTATTCCCATCCACCACAATTAACAAACTTCAGGCTCGGTTTACCCCGTGTGTGTTTTTGGGTTATCCATCAAATCATCGTGGTTATAAGTGTTTTGATTTATCCTCCAAGAAAATCATAATCAATCGCCATGTCATTTTTGATGAAACTCAATTCCCATTTACGAAAGTTCATACTCCCGAACCTAAGTCATATAATTTTTTTGATGACCAAATATCCCCGTATATTATTCAGAATTTTTTGGACATCTCCCGTACCCAAAATCCTCCAGCGGGCCCACTGCCTGCTGGACCCACAGTGTCGTCACGCCCAGCAGTTATAGCCACTGGAACAGTTCCAGCTATTGGGCCAGACCAGCCCAATTCTGGAACTGGTCCAGAAGCCGATTCTCGCTTTTACCGATTTGGGCCAAGAGCCCATCACTCGCCGCTACCCATCCCGAGCCCAGAAAATTCCCAAAATTCCCTTACTTCTTCCTCGAGTCATAGACCGGTCACTCGTAGTCAGCGGAGTATTTTTACACCTAAAAGACATTTTAATTTACATTCTGATGTCTCTAAATCCCCCTTGCCCCGCAATCCTGTGTCAGCATTAAATGACCCTAATTGGAAAATTGCTATGACTGATGAATATAATGCTCTTATTGATAATAAGACGTGGGAGTTGGTGCCCCGTCCATATAGTATTAATGTTATCAGGTCTCTGTGGATTTTTGCTCATAAGGAGAATTCAGATGGCTCATTTGCTCGGCATAAGACACGACTTGTTGGTGATGGTAAGACTCAGCAGGTTGGAATTGATTGTGGTGAGACGTTTAGTCCGGTGGTCAAACCGGCTACCATTCGCACTGTGCTTAGCTTGGCTCTGTCAAAGACGTGGCCAATTCATCAGTTGGATGTCAAGAATGCTTTCCTACACGGTGATCTCAAGGAAACAGTCTATATGTATCAGCCTTTGGGTTTCAGGGATCCAAACCGTCCTCATCATGTATTTTTGTTGAAGAAGTCCTTATATGGGCTTAAGCAGTCTCCGAGGGCCTGGTACACGAGGTTTGCTGACTTTGTTTCCACTATTGGGTTCACTCACAGCCGGTCAGATAATTCCTTGTTCATCTACCGCCGTGGTTCTTCTTTGGCCTACATTCTGTTGTATGTGGATGATATCATCTTGACCGCCTCTTCCGATGCCTTGCGCCAGTCTATCATGACCATGCTCAGTTCTGAGTTCGCTATGAAAGATTTAGGGCCTTTGAGTTATTTTTTGGGGATTGCCGTCCAACGTCATTCAGATGGGTTGTTTCTGTCTCAACGGAAGTATGCTGCTGAGATCATCGAAAGGGCTGGGATGTCATCCTGTAAGTCCACTTCCACGCCAGTTGATGCAAACCCAAAGCTAAGTGCCACAGCAGGTGCACCATACGAGGACCCGACCCGCTATCGCAGTCTTGCAGGGGCCCTCCAGTATCTTACCTTTACCAGACCAGATATTACATATGCGATCTGAGGTGTGTTTATTCATGCATGACCCCAGAGTTGAGCACATGAATGCAATCAAACGCATCATACGGTATATTCAGGGGACACTAGATTATGGTTTGCACTTGTATCCCTCATCTACATCTACACTTGTCTCCTACACGGATGCTGATTGGGGTGGTTGTCCCGACACCAGACGGTCGACTTCTGGCTACTGTATGTTCCTTGGCAACAACTTGGTCTCCTGGTCGGCAAAGCGTCAGGCAACTCTATCACGCTCAAGTGCAGAGGCAGAATATCGAGGGGTGGCGAATGTGGTCTCTGAATCATGTTGACTACGTAATTTGCTTTTGGAGCTTCATTGTCCCATTCAGAAGGCAACATTGGTATATTGCGATAACATTAGTGTCATCTACCTTTTAGGTAACCCGGTTCAACACCAACGCACCAAGCATATCGAAATGGACATTCATTTTGTCCGTGAAAAGGTTGCTAAAGGTCAAGTTCGCGTATGCCATGTCCCGTCTCGTTATCAAATTGCAGACATTTTTACCAAGGGTCTACCCGCGGTACTTTTTGAAGATTTTAGGGACAGTCTTAGCGTTCGAAAACCGCCCGCTATGACTGCGGGGGTGTGTTAAACAGAGCAATATACATGTGATATACACTGAATATATATCACATGTATATTGTCAAGAAAGCAGAAATGTAAGGGCAGTCCAGAGGCAGCGGTTGGGCCTCTCGGCGGGCCCAACTCGTGAATAAGGCAAAGATGCAGTCCGGCTGGGCCTCTCCTTCGTGGCCCAACACGTCCAGCCCATGGACGAATTTAGGACAGAAAATCAGTGGCCAAACCTTGTATATTAAGGAAAGTATATTAAGTGTATATTGTAGTATATTTATTACTTAGAATAGGATATACACTTACCATATTGTATAGTTAGAATTATGGTAGAAGAAGGATTTAGAAGTAGAATAGGAAAAGGATTTTCCTATTATGGAAATATGTAACTTGTATATATAGCCTTTCAATTAATGAAAATAATCAAGGAGATTATTTCTTTCAAAAAGTCATTAAATTAATTTATTTTTATTCACTATAACAATATCAAGTTATTAAATTCTACTCACAATAACGACAAAATCTATCCATCAAGGTGATTTTATTAATGTTATAATGAGTGAAGTTGAATCACATTAATATATGGGAAAAACATATTGTTATGTATTTTACTGTTACAATTAGTAAAATTCAGTTATTTAACGTAACAAGTAATAATTTTGTGACTTTAGTGACGTAAACCTAGTATTTTGACTTACCAGACAATAGGACTAAATCTTTCAAGGAATATCTGCTAAGGCTTCTGAGGCATTTGATATTCTTCCATCTCTTCTACATGTTTTCACATTCCAAAATGGACCTTCCTATTTTATATGCCAAGAAAAAAGAACAATGAGAAATATAAAATAGTTCAAGAAGTTAGTAGAGAGTTTATTTGTTCAATTAAGTTTTTGGCTTACAGTAAAAACTATAGCGTCTCTAGCAGCCAAGGCAATTATATCAGCACAAGAGACAACTCCGGGACATTCAACTTTGTAAAGAATGGATTTTGGGCCTAACTCAACCCCAAAAGCTAGTTTGTTGGGTGAGGATTGTCCAAGTCCATATAAGGAGTCCATATTCCCATTTCATTTTCGATGTGGAACTCTTAACACTCCCACACACGCACATACATCGTTAACTGGAGCTTGAATAATATAATTTGGGGGCCCAACATCGGTGAACAAAGAATTGAAATGGGTCTGGCTCTGATACCATGTAAATAATGGATCTTGGGCCTAACTCAACCACAAAAGCTAGCTTCTAGGGTGAGGATTGTCCAAGTCCATGTTCCCATTCCATATCCGATGTGAGACTCTTAACACTCCCCCGCACGCCCAGACTTTGTTAACTGGAGCGTGGATAATATAATTTAGGGGCCCAACATCGGTGAACAAAGAATTGGAATGGGTCTGACTTTGATACCATGTAAAAAATGGATCTTGGGCCTAACTCAACCCCAAAAGCTAGCTTTTAGGGTGATGATTGTCCAAGTCCATATAAGAAGTCCATGTTCTCATTCCATATCCGATGTGGGACTCTTAACACTCCCCCGCACGCCCAGACTTTGTTAACTGGAGCGTCGATAAAATAATTTGGGGGCCCAACATCGGTGAACAAAGAATTTGAATGGGTCTGGCTCTGATACCATGTAAAGAATGGATCTTTGGCCTAACTCAACCCCAAAAGCTAGCTTGTAGAGTGAGCATTTTCCAAGTCAATGTTCTCATTCCATATCTGATGTGAGACTCTTAACATGTAAAGAATAGATCTTTGGCCTAACTCAACCCCAAAAGCTAGATTATAGGTGAGGATTGTCCAAATCCATATAAGAAGTTCATGTTCCCATTCCATATCCGATATGAGACTCTTAACACTCCCCCGCACGCTCAGACCTTGTTAACTGGAGCGTGAATAATATAATTTGGGGGTCCAATGTCGGTGAACAAGGAATTGGAATGAGTATGGCTCTGATATCAGGTAAAGAATGGATTTTGGGCCTAACTCAACCCCAAAAACAGCTTGTAGGGTGAGAATTGTCCAAGTCCATATAAGGAATCCATGTTCACATACCATTTCCAATGTGGGACTCTTAACAAGCTTCTACTATTTTCTTCACATCATCTATGAATAAAAATCCTCTAAGCGTTTGATTTGGTATTGCTACTTTTTCTGTCTGATTTCCTGTATTCTTAGTGGAATTCAATAGCATGAAAGCATCACAACCCTGCCAAGACCAAATGGACATGATAAAATCATAAGTATATTATAAAAAACTACAATGTAGTGTCAAATGTGTTCTTGCAAGCTAAGTGAAATTGTGCAAAATACGTTGAAGTAGATCTAAGATTTGAAGTTTATGATTTCTAGCGACGAGCTCAAGTTGTTATACAATAATAAACGGGTTCACATGTCCAGTATTTATAAATATCTAGTGAATTTTAGAATCTGGGAATAAGCTACTGATTCACGTGAACCTATAGGTTATGCTCTAGATACGCCATTGGAAACATGAAGACGTAAATATAGCCAAGGGCGGACCTAGTGGGTACGTTACAAGTTCAGATGAAGTGTTGAACTCAGTAACTTTGGTCCAAACTATGTATTTGGCTTAAGAAACTCATTAAATATGTATAAATTCTTAATTTAGAACTCAATAACATAGAAGGACTGGAATCCTGAACTCATAAGGTTTGAGTTCAGGCATCGCCTCTAATAGCGTGTGTATTGGATGTGTTCGACCGAATTTATTGTTTTCTTCTCGAACTTATGCATGTATATATATGTATAAAAGAAAATTAAAAAGCATACATTTAATAAATTACCTATTCTGAACCTATTAATTAACTCTAGATCGTAAATTCGTCTATGAAAATATATTTACTTACCCTAACAAAGCAATCATGGAAATCCATTCTGAGTAAGGCAGCAGCAAGAGATGGAACATTTGGAATGTGCTTATGAACATATTCTTGAATCATTTTCTCTGCTTTTGGAAAGCTCTTGCTATAGAAATTGAGTTTTAATTGGCCATGGCTAGAACTTAAAATTCCTAAAAAAATCAATACTAGAAAACCCAAATTGCTAAGTGTATCCATATTGCAATGCTACTTAATTTTCAAAAGTGATAACTTGTTTTGTAACCTTTGTGTACTCAAACTGCATGCATTACCGCAAATTTATAGGCACTTACATTTTCCAATCTAACTAACATGTGTGTTATTTTAATACGGTAGTACTATTTTTCTTCTTTCCTTCTTAATTTTTTTAATTAATGCATTGGAAAACTGATTAGTTATAATTTGTCCCTAATTATCGCACTTGCTCAGTCACATCATATATATCATAATCACTTTGACCAATCGACCTTCCAAATAATGAAGCAACCCAATCATTAGGATTATATTCACCTTTCTTGTTTTTCCTTTAGTCTAAAAGTTAACCATTATATACAGAAAAATTATTTGTGTACGTATTTGGTACATTGGGAGTTATTTTTTCTATATTAACTTCCTCTATCGTAACATAGCAGTCTAATATTTAACCCAATCATGAACTTTTTTTCTTAAAAGATACTGTTCTCGCCCCGAATTTTGTTCTCTGCCGTTTTATCGACTGACAAAATCGGGTGACTAATTGATTCCTCAACTTAAGCGATTTGGGCTGGATACAGAACTCTAATTTTTTGCAATGGGTCCCCAACTACTCCAGAAAGCGTTAGGACGGTGAGAGGTAAGAAATATGAATGCAGTTGAGTACAGTAAAGTAAAGGATAAAATGAAGTAAAAGGATAAAGATAGATAAAAATTGAGTTGTTTGATTGATTGGTTGTGTGTTCTATACAAGGAATGATCCTATTTATAGTACAAAAAAAAAGAAAAAGAAATTGTACAACGTGATCTCCCCCCCCCCCCATGTCAGCCATCAAGTAACCCACTAAGTTCAATGGCCGACTATGGGGGAGGTGGTACCGATTTTCTCCCCCTCTACTCCTCTTGCTCGGATAATGTCCCTTTCTTTTAGCTGTTGTTGGTCGTTACCACTTCTAGGGGTCCGAAAACCCTTTTGAATTGGTCGTTGAGGCGTCTGCATCTGAGTGGGTCCCAGTCGTACCTCTAACTAACAACTCGGCTAAGATGCCTTAGTAGTCGATGAAATTCTTGTAGGCGAGGGCTAGGAGTAAATTCAGCTCTAGAACAGTTCGACTGTCACTGAATTCGACTAAACACTTAAATTATTTTTTGAGTGTTAATAATTGCCCCCCTACATTAACTCGAGTGTGACTGTTGAGTTGATGTATCTGAAAGTAGCCGTCGTTTAAGTCTGGCAGTCGCGCATGTCACTTCAATCATCTCGTCTCTAGTGCATGCAATGATGATTACTTCTTGAAACATGTTTCCCCTTTAACCGAGACGTCTCCATTACCATGAATTGGCTCTGATGATTTCGGTCGTGCTTTTGAAAATAATAAATTAATTTTAGTCGCACCTCTGAAGGTTATTTAAAGAAAAGTATCCCCCCATAGGTTTCTCACCTAACCTTTGGCCCTTTTCTTAGTCAGAAACTATGGCTCCATCTTTTTTATCTCGAAGATCATGAAAAATTATTCTAGCCGATAGTGACCTGACCCCTGCCTTGGCCTTCGTTGATGAATAGCTGGTTCTAACTCCGTAAGGTGGACCAGAACAAGGTGATTCTCTCTTGTTTCAGTACCCCAGCCCGATAAACCATGACTTTCTTTCTACTTGTGACTGGTTCACCGGCGACCGTTGTTCGACTAACCTTCGTACTTAGCCGGCTAAGGTCGCTCATTATTCGAGTTGGTTGGACCAAGTGAAGTTGGTCACGGAAGCCTAATGGAGGCGCATGGTTCCTTTTGATGTTGTCGTACTATCGAAATTTGATTTCCGCTGTAACACCGAGCTCGGGTATGTACGACGCCTCTGTTTTCGTGCTTGGTTTACTTAGATGTGGGAATCCATATCCCATCATTTAACTTCAGTATTACTCTCAGCATTCTTGAGCAAATTTAGAATAAATCTTGCAGATTTGATGGGTCATATCTTTGACCACTTGGTATGGCGTTTCTTCGCTTGAGCAGTGCGACCAACCTTACAACACAGACGTGTGAAAGAAATGGCTTTCTCTGTATTTTATGATCGGGCAGTCGGTCTGTTGCTGTCTTTTAGCCATACATCTCCCGTCGGAGGGAATTATCTTATTTTGTGCGACTAGGTAGCCGATTTGTGGTTGTCGTTTATTCATGCATGCCCTAAATCGAAGGATAATACTTTTTAGATACTTGTTGTTTACATTCCTATACATTTCTTCGTCATGCATGTTTATTAGTCTATATGCGTTGTCGGCGATCCTTTGGCTTACTACGAAAGGTCCTTCCCAATTTGGTGACCATTTGCCGAATTTACGATCTTTCATCCCAATCTGATATGTATTTTACATTTACCTGCTTCGATTTTCTCTAGGGCCATCAGTCGATCTTTATCTAGCTGGTCTAACTCCATTAGCATGGCTTGTTCATACTCCTCTAAACTTAGAGAGTTCTGCTTGGCCACCCGTAAAGATTTGACATTAATTTCCAATGACAACATTGCATCTTGGCCATAGGTTAGCCGATAAGGTGTCGTCCCGGTAGCTGTAGATTTAGAATTCCTGATCGCCCAAATGGCTTCATCCATAGTGAGATGCCACATTCCTGGTTTATCCTCCACGTTCATACTAATTATGTCCACAATAAGTTTGTTGGTTGCCTTGGCTTGCCCATTCACCTATGCGTAATAAGGCGAGGATATGATCATTTTGATCTCAAATTTCTCAGCAAATGTTGCCACTTTAGAACCAGTGAACACCGTCCCTTGATCAGTTGTAATCATCTCAGAGATAACATATCTATATATGATCTAGTGTTGGATAAAATAAATGACATCTGTCTGATTAACCCTATTCATCGGCTGTGCCTCCACCCATTTAGTGAAGTAATCGGTAGCCACGATAATGAAATTATAGCCCTTGGCCGATTGTGGGTGAATCTTGCCGATGAGGTCTAGAGCCCAACCTCTGAAAGGCCAGGGCTTCACGATCTGGTGCAGCAACTCGGCTACTACCCATTGGATTGGTCCATGTCTCTGACACTCTTCGCAACCTTTTGCATATTGAAAACAATCGGCTGTGATAGTAGGTCAATAATAGCCATGTCGATAGATCAACCACTTCATTGTTGGCCCGGCTCGGTGCAATCCACAGATTCCTTCATGAACCTCTCCCATGACTCTTAAGGCTTCTGCCTTATCAATGCACTTAAGTAGCACTCCATTTATGCTTCTTTTGTAAAGATCATTATCAATAAGCACATACTTCAAGGCTCTCTTCTTAACCTTAAGGTCTTTGCATGTGGAGGGATCTTTTAAGCAGCCGATTAACACTTGCTTCCACGAGTCAATCTGGTCTATGACTAACACTTTGGCTGGTAATTCGTCATACTCTAAAGTGAGTAGAGACTTTCTAAAGCTAGAAGCTTCTTGTGCTAAGTCTTTATCCTCAAAATTCATGCCTCTAGGAACATGACTTAATGTAGATGATGCGAACCTACTAAGTAACCTGCTAGCCATTTCGTAATGGGCCAACAAATTCGGATCCTTACAGTTATATTCCCTGGCCAGCTTCTTGATAACCAACTGAGAGTCTCCGCGAATCTTGATGTATTTTGCTCTCATAGAGACTAGGAGTTTGAGTCCTATGATGAAAGTATCATATTCAACTTGGTTATTTGTCAAGTCAGAATCTAACTGATAAAAGAACCTCCATGTTTCATCTCTAGGATCGGTTATCGTTATCCCGACTTCGACTCTTTTCTGGGTTCTTGACCCATCAAAAGTCAGCGTCCAAGGGAAGACGTCCATACATGCGGTAGAAGGGGCGCATGGGTCCTCTACATCTACATAGGGGTGGACTATCAAGAAATTGGCTACCGTGTGGCCTTTGACGGCCCTGAGTGGCTTATACTCAAGAGAAAATGCAGTGAGCTTGATAGCCCACTTCATTGGTCGTCCTTGCAAACTAGGTCTATTCAATAAGTACCGGACGATGTCAATCTTGCACAAAATGTGAACCACATGTGGCATTAAATAATGTTCAAGTTTTGTACAAGCATAGAATAAGGACAAACAAAGCTTCTCTATAGGGGTATATCTAGTTTCAACTTCATTTAGCATTCGGCTAAGGTAGTACACTGCCATTTCGGTTCCATCATCGGCATCCAGCGCTAACAGACAGCCGATAGACAACTCTGCAGCCGAGATGTACAATTTTAGTCGTTTCCCTGGCATGGGAGGCACCAGCACATGAGACATTGCTAAGGCCTTTTTAATATGGTCGAATCCCTCTTGCTGTTCTGGGGCCCATACTAGCTCTTTTGTCCCTTTAAGCCTAAGCAAAGATGAGAACGCCTTCATCTGATTAGATATGAACCTCCTTAAGAAGTTGATATTCCCTAACAAGCTTTGTAACTCCTTCTTTGTCCTGGGTGGTGTCGACTCCATTACTGCCCGGGCTTTGTTATAATCTATCTCAATACCTTTCTTGTGTACCAAGAAACCCAGGAAGTTTCCAGTCGATACCCTAAACATGCACTTAGTTGGATTCATTTTTAGATTATGAATCCTCATTCTTTTTAGTGCATGTTCCAGATCGGCTAAATGATCTTTTAAGTCCTTAGACCTCACCACCACATCATCAATGTAGACCTCCACATTCTTGCCGATTAAATCATAAAAGATGGTGTTCATTTCTATCTGATAAGTGGCACCCGCGTTCTTCAGACCGAATGACATAACTATCCACTCGTAAATGCCCAAGGCTCATGGATATCTAAAATTAGTCTTATGAATATCCTCATCGGCTACTGCTATCTGATTATAGCCGGAGTATCCGTCCATGAATGTCAGCACGTCGTTAGCGATCACCGTATCGACTAGCATATCGGCTATAGGCATGACATATTCATCTTTGGGAGTGGCTAGGTTTAGGTTCCTGTAATCAATACATACACGAACCTTGCCATTCTTCTTCTTGATTGGCACGATGTTTGCCAACCATTCCACATACCTAGCCGTTCTGATAAATTCGGCCTTCAGCAGTCGTTCAATCTCAGCTTTAATTTGAGGCATTAGCTGAGGGTGATATCTCCTGGGCGGTTGTTTGTGAGGTGCGAAACCCTCCTTAATTGGCAATCTATGCTCTACCAAAGTACGCGCTAGCCCAGGAATTTCATGATAATCCCACACGAAGCAGTCCTTATACTGCAGTAGAAGAGACGTTATGCTTTGTTTATCTCCCTCATTTAGAAATACACTAATATGTGTTAGCCGAGGGACTTCCTCAGTACCCAAGTTGATACCTTCCAAGGGATCGTAAGACTCAAAACAAGGCATGACCCCTTTTATGGGCGATTCAAGTTCCATCGGCAACTCAATGTCCTCGACTGCCAGTGTTGGTTCTCTGTTGCAGTCCTCTATCTGTGATGCCTCGGCTATCATTTCCTTAAAACTTAGGGCGGTCAGCCGATGCCACAGGTCACGTATGAGTTGGGTTTTCTCAACCATTTAAATCCTCCAAGGTAAGCCGTGGTTCAGCTAATTATTTTATTTCAAATCCTCATGAGGTAAGATTACAGGATTCCCAAGATCCTTCTTCATACTGCTCAGTGACAGTTATGAGAGCCACATAGGGTGAATAGAGGACAATCTCTATGTTTTGAACCCCTGGTCGGAACGGGTCATCATCCGCTGGGACGATTTCTATCTTATCTCCTTCCCAAAAGATGAGCTTTTGATGCATGGTATAAGGAAGGCATCGGCTGGTGTGAATCCAGTTCCTGCCCAGCAGAATGGTATAGGACGGCTTGCTATCTATTACAAAGAAGACAGACCTGACCATCTTAGAACCTATAGTGATTTCTGCTACTAGAATCCTCAATGCTTCAGAGGCTTATCCTATAAAGCTAGCCATTTTCATGTTAGTTGAGATGAGATCCTCCTATTTTTTGTTAACATCCTTTAAGGTAAGCAGCAGCATCACATTCATCACAGCCCCATTGTCGAAAAACACCCGACTAATAATTTTGTCGTTAATATAAGCCTTGATGTAAAGGGGTTGAGGTGTTTAACCATATCTTCTGTAGGTGCACCAAATACAGTGCTCAAAGTGTCCTTAGCTGGGGTATCGACTATTGTTGCCCATTCTGTGTCTTCCACGCAAACATCACATTCTAGGCTACCCAACGAGAAGCGGCTGGCCCAGAATTCACATGGGATTAGGCTGACTATTTCAATGTCTGTCCACATCTCATCAACAAGGTCATAGCTAAATAAATCGAGGATGGAGTCCCCCTCCTTCATCCAATTCGGCTGACCAAAAGCTCATAGCTTCCATTTCCTGGAGACAGATGGGGATCAACTGGGATCTTCTGACTGAATCCTCTGCACGATATGTGGGATTGCCTTGGTTAGAGGTCCATTTGGGGGCCACATTCTCTTGCTGAGCTTTCTCCGTCGGGTTGTCGATAGGTTGTTCATCCAGCTCTGGTTGACCCAACATCTCTCATTTAGGCGATATTTCCCCTGAAGCAACTGAGCCGAATGCCCGCTCGATAGATTCGGCTATGACAGACTCAGAAATCTCATGATTTTCAGTTGCCTTAGTGTTGAAAATTAGATGCAATGTCTGTTTCATATTACGCAAGGCCTTGGCATATTGGATCCTCCTTTTCTGAGTCCTGGATGCGACTCTCGGTGGTGCCTGTTTCTTTCCGGGAGCTTGATTGACAGACCACTTCCTCTCTTTTATGTTACCGGCTGGTTTAATCACTCTTCGGGGTCTCGTCTGGTCCTCATTTCTCGCCATGATACGTAAGGACGAAAGACCCTCATTTACATTAAACTCGACCACCATTTGTTTGGTTTTAGGGAGTGGTTCTTCATCTATTCAAGGTATGCTCGGCTGCCGGTTAGTTGGCATTCATACTTACCCCCCCCCCCCCCATGCGTATGCCTGGCGCCGATAGAGACCCTTCTGAACCTCATGGTTTGTTCCTGAAGTTCTCATTCAACGTCCCTCGAGTATTTAGGGCGGCCATGAAAACTGCTCCTAGCTGGCTGTCTGTCATCACGAATGTCATGTAGACTGCCTAACCGGTTGAACACAGAGGTCCTTGTGGTTTTCTCCCCTTCGGTAGGTTTTTTTGGGACCCACACCCTTTTCATCAACTGTCTCCCTTTGGTGTCCCTTGATTCATCGGGCTTAGCAAAAGATACCATAGATATTGGTACTGCGGGAAACGGGTTGGTATCAATGGAAATTTCAGCCATGCTCTTGTCGGCTAGCTTGAACCTCCCCTCTTTGATTCTATTTTGGATCGCCTTTCTGAAGATCACGCAATTAGAAGTAGAGTGATTGTATGAGTGATGCCACTTACAATACTTCTTATCTTTGAGTTCCTCGGCAGGCAGAATCCTATGACCATTAAGCAACTGAATCTTCTTATCTTTGAGCAGGTGATCAAAGATCTGATCTGCCTTTGTGATGTTAAACGAGTAACCGATCCTGTCATTGGATGAACTCGTCGCCTTTCCTTTTACGGCTTTCAAGGTTGGGAAAGAGTAAACCTTACCCTTAACAATATTGGCCATTATTTCATCTGTCGTGCAGTCGACTGACTCTGAGTCAGACGCATCCGCTTCAATGAGGGATACTAAGTAGGAGCCTCGATTTCGGCTGGCTCTTCTCCTCTCCTTCTCCTGGACGTACTGATCTATTTGTCTAGTCTTTTCAGCTAACTGGATCAGGTCAGAGCAGGATTGTCCCACCAACTTCTCATTTAACTAAGGGTGCATATTGTTGATTATCATATGGGCACACTCAGACTCGGGAAACTGTACGGTACATTTCCCAACCTTCTTTCTGAATCTCTCGATAAAATCGGCAGCCGATTCATCGACCTGCTGCTTGAGATTCATTAGATCAATCACGGTAACCTGAGGTTGGGGCCAATAGAACCTATCATGGAAGCAACCCTCCATGTCATCCCAGCTCTATACGGAATCAGGAGCCAAAAATGAGTACCATGCGAAGGTTTTTCCCGTTAGAGAGAGATGCAATAGATGCAACTTGTGATACTAATTCTGGCCAACCTCGCCGCATTGGGCAGTAAATCTACCGATGTGCTCGATAGTGGATTTACCGTCGTCGCCAGAGAAGATGGCAAACTCTGGTGTTTTGAAGACCCTCGGCAAAGTTGCTATCCAATCTACCCAATCAGGGTAAGGCTTCTTATAAATAGGCATGTCCAAAGGTTTCAGTTAGATGTCGAAGGACCTCCACACGGTATTAGCAATAATTTTTGGGTTTATCAGTTGTGACGTCCCCTGCCGATTCTCGATTGGATTTAGCTGGTAGGCGTTCTACACTGGCAGCCTCCATTTAGCACTTTGTTGGACAGGGTTTTGAAGGTTGTAGGTGGTCTGCTGGCCATTACCAATAGGTGAAACAGTATTCCATGGTTGCTGTCCTCGGACATCGTCTATTCTTAGAAAATTTATGCTTCCTGGAAGGTATGGATTGGGTACTAGCAATAACTGCTGGAATGGTATTCCACTGTAAATAGCGTCACCAGATAGCTGAGCTAAGTCATAGCCAGGGGCCATCGACTGGCCAACATTGTTCGCCTGCATCGTAGGGCCGTTCGTAGAAACGTACGGCATAACGGGTGGCAATCCAAAGTGTCCTAGAGCCTGAACTGGTCTCCGAGCCATGTTTATCTACCCATACTGCAGACTCGCTTAGTCAAGTGGCACATTTTCCCCCCAAGGTTCGGCAGCGACCACGCAGTGTGCTGGTTGCTAGGCGATTGGGCTTGTGTTCCTAGGTGTGCTACCGGCTGCACCTGAGTAGGAACTAGCTGATGCACATGCGGATGAGGAACAACACCGGGAGTCATGGTCTCATGCTGAATAACACTGCTCGTCAGAGGGATGGCAGAACTAGCCGAACATTCTCCTGAGTGCATTCGATTGGTTTCCATCTCCCTCGCTTGCTGAACCTCATTATGTACAATCGGCTTCACAATGTCAGCCAAATGTTTAGAAAGTTGGTACATAATATCGTGGATGCCCAAGTCGATCTGTTATCTAATAAAAGACGTGGTCATTATGGTTGGACCTTCAGATTGTATAGATTCTTCCACAACTTGGGTTGATGGAGGAAGTGGAGGGGTATCAACTGATGTAGGCATACCCGAGGAGGATGCTGGTTTGTTGTTCCTTCTAGTAGGATTTTGTTTAGGATGTGGACTGGACTCGGGGTTCATTTTCCTACCGGGCCTTAGACGCATACGCCAAGAATGATCCTGATCTGGAGAATCAAACTTTCCTATTAATTCACCTGTGGTCCCACTGGGCATACCAAATTTGTTCTCGCCCCGAATTCTGTTCTCTGCCATTTTATCGGCTGACGAAATCGGGAGATAAATTGTTTCCTTAACTTAAGCGATTTGGGTTGGAAACGGAACTCTAATTTTCAGCAATGGGTTCCCCAACTACTCCAGAAAGCGTTAGGACGGTGGTATGAGTAAACTAAAAGGTAAGAAACATGAATGCAACTGAGTACAGTAAAATAAATGATAAAATGAAGTAAAAGGATAAAGATAGATAAAAATTGAGTTGTTTGATTGATTGGTTGTGTGTTCTATACAAAGAATGATCATATTTATAGTAGAAAAAAGGAAAAAGAAACTATACAACGTGATCCCCCCCCCTCATTACAGCCATCAAGTAACCCACTAAGTTCAATGGTCGACTATGGGGGAGGTGGTACCTATTTTCTCGCCCTCTACTGCTCTTGCTCAGATAATGACCCTTTCTTTTAGCTATTGTTGGTCGTTACCGCTTCTAGGGGTTCGGAAACCATTTTGACTTGGTCATTGAGGAGTTTACATCTGAGTGGGTCCCAGTCATACCTCTAACTAACAACTCGGTTAAGATACCTTAGTAGCCGATGAAATTCTTGAAGTTGAGGGTTAGGAGTAAATTCGGCTCTGGAACAGTTCGGCTGTCACTGAATTCGGTTAAACACTTATTATTTTTTGAGTGTTAACAGATACTTTTCTAACCAATTATATATAATTTTGTTTGGGAGTAACTCTTCTTAATTTTGTTTCCCTTCCTGGCTGTTTCAATTCAGTGTTTCTAACACGAAGGAGGTCGTTGAACATGCAATTTCGACTTTAAATTTATATTTGTTTATGATATTTTAAACAAAACTTCAACTTGAAATTTTTATTTTAAATTTTAAATTCACCTAAAAGGTAACATTTAAATCCAAATAGGTGATTTCAATTTTTTTTAAATTTAAAACTTGACCCAAAACTTTTATAAAATAAAGATCCATATTTATTGCAAAAATAATTACTCAAGCCTACTTTATCCAAAAACAAACTCCTTCTCCAAACGGACAACCGATGCTCAATCTGGCCAAGTTGTGGCTATCCTAATCCGCCGGCGAGTGTTATCTCTGGCATCACCATCATTTGCGGTAGAACTGGTTGACGGTAATTTGGTGAAGTTTTGATATATAATTTTCATAAATTGTGGGCTTTCATTTTTATGAGAAAAAGTACAACTTTTGATATTCAAATCGTAAGTCAAGTACAACTTTTGATATTCAAATCGTAAGTCAAGTACAACTTTTGATATTCAAATTGTAGGTCCAAACCGCTACTAAAAATATTATTTCAGTAGTTATTCCCACTAAATGTCGGTGAGAAAAACTTATTTAGTAGTGATTTCACACGAAAAAATTAATAAGTTTCTCAACGTTTTAATGGAGACTTGTTTTCCACCATGCATTTTCTCGGTGAGTTGGTTCGGTAAGAATGAAGTGCGAAAATCATATTTTATAACACAAATTTCTCACTGAATGTTAATGGGAAAAAAATTCTGTTTCTAATAGTGAACAAAATATCAACTTCAAATCAACCTCTACCCAAATCAATAATTTTAAGTTCATGTCCAAACACTTACGAACTGCATAAATATATATACATAATAGCCCAAAGATTGAACTATCAAATTAAAATTTTGAATCAGCCCGAATTGAAAAGTATCTAACACATTACCTGCTCCTGCAAGTGAGGTCCAGTTCTTTTAACCTGAACAATATTACCTGCTAGTTGCTACCGTAGCTTCCCGGACAGCTCATGTATAGCATATCCTTGTTAAATTAAGTACCTTCCTACCTATTATATATATGCTATACTTGTTCTACTTCATACTAAGGGTCCTGACACCGCCCCGGTCTCGCCCCGACCCCAATATGTAAAAAAAAAATAAAAATTTACGGTACCGAGACTGGAACTGGAACAGGACATGATCTCGTCCCGCTCGGACCCGGCCAGCCCCAATCCCGCCAGCCCGCCCCGATTCCGCCCGATCCCTCCCCTTTGCACAAACTAACTGTTGCACCAACAATCATTTTATATTTTGGTCGTTGTGCAACGGCCATTTGTGGCTCCCCCTATCCCTTTAATATTTATTTTTAACCCCTAAGTTATTATATTTACACTTTAACCCAATTTTCAACTATAAATACCTCATTTTCTCTTCATCTTTTTCACAAATCTTCCTACAATCTCTCTAATCTCTCTAATCTCTCAATCTATTTCTCTACAAGTCTACATTGTCTACTAAATATTCAATTTTATTTATTCATTTGGGAGTGAAGTTGGCAACTAGCTTGAGGATCTTCCATCGAGCAAAGTTTCAATTTTCAACCTATAGATTATACGTCGATGTTACGTCGGCGTTTGGTACATTCGTTCCTTCATTAAATTATTATTGTTTCTTTATTTTATTATGCGCACTTAATTTCATTATCTTTAACTATTTATTAGCATAATTAAAATAAAAGAAATTACAGGTATGTTTAAGGGTAAGGGTAAGGGTAAGACTTCTTCTAGTAGGGTAACAAGGGCCGGAGTGCTTCTTCTAATCATCCTATTTCTAGACAGGATCCTATTCCTACACATGATGATTTTGTTGATATTGAACATTTTCCTCCAATATCATTAGATTTAGACGAGAAGATATTTTTTGGAACTCAACAAGACTTTAATTTAAAAGATGATTTAGATGACACACCGACTAATCTAGATGACACACCGACTAATCTAGATGACACACCCACTAGTGCACCTCCAACTGGAATGCCTCATATTCCCCCTAGTATGAGACGAGGTCCAGCAAAACGACCATTAAAATCAGATGCATGGAAATTTTTTGATAAGGACGTTGACAATCAAGTAGCTAGATGTAAAATTTGTAAATATGTTTTTTAATTTAAAATTGAAAAAGGTCAGGGTGGGACGGGGGGTTTAATGAGACACATAGAAAGGGATCAACAAGCTAGGTTTGCCCAATACAAGGCTGAAAAACCGGGTGCGCAAATGCCCTCTCCATCTGAACAAGGTTCACATACTGTCCGGACCAAGTACATGGTCAAATTAACCCCATGAATGGGGGAATTGTAGGTCATAATTACAATAAACATAGAGATAAGGAAGCAATAGCAAAATTAGTTGTTGTGGAGGGTTTTCCTTTTTCATTTCATTCATCTCCTGATTTTATTCATTACATTAGAGAAATGTATAATCCTGCTTTTACCGATTTTTCTAGATCAACTGTTAAGAGAGATGTATTTAAATTTGCACATGAATATCAACATTATTTACGTTATTTATTATATCATTTTAATGGCAAAGTGGCTATCACTTCTGATATAGGCCGTAGTACAAACGGCCATGATTATTTAACGGTAACCTATCGTTGGATAGATTATAAATGGTCTATGCAAAAACGTATCTTAGCGTATAGATATATAGATGATAGGCACACTGGTACTTTTATTGAAGATAATCTTTATCAAGTGTGCGATTATTATGGAATAACTGATAAAATTATGACTATTACATTAGATAACGCTTTTTCTAATAATTATGTTATTACAATTTAAAAAAATAGTTTAACTCCATCTTTTCCAAATCATTTTCATATAAAATGTGCGTGCCATATATATAACTTAGTTGTAAAGGATGGTCTATCACTTTTTGAAGACATTCTTAGTAAAATACAATATGCTATAAACTTTATTTTTAAAAATAATAGAATACAAAAAAAGATGATAAAAAAACTTGTCACGATTGCCAACTACCTTATAGAAAAATTTCCAATGAAGTACCCACTAGGTGAAATTCTTAGTATGAGCAACTACTTGTTGCTTATGACTATAGAAGACCTGTAACTTTTTTTTTACGGCCATAATCAAAATCCAACTGATATGGTTGTAGATAACGATTGGGGAAAAAATTTCGAACTTATTGTATTTCTAGATAAATTTTTTCAAGCAACAAAAGAATTTTACGGTATATATTATCCTACTATTTCAACTATGTTGTTTTATATAGCTCTAATATTTTTATTACTTAGTGAGTATATGGATAAACCAGATTATAAGAAAGCTATTAAAAAAATATTTATCAAAATAAAAAAATATTTTATTCTTATTCCCACTATTTATATTATTGGTATTGTATTAAATCTGACTATTAAAATAGACGGATGTAAATCACTTATTGAAATTATTTATGATTGTATAGCATTACTACCACCTCCAACTCCCAAAAATCCAAATGACCCACCACATATTGAACTAACTAAAGAAGAAGTATTGTTTAGCATAAAAGACGAGTGTAAAAAAGTATATAAGTATTACCAACAAGAAAGTGTTAGCAACCAACCGACTTCCATACCTTCTTCTTCTTCAATACAACCTTATAAAAGACATGTTGTTTCTGCGGCTAGTATTGAAAGACTCATAAATAAAATATGCGGTGGTAACATTACTAACCAAATTAGCGAGTTTGATATTTTGGTTTTGCAGAGTAGTATACCGTACCAAGCAGTTGTCAATGAAGAAGGACGTGAAGACTTGCTGAAATACTGGAGAGGGAATGAGAAGACCTTTTCGACACTTTCAATGATGGCCCGAGATGTTTTGAACATTCAAGCGTCATCAACAGCGTCTAAAATCATTTTTCTGCCCGCAGATATCAAATAGGAGAGCACATACACTCATTAGCCGGAGACAGTTGGAGATTGCAGTATTGTTCAGAGATTGGATACGAGCGGAGCGGAGAAGGTATGGTCAATCGGAGATCAACAAAGAAGAAGACGAAAACTACAACGACATTTTATCCGAAGGTGGTGGAAGCGACGTGGAGCAATTTGACCAACAAATACCAATTCCAACCGAAGAACCACATAAAATTATAAAGAAACTAGAACATGTTTTTTTCAAAATGTAATTTCTTTAATTGCAATTTTACTATGTCATTTGCAGTTTTTGAACAACACAAAGTTGCAATTTTGACAATTGTATTTGTATTGCAAAAAAATTATATTTCTAGTAAATAATATAAAAGGCACAAAAACAGCTTTGGGATGTTTTTATTACACTATCTTGTTTAATTATTGAGTTGTTTATATATATGTTATTTTATAAAATTAAGTGCAAAAAAATGAAAATCCCGCCCCCGACCCGATTCCGGCCCTCTAGGACCGCTACCCTTTTCCGACGGGACCGAAACCGGGACGGGACATCGACAAATCCCGCCAGTCCCGCCGTGTACCAATCCCGCCCCACCCCGCCAAGCCCGCTCCGACCCACCCCACCCCGCCCCGTTGGCCACCCCTACTTCATACAAAAAATAATCTTAATCAAAAATTTTACTGTGACATGTTAGTTTTGATTGGAAATAGGAATTTTACTTCTTTGGTTCTTCCTAGAAGAATCTGTTGGAAATTTGTCTTTGGTGGGAGTTGCGTCCAACCATCTTTAATGACTTAAACACTAGGGTTTCGCATGTTGGAGACCTTGATTCTTCACACGTGCATAATCTACTAAGTGAGTAGATGACCGTAGGGCCAAGGATCGTCAAATTTAGTTGAGAAATGAAAGAGATATTGGTCCAAGAAGTGAGGTGTTTGAAGCATGAAAATATGGTAGAGACCAATTCTCCCTCATCGGTGGGGGAAGGAAGATTTGTTTAGTTTATAAGTCTCAAAATTGGCTAAGGGCTTGGGATCCCAAGGGGTAACCCATGTGTTTGAAGAAGGGAGGACCTAGATGTGCTTTGGTTCGAGGCTAAGCCCACATGCGCGTCGCCGCCGCCCGCCCCGTCCGGTCGGGTCTCGGGTAACGGGTCATGGCTTGGGACCTCAAGGGGTAACCCATCTGTTGGTTTTGGAACGTTAACCTCCATTAATATGCACGTCAATTCAGCCATTACTTGGCTGAATAACTCTCACTAATGGTCTAATCCGTTGCACATTAATTCAGGTCATTCATTTGGCTGAATTACTACTCACTAATTGCCATTACATGGCCAGTAACATCAATTATGTGGGCAGTTGATGAGTCCCCTCCATGCACTACATAAAGAAGCCTTTGGTTCACTTGTTGAGACTACACAACACACAAATGAAAAATCAGAATTCTTCCTACTACATTCCAGCATCATTTCATTACTCAAAGTTCTTCAAAGTAACAATTGAGTTTCCTTTGCTCATTTGTTGAGTTGCTGTTTTATCTTGGGAGACTATTGTGCAGAACGTAGAAATGATATATACGGGGCAATCTTGTCTTAAAGACAGAGTGTCATCACTCTACCCAGGAAATCAAAGTTCTTGTAATTTCAGTTTCTTGTTTTCAGTTCATTGAAATTTCAGTTATTGTAATTTCATGTTGTTGTAATACTTAGCAGTTACTCATTTACCATTTTCTGCAACCATTGTAATCAACAGAATCATAATGCAATACTTAAGCCCAAGAAAATAAATATGTTCTTTCAACATGTTGAGAAACAAAATCCTTATTTTCTGCTGAAGTATTCTTAGAGTTTAAGATCAGCTAAGAATTTGTTTGATATGACGGTATATATTTTCTTAAACAGTAAAAGTCTTGATGTTTGATTGCTGACACTTGACAATTATCCATAGTTGTGGATTGTGCGCCAGAGCGAAGCTAAAGCGAGGCTCGTGAATTCAATTGAATTCCTTCGCCAAAAAATGTGTACTACGCAGATGGAGTAAAAATAGAGTTATTTTGTTATATATAAATTGTTGAATGAGATTTTGGTTGTGTAGTGACAAAAAGGTTCAAAATTTATTTTAAATCACAAATTCAAATCCTATAATATATGATATTAGTATTTTTTAATTTATTTATATGAATTTCTAGTTCCGTCATTTGTGCCCTTTCAAAATCTAATATAGCTATATTCTTCATTGCTATTTAGGGGAGGAGCTAGAATACGGAGTATGAGTTTGGCCGATTTCCATAGTTTTGGTCCATATTTATTTTAAACAAATTACTAAATTATTAATTTAAAATTAGATGGATTCACCTCGTTACTATTTGAGTAAGCGATATTATACAAATAGCAGACAAGTAAAGGAATAATATACCAACTCCACTATATCCATACGCACTACCTAAACATCACGTTCTTTATTTTCTGTCAATGGCCTTATTTATTTATTTTTAAATTGATTTGCTAACGCAACCATTGTGAGGCGTTTATAATGGCTTTATGTTCAAATATTTAAATTACACTTAAAACCATGAACTTTACTATACAACTCTACACTTCACGTATTGTTGACTTCAATCTATAGGTTAGTTGATCGTGATCTTAATTTTTCCAAACTGTCACTCGAATGAGTTGTAATTCAAGATCTCCTCTACAATACTCCTTTTTATGGTGTCAGTATTGAGCTATTTGTCCATTCTTTCTTCTATATATATACATGAGTTTAAATTATGTATGTTGTCGGTATATATATTTTATATATCATCAGGTTATTAAATTGACTTACAACAATAGATAAGTCTTCCTAACAAGTCTAATATGATAACCTAGAAAATAGGTATTAATTGTTATAGCCGGTTAAACTGTTAAATGAAACTGATAATATAAAAAATTCTTCACACTATATAAAATCCTATATATACTCCTGTTTTACCAGGCCTATAAATAATTTTGGCAAAATTGTGTGAGCGTTTTTTATCGAGCTTCATTATATCTTATGTCCACTTTGTTTTTCTTTATATTATGTACAGTAATCATTTTTGTGGCCTATATTGTGCATTTGTCGCAACCAAACCAAGAATGCTTAATAGACATACGATTAGCCTTTTTCTAGTTTGAAAGGGGACCAAGGGTCTGAGTAGATTCTCCTAATGCATTTGAAAGCAATAATTTATAGAAAGGTCAACACTACTAAACATGATGATATTCCGTTTACTGAATATCAAGCTTATAAAACATGTCACACATTAATTTCTTGTAAGGTGTTGAATTTACACATTTTTTACTCAAATAAATAATTTATACACGAAAGGGTACACTAGCAAATACGTGTAACTATTCAAGAGGTTTCCTTCTTTTAATGCTATCCTCATTTTATATATATATATATATATATATATAAATATATATTCTGTAATAAATCTTTGTACTAATAAATAGAAAAGAGATAGCATACACATCCAGGGGTGCAACTGTTTAGTAGGCAAGGATCATCCCAGATCGAATTCCTGATCTATTTATTCAGCCTTAGAAGATTGAGCTTTAAGAATAAAGAATTCGAATAGAATCTAATTCATGTTCATGTTAACAGAAGTGAGGATTCAATACCAAGACGCTTGAGAGAAAATGCTAGCCTTTGGTTCGGAGCCCAGCTCCAACAACTTCTTCGTAAGTGAGGTGAGGTACTTCTTTTGGAATAGGGGGTCGCCCTTTTTTTTTTATTGAAATAGCCATGACTTTGATCGTAGTAAGTTTAAACCCAAAAACCTCGTCCACTTGCAGTCATGTTGATCAAAAGTAAAACACGGAATTATATTTAGCAAGTGCTCCTTCGAACATTTGAAATGGTAGATAATAATATATTTAAAAATAAGGATAAAAGAAAATCTAAAAATCACTTAAAATTACACTGTGTAATTAATTACCAACAATTCTCACTTTCGTTTTGAGAATTGGAGTGTAACTGCTCCATTCAAACATATCTTATAATTTCATTTTGTATAGAATTGGGCTATTCCTCCTTTATATTTTGTACACAATTCATTTCTTAACAGTTAAACTACATGAAATTTGATTACTATTTTAAGATGTATTCTTTCACCAAATTGATATAAGAAAAACTCCAATTAAATTATAGCACCTCTTTTAACAATCCATCATCTTAAATTGTGATCTCATTGGTGTGAGGGCTTGACCCCTACAATTAAATTATACTAGTACTTTCCGATCGTATAGTTTTTTGAATATTTACATTTTAATTTAAAGATATTAAATTAATTTAATTCACTTTAGCTCAAAAGATTAATCAAATTGAACCTCAAAAAAAATAAAACGTGATAACTATTTTAAAATAGGAGTAATTTTTTCTTTACCTTTGGGCGATTTTTATTTTATTAATAAAAAACCGTCATACCAACTCATATCTGACGTGTGCACATAAAGTATTGTTGCTCCCAAACACACACGCAAGTATACACGGTCGTACAAGTAATATAGGATTTTAAGTCCAGATATTGTACCCACAAGGACTTGTGATTAATTATTTACTAAATTAAACTAATTTTAATTACCTAAACAAGAAATAAAATCTAAATATATAATTATCAACTAAAGAAAAATAAAATAAATAATGACATGACTAATAGAATATTCACCGAATATTCTTATATTAATTGTATATATCTTATTTTAGATAGAATTATATTCCTTTTGTAATTAGGTTAATTACTTACCTAGTTTGTAACAAGGTAAATATTTCTGTAAATACTATATATTGTAAATCATCAATTAATGAAATCAAGGGAACACATTCTTTTATGATATCAGAGTCAGGCACATTCCAATTCTATATTCACCGATGTTGGGTCCCCAAATTATGTCATCCACGCTCCAGTTAACGGGGTTTGGGCATGCGAGGGTGTGTTAATAGTCCCACATCGAAAATGGAATGAGAATTTGGATTCCTTATATGAACTTGGAAAACTCTCCCCTCATGAGCTAGCTTTTGGGTTGAGTTAGACCAAAGATCCATTCTTTCATGGTATCAAAGCCCTAAACAAAAACCCTAATTATAATTTTACTTACCTAGTTAGTAGCATAACCCTAAATAAAAACCCTCCTCGCCGCCGACCCCCTCTCGGCCGCTACCCACCCACGACAGAACCCAAGTGTTTCTTCGGCAAGTCTCTCTTCCTTCTTGTTGACACCCAATTTTTGTCCCATCTTTTATGATTTTATTCGTAATTTGTAACATTTTTGACACTTTGAAAAAAACAATTTTAATCTATATACATACATGCGTACATATATATTATTATTCTCTTATTATTATTATTATTCGCATTTTTTACTATCATTTGCATTTTTTTATCATAATCAAGTTTTATCCAAAAATTCTATATTATTTTATTCTCGCAAAATTGCATTGCATTTCCCTTTTATTAAGCATTAAGCATTTCGCAAATATTATATTTTTTATTATCACATTGTTATGTTATTTTAAATAATTCACATCTTTTACAAAAAAAAAAAAACAAAAAAAAACATATATGTTTTAATATTAAGCCCCTTTTATATTTTAATCCATAACCCATTTTTATTTTTCCTAACCCAAAACAATTTCTAACCCATTTTCATTTTTTCCAACCCAATACAAATTCTACCCAAATAAAATTCACCAAACCCACAAAACAATTCCTACCCAAATATTCCAAGCCCAACCCTCCACAACCTTTTATCCCATTTAAACCAAAACCCACAAAACAAAAACCCAACACCCTTAAAACCAAAGCCCAAACCAACCCGAGCCCAAATTCCCTAAAAACCCCACACCCGTCGACCAATTCGCCCAAACCGAACCGGCCGACCACCCACTGAACCTTCCCCTTTTATTTCCCCCAAATCCCAAAACATCCCCAAAAAACCGAAAAAAAAAACGAGAATCAGAAAACCTAAAACCCTACTCCCCAAGGCGCCGCACCTACACCCCGCCTCGCCGCACCCCTACCCCCGCTACTTCACCACCGCCACCACCCTACCCTCGACACCGCTAACGCTGTTCCCAAGAACACGCCCCAAAAATCAGATTTTTGTTCCCCCTTTATTTTGAAATTTGAATTCGTTTAAGGGGGGGTATGAGGGGTTGGGACGTTGGGTTTGAGTACCTATAAATACCCCATGTTGTTCTTCATTTTGGGGAGAGGATTTTTCGGAGGATTTTTTGAGAAAAACGATTCAATATATATATCTTTGTTGTGTTCTTGATTTCAAGCATTTGCCTTCCTTGTTATCCAAGAATCAAGTCCGAAAAGGTTTGTTCTTCCCTTTGATTCTCTGATTTTTTTTAGTTTTTTCGATTCGGGTCGGGTCACTGACCCGGGTCGGGTCGACCCGATTCGGGTAACATTTTTCAGAATTCTTGCATTACATGTTCTTGTTATTGGTTATCTGAATTTGGTGTTAAAATTTGATTCGGGTTTGGATCACGGATTCGGGTCGGGTCACTGACCCGATTCGGGTCGACCTTGCCGTAATATTTTCGTAATGCTTGCATTACATATTCTTATCATTGGTTATCCAAATTGATGAAATTATTTGATTCCGGGTTGAAACTCCAATTCGGGTCGGGTCACTGACCCGGGTCGGGTCGCCTCAATTTGAATTTCCAAATTTTCTTGCATTGTTGCTGTTATTATTATTGGTTATCTGAAATTGATGAATTTATTTGATTCCGGGTTGAAACGCTGATCCGGTCAACATCGACCGGTCGGTCGACCTTTGGGTAACATTTTTAGAATTTTTGCATTTCATATTCTTGTTATTGGTTATCTGAATTGGGTGTTGAAATCTGATCCGGGTTGAAACACTGATCCGGGTCGGGTCACTAATCCGGGTCGGGTCGACCCGATTTGGATATTTCCAGAATTCTTGCATTCCGTATTCTTGTTATTATTTATCTGAATTTGGTTTGAAATCTGATTCAAGTTTGGATCGCTCATCCGGGTCGGGTCGACCCGGTTTGGGCAACATTTTCAGAATTCTTGCATTTCATATTCTTGTTCTTGGTCATCTGAAATTGGTGCTGAAATCTGATTTCGGGTTTGAATCATCGACTGAGTCAGGCGACCGATTTGAATATTTCGCACTTCGTAACTCGGGTGGGTATTTTAAATCGCTATCGCCTGCTTTCTTTGGCATTATTATTATGTTATTGATTGAATTAATACCGCATTCTCTTTGTTGTTTTATTGATCCAAACCAATATTGCGTCCATCTTTGGGAGACGCTTCTGCTTCATATTATCGCTTTTCTTACCGTTTCGAATAAATACCGCGTCTGTTCGCTGTTTTTCTGTTCGCTTTGCTCCCCGTTTCACATCGCTTGTTTCGCTTTATCATTTTTATCGCTTTAAACTAAATACCGCATTTTTCCAACATTGCTTTCTATTTCGCCATCACTTCAAAGATTCAAATTACCGTTCTCATCGCTTATCGCTTTAAAACTAGACACCGCCATTTTCGAAACTGTTTGCCATCGCTATCGCCATCGCTACTTATCGCCATCGTTACCGCCATCGCCATCGCCATCGCCATCGCCATCGTTACCGCCATCGCCATCGCTCATCGCCATCGCATCGCTATCGCTATCATCGCTATCGCTACCGCCATCGCCATCGCATCGCATCGCATCGCCATCGCTGCGCATCGCTATCGCTACCGCTATCGCATCGCTATCGCACGCTCGCCGCTTACTACCGCCGCCATCGCTTTCCAATTTTATTTTACCGATTTGAACACGATACTACACCGCCGATGAAAATATCCGTCGATTTTGAGGCCTACACAGCTTGCAAAGACGGAAATATAACTTCGGGCAAGGATGAAGACTTAAACCTTTTATCCGAGATCAACATGTTTAGTAGGCGAGGTGAATTATATATTCGCAGCCACGACGTGATTATAGTGATCTTTTATTCCACCCGAGAGACCAACACGTTTAGTAGGCGAGGCAATCAAAATAAACTACATTAGTCATATGTTTGCAGCCACGACGTGATTGGAATGTTCTTTTCAAAATTTAAGTTCGAGCCTCCGTGATCAAAACATTCACCGCTTTGAATACGGATATGAAGTTATTTGTATTTAACTGTTTCTAACCGCTTGTTCTTGACGACTTGCGGGGACTAAAGTAAAAATAAAGGCAATTATTCCTGAGTTTATTTATTTTATTTCTTTCTTTAAATTCAGCTTTTATCTCGCTTTGTATTGTAATATTATTTATCGCACTTATGTAATTATTAAAATGCTTAGAATAGGCAAACTTAGGATTTATTCATAGGTTAGTTAAAGATTTGAAACCCGTCGCTAGCTTATTATTTGTAGGCTCGCAAACTTAGAAATCCTTCGCTAGTTTATTTATTTTAGGCTCGTCATGCTTATTCAAGATTTTAAAACAACTCTTGTCATCTTTATTTGCTTCAATTAAATTGTACAAAATAAGCTTATCTTTTTATTATTATTTTTTGCAACTTGTTGATTTTCGAAAGATTCGCTTCTTTGGCATTATAAAGAATTTATTGTCACAAATGCATATTTTTTCTAAAAAACTTTACATGTATCTTTCTTTTATGTCATCCGAATACGTATTTGTATAAAATGCATCATATTTACTTATATAAAATGCATCATATTTGCAAACATCTTTTTTATTTATTATACTTGTAAAACATGTATTTTTCTAGCAAAAATTAATCTGAGTTTTACCGGATAACCGCAAGTTAGCGGATCTTAAAGGATGCCTAACCCCTTCCCTTTAGGATAATAAAGAACCCTTACCTAGAATCTCACTAGTTTCGCAGACCTTAAAATTGGAGTTTACATCGCAAAGCACTTAGTTTAAATATTTAGGTGTCCTAATTCACCGTAAAAATAATTAGGTGGCGACTCCTCAATCATTTACCCAGAACCCCCATACGCCTGCAGGTTCGCCGACCCGAGCAAGTCGAAAACAGTAGCGCGACAAAGATGGCGACTCCATCGGGATCATCGTGTTCTTAAACCATAGCAAGTTCGGATTAATTATTGCTTTACTTTTGTTTTTATTTGATTTAGTGCTTTGATATGTTTCATTTATGAGATTTTTGCATAAACCGCTTTAATTGCTATATTGTCTTCGCTTTTCTTAAATTGGCATTCCGCTCATATTTCTTCCACTCTGGAAAATTGACACTATCACACACTACACGCGAGGTGTGTTTCGCGCACCCGCAAATTTCTTTCAATCTACCAAATTTTAGGAGAGTTGGCGTATGCGCGGAGTGGCCGGACCATCCGGTGGCCGCGTAGCCTTCTCACTCGAGTAGTCCGCTCGGAAACCTTGTGTCTAGTCAGCCAAATCTTAGAAAATTTAAGATAGAGCTATACCACCCTTTATTTTAAGTCATGCATGCATACATCTTAGGTGGGTTGATCCTTGGCATCAACTTCACAAATAAGAAAACCACCAAATTGTCGACGGGTCTCACAAACCAACGACCAATCAGCATATTATGTGTAGCAGGATATTGATGGACGGATCCAAGCCTAAACAGTATGCCAAAAATCGGAAAATGTATATTTATTTGTTATTTTATTTGTTTTGTTATAGATGGAGTCTGTGCCGCAAGTCAGGATGGTGAGTGGGATTCCGAACAAACTGAAAATATGGTGGACAAACTTTGACCTTGGCAGCCAAATGGCAATTAGGAGAAGATTAGGTTGCCTCGTTTCGTTGTTCGACATCTTCCCCGATCAACATTTGGTCAGAGCACTGATCCATTTTTGGGATCCGGATCGGGTTGTCTTCAGATTCGGAGATTTTGAGATGACTCCTACTTTGGAAGAAATCAACTATTTCACCAATTTGATCTACCAGGATAGAGGACAAATTATCCCGCATCACAATCCTAAAGAAATTTCTCCGCTACTTAGGGCTAAAGAACACTAAGAAACTCCTATGCTTTGAAAACAACTGGGTCTCAATGGATTATCTTTATGAGAGGTACGGTTGTCGAGACGGTTACAAGACATTCAAAAATGAATTTTCTTGCACCCCCGATCATTGGCGGACCAAACGACCCATTGCATTCACTGTCGCCTTTCTAGGGTCTCTGATATTCCCGCTTGAGTATGGAAAGATCAGTACCTGCATATGTTCCGTAGCACGGGCACTTTTCGAAGGAGCAAACGGAGCACAACTCACTTTGGCCCCTATGATCTTGGCAGAAATATTTCGGGCTTTAGGGAAATGTAAAAGAGGTGAAACAAAGTTTCTTCAAGGTCGCAACCTTATTTTGCAGATGTGGGCAATGGAACACTTCTATCAGCGCCCGAATATGGTCGACATATGCTTCAGCGAGTCGAACAAAATCGTCAGCTTTTACGACAGAACGAAGCAGTTCATATCGCCTGTCGGCATGAATGATTGGTATGGGTTTTTGGCGTCCCGCACCTGTGAACAGATCCAATGGAAATACCCTCTGCTCCCGAATGCCAAAAAAGCCTACATAAGATGCAAAAGGCTTTATTATATTGAGCTTATCGGATTGAAAGGCCTCCAACCTTACGCTCCACTCCGCATCTCACAGCTTGGGACAAGAGCGTATAATTCCCCTCGCAAATATGAGGATTTACGAAATTCCATTCGGCCGAATTTCATTGTCCCCAGAGCTAGGCAAGTCTTCGATGAATGGAACAATATTGACACAATAGACATTGGAGGTAGTCAGCAGAGGTACCCCGAATATCAAGCGTGGCTACGAGAGGATTGCGATGAGTACGCACTATAGTCCCTGATGGCGAGCAAGGTTTTGAAGATATCGCACGACATTTGGATAAGGAATTTCCGGCAGAGACACAAATGTTACCCCCGAGATGTGGCAGCAAATGCAAAATATAGTGCAATATCTAGAGGACGCAGGAGTCGGACCCAGCAATGTTAGGGTCCCATCTTCATCTCGGTGATCAAAAGCAAGATTTAGAACCTGAGCATAAATATCTTATGTTATCAGCTTTACTATTATACGCATTATTATTTCAGTAAAAGTCTACCTTTATTTCCGACAAAAGGCATCACAATCTTTGGCTTGGATCAATTTATCAGTATCTTGCATATTTTTGCGTTTAAGCTCACCTCCGGCATAAAGGAGGCCCCATGCACATTAGGACGCGCATTTAATTTTCATATAGTCTGTCTGCTACTTGTTTACTGTTTTCCACTCTATACATGTTATTCAAAGCAATAATTATTCGTCTCATACTAACTTGGTTTGTTTCATCTTTTAGAGAAGGTTTATTTTGCCTGCTTTATTTTCCAAAAGTTGATTCGCGTTGATTGAAACTGGCGGAACACCATTACTTCACGAGATCCAAGGCACAATCATCCGACAAAATGACTGATTCAGGGCAAATAACAAACCGGTTTGGGACTTGTCGCTCTTCCGGGAGGTGAACCAGAGACATCGGAAAGGAGAAATACTTCCGTCCCGGATGAATACCTCGCCCAACTACTGCAGCAAATGGCAACTATGCAAACTGAGATCGAACGGCTCCGGAATCTTACCAACCTTTCCATCGGATCAACACTCCACGGCTCGAACAAGAGACGAGCGCAATCGCTTCCACACACCTTTCCATCTCACGAACCATCATTCCCGTAACCTTCCCCAAATCCCTTACCAAGCGTAACCAATCCTCAACTCGCCAGCCCACAACGTACCAATCCGCATCCTATCAACCCGCAGCCACCCACAACAAAGCCCGCTACAAAATGACCCAAGATCCTTCACACTCCATATATACATCCACTCCACTTACCCAAACTACCCCACTTGTCCAAAATATCCCTCCCACACTAAATTACCAGCAACCCAACAAATACCAATGGCACACATCACTAACAAGCAAGATGTGCCACCGGTATATGCAACGGAAGCCCAACCTTCCACTTCTACCATACCAAACATACATCATCGTGAGATAGACCAATATGAAGAGATGGAAAGGCAAGCAAGGATTAGAAATGATGAAAGTATGGCAAGGGAAATTCATAGCCTAAAAGAAGCATTTAAAAACATCCAAACCAGCAAGGGGCATGAAGGACTCGAGTATGAAGATCTCTGCATGCATCCCGACGCTCGCTTGCTCATCGGGTATAAGGTACCAAAATTTGATTTATTCGATGGAAAGGGAAATCCTCGCTCATTTGAGATCCTATTGTGACAAGTCTGGTTGGAGTGGGTAAGGACCAGGCCATAATAATGAAGTTGTTCATAAGAAGTTTAACAGAGAAGCGCCGATCGGGTACACGTGCCAGACCCGCGAAAATGGCATAACTGGGGCACAATGGCACAGGATTTTGTGGATAGGTTCAGGTTTAACACCGACACAGTCTTGGATAGATTTTATTTAATGAAATTGGAAAAAAAATCTACAGAGACTTTCAGAGAATATGCCATGAGGTGGAGGGCGGAAGCAAAAGTTCAAATTTCAATGGCGGAAAGTGAGATGACCACGCTCTTTGTGCAATCTATGAAGGATGCAACTTATTACGAAAAAATGATAAGCGTCATTGGAAGGAATTTCTCTGAAGTGGTTAGGATGGGAGATTTCATAGAAGAAGGTATCAAAACAGGGAGAATCACGAACTTAGCAAAGATTGCAAAGCGACAAGTAAGGCCATTCGGTGACTGCTCGGGGAGCAATTAAGAAGAGGATGGATGGAGCGTCACCTGTCATGGCAGTCCAGGAACATGGGTCCAACCAAATGCCAACCTACCAAAGCCCGTCATCCCAACCCCCCTACTATAATCAAAACACCCAAAATCATCAGCCCTCCTACTATAGCCAAAGCACACAAAACCCTCAGCCTTATTATCAACACTCGCCTACTCCCTACCATGTCTATCATACCCAACCAATATATAGCCCACCACGAGCACCTACCTATAGAAATTCCCCACAGTATCACCCCACACATCCGCCCCACCAAGAAACCATCCACCAAATACTCCCAGACCCCGGGCAAATCACGAAAGAAGGCCAGTCAAGACATATACACCTTTAGCCGAACCTCTAGCCCAACTATACGAAAGATTGAGGACCGCAGGAATACTCCAACCCATCCCAGGGCATATCCCCAATCCTATTCCCAGGTCGTATGATGAAACTAAGCATTGTGCGTACCACTCGGGGATCACCGGACATGACACTGGAGTTTGTTTCGCCCTAAAAGACAAGATCGAGGCTTTGATCAAAGAGGGAATTATCCAACTGAAAGGACCTCCCCCTAATGTAAATAATAACCCTCTGCCAAATCATGACAATGCCAATATAAACATGATTACCGTTGGTGAAGAAAACAGTTTGGAAGGGACCATTGTGCCGATCCAAACAGAGGAAAGGGTTGAATCATCGGCTTTGATCACCCCTACAATTACAGTTCAAGTAAGAGCACCGTTCGAAGTGGAAGTACTTCCTCCGAAATCGCGGATAGTGACGTCGTATGTCGATACCAAAACTGCCCCTTGGAGCTATTCGATTGGGGAAAGGAGCAGGGGGAAGGAGAAACAAATTGTAGAAGTTGTCGTCGCTGGTATGACAAGATCCGGACGATGTTATGCCCCTGCAGACAATCCAAAAAAGGTTGTAACAGAGACTGAAGTAGAAGAGTTCTGGAGGAAGATGCCAACCAAGGAGTATTCCGTTGTAGAGCAATTGAAGAAAACACCAGCTCAGATTTCTTTGCTATTATTGTTGATGAATTCTCCGGACCATGGACGCGCTTTATTGGAAGTACTCAAAGAAGCTTATGTATCGAGAGAGACCACAAAGTAGAAACTCTCGCCTTGGTCGGACAGATCTTAGAGGCCCATAAAGTCTCTTTTCATGACAAAGAATTGCCACCTGAGGGTTTGTGCCACAACAAAGCTTTGAACATAACAGTAAAGTGCATGAACAAGTTCATTTCTAAGGTATTGATTGATGGAGGCTCAGCATCAATATTTGTCCCGCGGCGACTCTCCGAGCCTTGGGAATTAGCATTGGAAAGATTCGCGAAAGTCATCTGAGAGTTAAAGGTTTTGATGGAGCCCAAAGGAGCGTTATGGGAGAAATGGATTTGACATTACAAGTGGGGCCCGTGGAGTTCGTCGTGGAATTCCAAGTGTTAGACATATCTACCAGCTATAACCTACTAATGGGAAGACCTTGGATCCATGTGGTGGTGCGCCTTCTACCCTACATCGAGTTTGAAGTTTGTTTGGGATCATCACGAGGTCGTGATACACGGAGAAGGAGCAATTCAATATGTCCCGGCGGCGGATCCTCGCCGTTGAAAGCGTAGATACACGGATGGGTCTGTCTTCCATGTCGGAAATTACATGTGCCTCCAAAGCTGAAATATTGAAGTTACCCCGGTCCTCACAATGGTGGCCCAGAAATGTTGAAGAATGGCTTTAAGCCCGGTCGAGGCCTCTGATTGAATTTAGAAGGTATGGTGGAGCCTGTTCACTTGCTCAAGAAGAAGGATACTTTCGGTCTCGGATACAAACCCACTTCTAAAGAAGTCTTATCACCAACCTCCGAAAGAAAAGGGACACTCCCTTGCCAAAGCCTGCTCCACCCTTGAATCAGTCATTTGTCAAAGCATATGCCGCTCAGAGTCGAATGAAGATGATGCAGACGACCTCGCAGAAGGACTCAAAAGCCTTTTATTGCAGAAGAAGAAATGGAATGCCATGTAATTCTGGATGATTTTGATGAAGGCCCAACTATTTGGGATGCAGAACATGGAGATATTTTGAAAAATTGGACCTGTGCCCCGGCCCTGTTTCTCCGGGAAGCTTGGTAGAAATTACCTTAGTACTTTTTGAAACAATGCGATTCTAATTGAGGCTTGAATCGCATCTATGCATTAATGTGTTTTGCCTCCATCTTTTGAAAGCTCAAATGACAAATCCACATTTCTTTTGCTATTTAAAAATTTGTTTTGTTTACTAATTTTCTTTTCTCTTTCAAAGATGCAAACTAATAAATCATCGATAATGTGAATGTGACATGTAATGAAACAAACAAACAAAATCCAAACAATGAACAGGACTTCGAAGAGTATGAGGAAGACTCGCAACCAGAAGAATTGACAGAGGAATTGGAACATTTTGAGAACAAACCAAAGCCAAATTTAGAAGAAACTGAGGCAATAAATTTGGGGGATGCAGAAAATGTGAGAGAAACAAGAATCAGCGTCCATCTGAACGCCCCACAAAGGAAAGAACTGACGGATCTTTTGAGGCAATATATCGACGTATTTGCTTGGTCTTATGACGAGATGCCAGGATTGAGCACGGATATTGTTTCGCATAGATTGCCTATCGATCCATCCTACCCTCCGGTGAAACAAAAGCCAAGGAAAATCAAGCCTGATTTGAGCTTAAGGGTCAAGGAAGAGGTGTCCAAGCAATTCGACGCAAAGGTCATTCGGGTCACAAGATACCCGACTTGGTTGGCCAACATTGTACCTGTGCCAAAGAAAGATGGAAAGATACGAGTGTGCGTGGATTATCGGGATCTCAACAAGGCCAGCCCGAAGGATGATTTCCCTCTTCCAAATATTCACATACTCATTGACAACTGTGCAAAGCATGAATTACAATCATTTGTTGATTGCTTTTGGGTTACCACCAAATCTTGATGGATGAGGAAGATGCAGAGAAGACAAGATTCACTACACCTTGGGGGTATCTGTTATCGAGTAATGCCGTTCGGACTCAAGAATGCAGGTGCCACCTACATGAGGGCCATGACTACCATTTTTCATGATATGATCCACAAAGAGATAGAGGTCTACGTAGATGACGTTATTATCAAGTCGCGAAGGACTTCAGATCACTTGACAGATTTAGAGAAGTTTTTTGACCGACTGAGGCGGTATAACCTGAAGTTAAATCCCGCAAAGTGCGCATTTGGTGTCCCCTATTTGGGAAGTCATAGGTTTCATCGTAAGTAGAAGGGGTATTGAATTGGACCCCTCGAAGGTAAAAGCTATTCAAGACTTGCCTCCTCCAAAGAGTCGAAAGGACGTAATGAGTTTCCTTGGTCGCCTCAACTACATCAGCAGGTTCATAGCACAATCAACAGTGATATGTGAGCCAATATTCAAGCTACTGAAGAAAGACGCTGCTACCAAGTGGACATCGGATTGCCAGCAAGCTTTCGATAGAATCAAAGAATACTTGTCTAACCCACCTGTTTTGGTGCCTCCAGAACCCGGAAGGTCGTTGCTGTTATATCTGTCTGTGTTAGAAAATGCATTTGGGTGCGTGCTGGGACAACATGACGAAACAGGAAAGAAGGAGCAGGCCATATACTACTTAAGCAAGAAGTTCACACCGTATGAAGCTCGGTATACTTTGCTGGAACGCACTTGTTGTGCCTTAACGTGGATTGCACAAAAGTTTAGACATTATCTGTCTGCATATACCACTTATCTCATCTCAAGGATGGACCCGCTCAAATACATCTTTCAGAAGCCCATGCCCACTGGAAAGCTAGCAAAGTGGCAAATCTTGCTAAGTGAGTTCGATATCATATATGTCACCCAAAAGGCTATCAAAGGACAAGCACTAGCCGACCATCTTGTGAAAACCCTGTGGATGAAGAATACATGCCTCTCCTGACTTATTTTCCTGACGAGGAGGTCTTGTTGTTGGAGAAGACATCTCGTAAGAGTACCGGGTTGGAGAATGTTCTTCGATGGGCCGCAAACTTCAAAGGGGTTGGTATTGGAGCAGCTTTGATTTCGAATCAGTCAACACTACCCAATTTCGCAAAACTCCGATTTCCATGCACCAACAATATGGCGGAATATGAAGCTTGTGTGCTCGGACTTAGAATGGCCGTTGATATGAACATTCAAGAACCGCCGTTATAGGTGATTCGGACTTATTGATTCATCAGTACAAGGAGAATGGGCGACCAAGAACGGGAAGATACTTCCTTACTGCATTGCGTGAAAGAATTATGCAAAAATTCAGCAGGTAGAATTCAAGCATATCCCACGAACTCAAAACGAAGTTCACGATGCTCTGGCAACACTGTCCTCCATGATTCAACATCCGGATAAGAACTACATTGATCCCATCAAGGTGAGCTTATCGGATCAGCCGGCATATTGTTTCAATATAGATGAAGAGTCGGATGGAAAGCCTTGGTACCACGACGTTAAGAGATATCTCAAGATAGGTGAATATCCAGAAGGCATAACCAGTATACAAAAGAGGACACTTAGGAGGTTAGCAAACCATTTCTTCCTAAACGGAGAAATCCTTTATCGGAGGACTCCAGATCTCGGTTTGTTAAGATGTGTTGATGCTCGAGAGGCAAACAGTTTAGTTGAGGAGATACACGGAGGCACGTGCGGGCCTCATATGAATGGCTTCACTTTGGCAAAGAAGATTCTAAGAGCAGGATACTTTTGGATGACCATGGAAACGGATTGCATCCACTTCGTGCAAAGATGCCATCGATGTCAGATTCATGGCGATCTAATCAAGGTACCCCCTAACGAACTCAATGTGACGAGCTCTCCCTGGCCATTCGCAGCTTGGGGCATGGATGTCATTGGCCCTATTGAACCTGCCGCATCAAATGGACACAGATTTATTCTAGTGGCAATTGACTATTTCACAAAGTGGGTAGAAGCATCGTCCCACAAGTCAGTAACAAAGAAAGTGGTAGTTGATTTTGTCCGCAATAACATCATTTGTCGATTTGGAATCCCTGAGTCGATTATAACAGACAATGGGGCTAATCTCAACAGTAATCTGATGAATGAGATATGCGAGAAGTTTAAGATCACTCACCGCAATTCCACTCCGTACCGACCTCAGATGAACGGAGCAGTCGAAGCAGCCAACAAAAACATCAAAAGAATACTACGAAAGATGATCGATAATTACAAGCACTGGCATGAGCATCTGCCTTTTGCACTTTTGGGATATCGCACTACAGTCAGGACTTCTACTGGGGCAACGCCGTATCTATTGGTCTATGGAACAGAAGCTGTGTTACCAGCAGAAGTGGAAATACCATCTTTGAGAATTATCCAAGAAGTCGAAATGAACGAAGCGAAATGGATACAGAATCGGTACGAACAATTGATGCTGATTGATGGAAAGCGATTGAACGCAGTCTGCCACGGACAACTTTATCAAAACAGAATGGCCAAAGCTTTCAACAGGAAAGTAAAATCAAGGACTTTCGAACCAGGGCAATTGGTGCTAAAACGAATATTCCCGCACCAAAATGAAGCTAAAGGAAAATTCGCACCTAACTGGCAAGGGCCTTATATGGTTCACCGGGTGTTGACTGGAGGAGCGTTAATCCTAGCTGAAATGGACGGTGAAGTATGGCCAAAAGCTATCAACGCGGATGCAGTGAAAAGATACTACATTTAGGATTTTTCTATGTAATGCATTTCTTGTGTTGTAAAAAATTGCGCTCCCAAAGTGATACGCAAAGAACCCATGTCGGGTTCCGTTTCCTAGATTGCAAATCTCCCCAAAAAACACATTTCTCTGTAACATGAACTACGTTATGACCTGATTCCCTCGGCGGGATACGTAGGCGGCCACATCGGCTTCGGTCCCATTTTAGAAAATCCTTACAATCCCCTTTTGCTTGTAATGAACTACGTCATGACCTGATTCCCTCATGGGGATACGTAGGCGGCCTAAATCGGCTTCGGTCCCACCATTAGGAAATATTTTCTCCTCTATCTCACAGAAGACTAAATGCACCCATCTGATCACCCTGATAGGGCAGGCAAGAAATCTACACAAGACTCGGTTGTCCGTTCAAAAGATCGTCATTCTCATATATCAGACACTGGGGCATTTTTAAGGGATCACTGCCAGAGGACGCCGATAAACATGGAAAACCATCGGCAAACTAAGTCTTCAGCCAGAAGAATTTTGGATAAGACGTTTGCTTTGTTTCACCGCATGTCACTGCTCGACAGATATATATATATGTGCAGTAATTTTTATAAGCAAATTATTTTCAACAAACATTTTCATCAAAATTCGATATAATTTTTATGTTTCTATTTTAAGATGCATTTCTACAAATTATTTTCGAATGTTTTCATTAACGGCTGGCCAAGACCGGGAAGCAGAGAGGGGCTACGGTCCGAGTTAGCGAGTGACATGCAAATAGCAAGACCGAAGCTACAAAGTCAACGCGAATCAACTCCCCCCTCCCAAAACTCATAAATTTATTTGAGTACAGGTTCTTCAGGTCAAAAACAGCAAGGAAGCTGCAACATTTATGAGCAGATTCGCAAGGGCCTCCGCATCGCAACTCACTACAAGAATCACTTTCCTGTTTAGAGATTGTACAAAGATGTCATGCTAAACTACATGTTCCCAACCGTGTTGTGTCCACGGAAAGAACGGTATTTCGACTTACAGGGTCGCATTCTCATCTACTCAACTTTTGCATCGCTTATGTCCACACATTAACTATCATGGCATGGCAATAGGGCCCCACTTTACATTACGTCAACACGACGACACAAATCAGGCGCCCACCTTCTAATGCGGGTATATTTTAAATCAGGCGCCCACCTTCTAATGCGGGTATGTTTTAAATCAGGCGCCCACCTTCTAATGCGGGTATGTTTTAAATCAGGCGCCCACCTTCTAATGCGGGTATGTTTTAAATCAGGCGCCCACCTTCTAATGCGGTATGTTTTAAATCAGCGCCCACCTTCTAACGCGGGTATGTTTTAAATCAGCGCCCACCTTCTAACGCGGGTATGTTTTAAATCAGCGCCCACCTTCTAATGCGGGTATGTTTTAAATCAGCGCCCACCTTCTAACGCGGGTATGTTTTAAATCAGCGCCCACCTTCTAATGCGGTATGTTTTAAATCAGCGCCCACCTTCTAATGCGGGTATGTTTTAAATCAGCGCCCACCTTCTAATGCGGGTATGTTTTAAATCAGCCCACCTTCTAACGCGGTATGTTTTAAATCAGCGCCACCTTCTAATGCGGGTATGTTTTAAATCAGCGCCCACCTTCTAATCTTGGGTATGTTTTAAATCAGCGCCCACCTTCTAATGCGGGTATGTTTTAAATCAGCGCCCACCTTCTAATCGCGGTATGTTTTAAATCAGCGCCCACCTTCTAATGCGGGTATGTTTTAAATCAGCGCCCACCTTCTAATCGCGGGTATGTTTTAAATCAGCGCCCACCTTCTAATGCGGGTATGTTTTAAATCAGCGCCCACCTTCTAATGCGGGTATGTTTTAAATCAGCGCCCACCTTCTAATCTTGGTATGTTTTAAATCAGCGCCCACCTTCTAACGCGGTATGTTTTAAATCAGCGCCCACCTTCTAACGCGGGTATGTTTTAAATCAGCGCCCACCTTCTAATCTGGGTATGTTTTAAATCAGCGCCCACCTTCTAATGCGGGTATGTTTTAATTCAGCGCCCACCTTCTAATCTGGGTATGTTTTAAATCAGCGCCCACCTTCTAATGCGGTATTTAAATTTCATCAGCGCCCACCTTCTAATGCGCGTATTTAAATTTCATCAGCGCCCACCTTCTAATGCGGGTATGTTTTAAATCAGCGCCCACCTTCTAACGCGGTATGTTTTAAATCAGCGCCCACCTTCTAACGCGGTATGTTTTAAATCAGCGCCCACCTTCTAATCGCGGTATGTTTTAAATCAGCGCGCCCACCTTCTAATCGCGGTATGTTTTAAATCAGCGCCCACCTTCTAATCTGGTATGTTTTAAATCAGCGCCCACCTTCTAATCTTGGTATGTTTTAAATCAGCGCCCACCTTCTAACGCGGTATGTTTTAAATCAGCGCCCACCTTCTAATGCGGGTATGTTTTAAATCAGCGCCCACCTTCTAACGCGGGTATGTTTTAAATCAGCACCCACCTTCTAATGCGGGTATGTTTTAAATCAGCGCCCACCTTCTAATCTTGGTATGTTTTAAATCAGCGCCCACCTTCTAATGCGGGTATGTTTTAAATCGCGCCCACCTTCTAATGCGGGTATATTTTAAATCAGGCGCCCACCTTCTAATGCGGGTATGTTTTAAATCAGGCGCCCACCTTCTAATGCGGGTATGTTTTAAATCAGGCGCCCACCTTCTAATGCGGGTATGTTTTAAATCAGGCGCCCACCTTCTAATGCGGGTATGTTTAAATCAGGCGCCCACCTTCTAATGCGGGTATTTAAATTTCAGTCAGGCGCCCACCTCCTAATGCGGGTATGTTTTAAATCAGGCGCCCCACCTTCTAATGCGGGTATTTAAATTTCAGTCAGGCGCCCACCTCCTAATGCGGGTATTTAAATTTCAGTCAGGCGCCCACCTCCTAATGCGGGTATTTAAATTTCAGTCAGGCGCCCACCTCATAATGCGGGTATTTTATTTTAAACCAGGCGCCCACCTCCTAATGCGGGTATTTTCTTTTAAATCAGGCGCCCACCTTCTAATGCGGGTACTTTATTCTAAAGTGTAAACAGGCACCCGCCAACGCCATCATCTGCACAACATTAAGCAACGACATCATTTCAACTTACAAAGTCATATTCTCTCATACATATCTTATGCAACTGTTATACATTAACTTTTATCTTAGCTCTGGTCCACAGGAATTCGAATCGGCGGGAGCTTTCAGCATAACGTGGGACTATCTCTTACGGCGAACCGAGGCAAATTGGTCAGCGACCTACTTCGAACGTTAATCAGCTCTTTTCCAATAGTTTCTCGCATCTGCGACCAGTGTCATCCTAAGTCGACACTGGGGCATTGTTGCTTGAATGTGCACCATCTTTTTGCAAACTTCACTTCCCCCCCGGAATTCTATGCAGTCCCGATGATCGGGACAAAATTGGCTACTCAGTCAACTTCTTTGGCCGAAAACTCTTTCATCGTCTCCGTCCAAAGAGGGGCATCTGTTGACACCCAATTTTGTCCCATCTTTTATGATTTTATTCGTAATTTGTAACATTTTTGACACTTTGAAAAAAACAATTTTAATCTATATACATACATGCGTACATATATATTATTATTCTCTTATTATTATTATTATTCGCATTTTTTACTATCATTTGCATTTTTTTATCATAATCAAGTTTTATCCAAAAATTCTATATTATTTTATTCTCGCAAAATTGCATTGCATTTCCCTTTTATTAAGCATTAAGCATTTCGCAAATATTATATTTTTTATTATCACATTGTTATGTTATTTTAAATAATTCACATCTTTTACAAAAAAAAAAAAACAAAAAAAAACATATATGTTTTAATATTAAGCCCCTTTTATATTTTAATCCATAACCCATTTTTATTTTTCCTAACCCAAAACAATTTCTAACCCATTTTCATTTTTTCCAACCCAATACAAATTCTACCCAAATAAAATTCACCAAACCCACAAAACAATTCCTACCCAAATATTCCAAGCCCAACCCTCCACAACCTTTTATCCCATTTAAACCAAAACCCACAAAACAAAACCCAACACCCTTAAAACCAAAGCCCAAACCAACCCGAGCCCAAATTCCCTAAAACCCCCACACCCGTCGGCCCAATTCGCCCAAACCGAACCGGCCGACCCGACCACTTAACCTTCCCTTTTATTTCCCCAAATCCCAAAACATCCCCAAAAACCGAAAAACGAGAATCGGAAACCTAAAACCCTACCCCCAAGGCGCCAGACCCTACACCCCTCGCCTCGCCGCCGCACTCCCTACCCCGCTACTTCACCACTGCCACCACCCTACCCTGACACCGCCGAACGCTTGCCCCAAGAACACGCCCCAAAAATCAGATTTTTGTTCCCCCTTTATTTTGAAATTTGAATTCGTTTAAGGGGGGGTATGAGGGGTTGGGACGTTGGGTTTGAGTACCTATAAATACCCCATGTTGTTCTTCATTTTGAGAGAGGATTTTTCGGAGGATTTTTGAGAAAAACGATTCAATATATATATCTTTGCTGTGTTCTTGATTTCAAGCATTTGCCTTCCTTGTTATCCAAGAATCAAGTCCGAAAAGGTTTGTTCTTCCCTTTGATTCTCTGATTTTTTTAGTTTTTTTTCGATTCGGTCGTCATCGACCCGGTCGGGTCGAATTCGATTCGGGTAACATTTTTCGTAATTCTTGCATTACATGTTCTTGTTATTGGTTATCTGAATTTGGTGTTAAAATTTGATTCGGTTTGGATCACGGATTCGGTCGGTCACCGACCGATTCGTCGATCTTGCCGTAATATTTTCGTAATGCTTGCATTACATATTCTTATCATTGGTTATCCAAATTGATGAAATTATTTGATTCCGTTGAAACTCCAATTCGGTCATCACCGACGACCGGTCAGTCGCCTCAATTTGAATTTCCAAATTTTCTTGCATTGTTCTTTATTATTATTATTGGTTATCCAAATTGATGAATTTATTTGATTCAGGTTGAAACGCCGATCCGGTCAAACATCGACCGGTCGGGTCGACTTATTGGGTAACATTTTTAGAATTTTTGCATTTCATATTCTTGTTATTGGTTATCTGAATTGGGTGTTGAAATCTGATCCGGGTTGAAACACTGATCCGGGTCGGGTCACTAATCCGGGTCGGGTCGACCCGATTTGGATATTTCCAGAATTCTTGCATTCCGTATTCTTGTTATTATTTATCTGAATTTGGTTTGAAATCTGATTCAAGTTTGGATCGCTGATCCGGGTCGGGTCGACCCGGTTTGGGCAACATTTTCAGAATTCTTGCATTTCATATTCTTGTTCTTGGTCATCTGAAATTGGTGCTGAAATCTGATTTCGGGTTTGAATCATCGACTGAAGTCAGGCGACCCGATTTGAATATTTCGAATTTAACTTCGGGTCGTATTTTAAATCGCTCTCGTCTGCTTTCTTTGGCATTATTATTATGTTATTGATTGAATTAATACCGCATTCTCTTTGTTGTTTTATTGATCCAAACCAATATTGCGTCCATCTTTGGGAGACGCTTCGGTTTCATATTATCGCTTTTCTTACCGCTTGAATAAATACCGCCTGTTCGGGCGCTGTTTCTGTTCGCTTTGCTCCCGTTTGATTCTCGCTTTATCGCTTTATCATTTTTATCTGTTTTAAACTAAATACCGTGATTTTTCCAACATTGCTTTCTATTTCGCCATCGCTTCAAAGATTCAAATTACCGTTTCATCGCTTTCGCTTTAAAACTAGACACCGCGTCATTTTCGGAAACGCTTTTTCACATCGCCATCGCCATCGCTACTTATCGCCATCGCTACCGCCATCGCCATCGCCATCGCCATCGCCATCGTTACCGCCATCGCCATCGCCATCGCCATCGCCATCGCCATCGCTATCGCTACCGCTACCGCTACCGCCATCGCTGCAAGCATCGCTATCGCTATCGCCATCGCTATCGCTATCGCTATCGCTATCGCTACCGCTACGCTCAAGCATCGCTCTCGCTTCGCTTCGCTTACTACTGCCGCCATCGCTTCCAATTTTATTTTACTGATTTGAACACGATACTACACTGGCCGATGAAAAATATCCGTCGATTTTGAGGCCTACACAGTTGCAAAGACGGAAATATAACTTCTGGGCAAGGATGAAGACTTAAACCTTTTATCCGAGATCAACATGTTTAGTAGGCGAGGTGAATTATATATTCGCAGCCACGACGTGATTATAGTGATCTTTTTATTCCACCCGAGAGACCAACACGTTTAGTAGGCGAGGCAATCAAAATAAACTACATTAGTCATATGTTTGCAGCCACGACGTGATTGGAATGTTCTTTTCAAAATTTAAGTCTGAGCCCTCCGTGATCAAAACATTCACTGTTTTGAATACGGATATGAAGTTATTTGTATTTAACTGTTTCTAACCGTTTGTTCTTGACAGCTTGCAGGGACTAAAGTAAAAATAAAGGCAATTATTCCTCGGAGTTTATTTATTTTATTTCTTTCTTTAAATTCAGCTTTTATCTCGCTTTGTATTGTAATATTATTTATCGCACTTATGTAATTATTAAAATGCTTAGAATAGGCAAACTTAGGATTTATTCATAGGTTAGTTAAAGATTTGAAACCCGTCGCTAGCTTATTATTTGTAGGCTCGCAAACTTAGAAATCCTTCGCTAGTTTATTTATTTTAGGCTCGTCACGCTTATTCAAGATTTTAAAACAACTCTTGTCATCTTTATTTGCTTCAATTAAATTGTACAAAATAAGCTTATCTTTTATTATTATTTTTTGCAACTTGTTGATTTTCGAAAGATTCGCTTCTTTGGCATTATAAAGAATTTATTGTCACAAATGCATGTTTTTCTAAAAAACTTTACATGTATCTTTCTTTTATGTCATCCGAATACGTATTTGTATAAAATGCATCATATTTACTTATATAAAATGCATCATATTTGCAAACATCTTTTTTATTTATTATACTTGTAAAACATGTATTTTTTTAGCAAAAATTAATCTGAGTTTTACCGGATAACCGCAAGTTAGCGGATCTTAAAGGATGCCTAACCCCTTCCCTTTAGGATAATAAAGAACCCTTACCTAGAATCTCACTAGTTTCGCAGACCTTAAAATTGGAGTTTACACTGCAGCACTTAGTTTAAATATTTAGGTGTCCTAATTCACCGTAAAAATAATTAGGTGGCGACTCCTCAATCATTTACCCAGGAACCCCCATACGTCTGTGCTCCGCTTCGACCCGAGCAGGTCGAAAACAGGGCGCGACACTTCTCCTCATAAATTTATCTTTCATGGATGACAAAATCAAATTCTATCATGCAGTCAACAATATTAAAAATTTTATCTTGCAGTCAACAACATTAAAAAATTTATCTCGCAGTCAACAACATTAAAAATTTCATCCCTGTGACTCCTGAGATGAAAAAGAATCAATACTCCTCGTGGATGGAACTGTTCAAAATCCATTGTCATATCTATAAAGTTATCGACCACATCATCCCTCCTAAATCGAAGTCCACAGACCTACCATCGACTTCGACCTCTGATGATGCACTTTGGTCTCGTTTGGATGTAGCTTTCCTCCATTGGATATACGACACGAACTCTAATGATCTGTTGCACACAATCATTGAGACCGATGCCACTGCCCGCCAAATGTGGAAACGTTTGGAAAATATTTTTCACGACAACAAAACTCAATGTGCGTTATACCTTGAAAATCAGTTTAAGGACGTTCATCAAGATAATTTCCCAAACGTGTATGCATATTGTCAAGAACTCAAGATGTTTGCCGACCAACATTCCAACATTGGCGTACCAGCCACTAATTAACTATTGGTCATGCAACTTATTACAGGCTTGAACGAATCCTATGACGGCGTTGCTACCATCATTCAACAATGCACGCCGTTACCACAGTTTTATGAGGTTTGTTCGAAGCTAATTCTTGAGGAAACTCAGAAATCAAGCGCAGCAACACTTAGACCACCGTCGGGCCCTCCGCTGACAGTAGGGCCTCCAACTTTGGAAGCCATCATCACCGACCCGAGGACCCGCAACAGACCGTGTCGACCCGCAACAACCACGAAGGACGGCAGTCTGACAAAGGTCATGGCGGACAGAATTTTGGCAACAACGGTGGTGGCAAAGGGCAGTCCCCGCCGGCAAGAAACAACCAGCAGCGACCTCGGCAGTGGCAGCAGCCACCGCCATGGGCTTCCTACCTGTCGTGGACCGCATGGGCCCCACCGTCATGGGCTTCTCCTCCTTGCCCGTATCCGACATCCTTGTGGACTCCACCTCCGACCCGACAAGCCCAACCTGGCATACTCGGCGCACGTCCACAACAAGCCTACATGGCGCTGGCCCACCGCCCTCAACTTATGCACTAACTGACATTAAGGCAAAATAATAAATCATCCGAATAAAAATATAAAAACAAGTATTACACAGAAAAGAAAGATAAAACCTTGTAATTTCGGCCTCCACGGCAGCTCCAAGCTCTCTCTAGGTCAAACATTCTGAACTCAAGGTCATAAGTTATCCAAAGCTATGTAAAAAATAATGCAAAAGATGTATTTATAGGGTACCAAAAGGTCTGGACATTTAAAAACTAAATTCAACTCGGACCAGGAAAAATAGCGGGCTCGCATCACTCGTGCGTCACGCACGCAGCGCACACAACAAATTAAATTCAGAGAATGAAATTCTCGCGTCACATCAGCGATGTAGTTGCATCGCGCAGTGCACCAGGTACGCTTATTCAATTTATATGCAAATCAATTCTTTCCGTGTTTGTTTTTTTTTTCAATTTCTCTCCATTTTCTTATCTCCAAATAGGGGGGACAAACGCAATTTAGTGTTCCCCCTTTGTCTCTGAAAGAAATAATCCCTTGATTATTTTCATTGATTGAAAGGCTATATATACAAGTTACATATTTCCATAATAGGAGAATCCTATTCCTATTCTAATCCTAAAATCTTATTCTACTTGGATGCTAAATATACATTTATGATAATACAAATATTATGGTAAGTGTACAATACTAATTACATTACAACATTACCTAAACTAGGTTACTAAATATTACCTACATATACACGGTGCAAGGCAGATTTCTGAGAGCCACATATACACAATATACACGTGTATATCATGTGTATATTGTGTATATTTAACGCACCCCCGCAGTCATAGAGGGCGGTCTTCGAACGCTGAGACTGTCCCTAAAATCTTCAAAAAGGACTGAGGGATGGCACTTTGTAAAGATGTCGGCAATTTGATACCTTGACGGGACATGGCAGACACGTACCTGACCACGAGCAACCTTTTCGCGGACAAAGTGAATGTCCATCTCGATATGCTTAGTGCGCTGGTGCTGAACCGGATTACCAGAAAGGTAGATGACACTAATATTATTGCAATAAACCAAAGTTGCTTTCTGAATGGGACAATGGAGCTCTAACAACAAATTACGTAACCAACATGATTCCGAGACCACATTAGCTACCCCTCTATATTCGGCCTCGGCACTGGATCGGGACAATGTCGACTGATATTTCGCAGACCATGAGACCAGGTTATTGCCACGAAACATACAATAGTCAGACGTAGACCGTCTGGTATTCGGATAGCCACCCCAATCAACATCCGTATACGAGATAAGTGTGGATGTCGAGGAGGGATATAAATGCAAATCATAGTCCAGCGTACCCTGAATATACCGAATGATGCGTTTGAGGGAATTCATGTGCTCACCTCTGGGATCATGCATAAACAAACACACCCGCTGGACAACATACGTAATATATGGCCTCGTGAATGTAAGGTACTGAAGGGCCCCTGCAAGACTGCGATAGCGATTCAGATCCTCATATGGTACGCCGGTCGCGACACTAAGTGTGGGCTTAGTATCAACTGGAGTGGAAGTGGACTTACAGGATGACATGACAGCCCTCTCAATGATCTCGGCTGCATACTTCCTTTGAGATAAGAACAACCCACCTGCATGACGAGTAACATCAATCCCTAAAAAATAGCTCAAGGCCTTCAAGTCTTTCATAGCAAACTCAGAGATGAGCATGATCGACTGGCATAAGGCATCGGAAGAGGCAGTCAAAATAATATCATCCACATATAACAGAATATAGGTCAAGGACGAACCACGATGGTAGATGAATAAAGAATTATCCGACCTGCTGTGAGTGAACTCAATAGTCGATACATAGTCTGCAAACCGCATATACCAGGCCCGTGGAGACTGCTTAAACACATATAAGGACTTCTTCAACAAACAGACATGATGAGGATGTTTGGGATCCTGGAATCCCAAAGGCTGATGTATATAGACTGTTTCGTTTAGATCACCATGTAGGAAAATATTCTTTACATCTAACTGATGAATATGTCATGCTTTTGAAAGAGCCAAGCTGAGTACAGTACGAATGGTAGTCGAATTGACCACAGGACAAAACGCCTCACCACAATCTACACCAACCTGCTGAGTCTTACCATCACCCACAAGCCGCGCCTTATGTCGGGCAAATGAACTATCTGAATTTTTCTTATGAGCAAAAATCCACATAGACCTAATAATATTAATAACAGATGGATGGGGCACCAACTCCCACGTCTTATTATCAATACGAGCATTATATTCATTGGTCATAGCATTTTTCCAATTCGGATCATTTAAGGCAGACACAGGATTACGGAATAAGGGTGATTTAGGGACATTAAAATGTAAATTAAAATGACTTTTCAGTTTAAACACACCCCGTTGACTACGAGTGACCGGTCTATGACTCGAGAAAAATTGGGATGATTTTGGGAATTTTCTGGGCTCGGGACGGACTGGCCAGCAAGCAGTGGGCCTGCTGGCCCATCTCGATAAACAGACGCAGAACCGGACCAGCCTGCATTGGGTTGATCGCCCAATCGGCCGTCGCCTGCATCGGGAATTGCAGTGTGTGACAGACTAGTGGGACCAGCGGGCAGTAGGCCCGCTGGAGAATTTTAGGTGCGGGATACGTTCGAAAAATGGTGAATAATATACGGAGATATACTATCATCCAAAACATTATACGAACTAGGCACAGGAGTCTTAACCTTAGTAAACGGAAATTGGGTTTCATAAAAAATTACATGGCGATTAATGATGATTTTATTAGAGGATAAATCAAAATATTTATAACCATGATGATTAGACGGAAAACCCAAAAACACACATGGAGTAGACCGGGCCTGAAGTTTGTTAATTGTGGTGGACGGGAATAACGGATAATACAAATACCCAAAAACCCGAAGATATGATTACGAAGGAGTTTTATTATATAAAATTTGAAGAGGGGAAGAATATGTCAAACCTTTGAAAGAAATTATGTTAAGAAGATATGCAGCCATTTGTAGAGCATGATGTCAAAAAACGGGGGTAATATTATTTCATAGAAATATGACATAGTAATACAATTTCAAAATTACAACTTTGTGGTGTTGTTCAAAAGTTGCAAATGACTTAGTAAAATATTAAAATTGTAATTAAAAAATTACATATTCAGCCATACCCTTTCGAATTTCCTCACAATGTCTTGAGGATTTTCTGTTGGAATTGAAATTTGTTTGTCAAATTCTTCAACGTCGCTTCCTGCTCCCTCGGACAATATTTTGTTGTAGTTGTAGTCTTCTTCTTCGTTGGTCTCCAGTTGACCGCACCTCCTACGCTCCGCACGAATCCAGTCTCTGAATAGAACTACAATCTCCATTGTGTCTCCCGCCAATGAATGTATGTGCTCTCCAATTTGAAATCTTCCCGCGGAAAAGGCGCTTTTAGACACTATTGATGACGCTTGAATGTTTAACACATCTCGAGCCATCTTTGTTAGCATCGGAAATGTCTTCTCATTCTCCCCATAGTATTTCAGCAAGTCTTTGTAGGGTTTTGTTGGGTACAAAGCATATAAGTAAGACACATCGGAAGTTTAAATTTTTTTTTCTTACTTACCCCAACAACATTTCTGGTATAGTTATACAAAAATTAAAATTGTAACATAAAGCATAAACTTACAAGTTTGAATATCTGGAATCTTTTTCTACTGTAAGGTGCATACTCGGTTGCCCTTCCGATTGCAAGCTCCAACCTTCAATGTATTTCTCTTTCGGAAAGCTAGGAAATTCGGCAGAGGTTCGGAAGAGTATTTGATTCTAAGTCTCTAAGGCTTAGAATGATTTTCAGAAAATTAGTGTGTTAATAATGAAAGGGAATGTCTCTATTTATAGTTGAAAATTAGGTCAAAATTGGATTAGGGTTTGACCTTGGGCCTGACCCAAAAATCGACGTAGAGGCACTGCGGCCCTAGGGTATGGGCGTCGCGGAGCTCGACGTGCTACTGCACTACACCGCGGCCCAAGGGTATGGGCGTCGCGGCGCTCGACGTGCACCTGCACTATCTCGATTTATTTTCCGTGAATTCTTAATTAAATCCAAAATCCAATTTTGACTTAATTAAAATAATTATTATTCATTTAAATATCTCGATTCCAAATCAAACATTTAATTACTCTCTCAATACATCCTTAGATCTAAACGGACAATTGACATAGTGTGACCCTATAGGCCTTCTCATATCGACATTAATCAAATTAAGGTCTACGCGGAACTCCTAGGCGGTGCCAGAAGACGAACTCAATATGTGAAGTATGTTTACATGAATCCAGCTTAACCTTTATGTGGTAAGATAAAATTTTCATTCACGACACACCCGATCAAGCTTAGGATTTGTCAAGTGTCTATCCAAATGGCTTAATCATTGTATCGCATCTATATTAGTTGACAACTAGACCATATTCTAAATACGTCTATTGCGTTGGCCAACGACTTAGTCAACTTAATATTACTGAGAATCCGAGTGTTCTCCCGAATATACATTCGAGGAATGAATCCAAATCTTGGCTCAACTACCACTTTTAATCCACATCGTAATGTACCCAATACAAGCCGTATCTCAACCTATAAGACATTTGATCTTAGGACAGGATCAAAGTACATTACTTTGTAGACAACGCATGTATTGACCTCAAGTCCAAGAACTTCTATCTCCCACACGCTGATCATACTTTAGACAAGTATAACAAACAGTATATCAGCAGGGTATACCAATACTTCCAAAGTATCCATGTGTCCATCACGAGTAGCCACTACTCGTAGCAGGTGAGACATACTACATCCTCTAAGGATGTGATGCATCCACATGTTGACTTATCACATATCATCGATATCCCATTCTCGATAATCATTAGTCGAGGCTATTGTAAGAGTTACGCTCTATCATGAATATCTCACTCTATTAATGAAAACGTAAGCTCAAGACTCTAAAGAAACATATTATCAAATGAATACATATGAAGGAGGATCAACACAAACATTAAGCTTTAAGCCTGAAACATATTAGAAGATACAAGATGAAAAAGAGGAATTATCTATAAAGAAAATATTTAAAACAAAATGGTTTGAAAGAAATAAAGAAATAAGGTACATAGCACATAAGCATGAAAATATAATTGATACAATGAGTGTAAATGGAAGAACAAAAATAAACTTGATAACAAATGAAGTAATAAAAAGAGAGTTATCAAAACTATCTACTAGGGAAGCTAAAAAATATAGGAACATATACTTTGGAGGAGTAGAATTTACTATAAAAGCATAGTTTCAGAAAAACATAGATACACCAATACATATTAGATGATAGGATATTAGGAAATCTACAAGATGCTTTAATATCAGTAGTAAAAGGAAATTTAATATATTAGAAATTAAAATATACGGTACAACCAGACTTTAGTATATCATTAAAAGATGAACACAAAGATCATACTATATTACAAATTGGATGGAATAACAATGCCACCAGGAAGTAAAGTCATAAGTATTGAAACAAAATGATATATGCCCTAACCGGAAACCACCATGTAAAGAAACAACATGAAATGAATATATTAGTACCAAGGATGTACCAGGAAATATTAGAACAGGTAGAACATAAAGAAAATTCCAAAATAATTAAAGCAGAAGAAATATATATGGATTTTAATACAAGAACCCTTACACCATCCAAAAGACTAACACCAAAAATAGAAGGATCTAGATTAAGTATTACGAGAGAACCAACAATGTCACGACAAACTAGTGCTATACAACCTAGAATATTAGACTTAATAAATATAAACACAAATAGATTAAAAATTAAAGTAATAATATTTAAAGGGATGATAGCAAATGTATCAGATAGTCAAGTAAATACCTGAGCTATAAAAAGTTTTATACATATAAGTAAAATTGATGAAAATGATTGTAATTTAATAGACCCACAAACTTATAATTATCCTGGAAATGAAAGAGAAATAATAATTACCAAAAGTATTAATTTAAAATTCAAAATCCAAGATTTAGAGTATAAGACAAATATAGGAGTAATAGAATATGATAGTCATAATGAACTACTTCTAGGAAGTGACTTTTTAACCATGATAAATTATAAGATAAATAATAATGGAATTGAAATAAATGACCAAGGAAAAACAAGATTCGTGAATAAAGCATGAACATATAGAAAGAAATAATAGAGAAAAAACAGAAATTAAAATTAATAAGAAGAATTTTATCAGAAAAAATATTCTCACAGCTCAAATACTTAAAATATAAGGCAAAAAAAATAAAGCTAGAAGAAAATATAAGAAAGTTAGAACAACAATGTGAAAAGTTTGATAAAATATGGATAGATATGGGAGACAGATGGAGAAAAAGAATTAATAATCATGACGAGCTCTAACGAAAAAATTAGAGCATTATGGGAAGAAATAGTAGTAAAAGAACAAATGAAGAATACATTAGTATTAATGGATGAACTAAAAGAAAACCAAACAAAAATGCAAGAAATAATAAGAGAAGAATTAACAAAATTATGGAACGTATCTGAGATACCAACATTTAAAATAATATTGGAAAAATTAAACATATTAGTAGAAGAAAATGTAAAGATAAAGGTAAACAAGTAGAAGAAGATGAACCTAGTACGAGCAAAGAAAACACTATAATTAGCACTACAAATCAACAACCAGAAATAATACCAATAGATGCTTGGAGAATGAGTAAAGAACCAATAATGGTAGATATTAGTAAAATAAAACCAAGACTGCCAAAGAAAGTAGAAAAAATATTAAATAGCCTAGAAATATTGAGTAAGAAAAGACAATTTTAAATGGAAAATCAAGAACCTAGTGTACTTACGTTTTTAAGAAACCATGGAAAAAATATACTGGAAAGAGAACGATACAAGTATGAACCAATGAAAAGAAAAGAAAAAACCACACCAGACAATAATTCAAAAAGTGAAAACATGTACTTAAAAGACGTAGAGAAAACAACCAACGAGTATTTAAATCTAAAATTAGATAAACAAGAATGAAAATTATGTGAATTAGAAACAGAAAATACCAAATTAAAAACACACAAAAATGACGAATGGTACAACAAATATAAAAAATACAAACACAAATTTAAAGATACAAAGAAAAAATTAAAGGAAACCAAAGTAGAACTAAAACAAACAAAAGAGGAATTGAAAGATGTGAAACAAGAATTAACTGATGTAAAACAAGAATTAGGAGAAATAAAAGATGAAATAAAGATCCTAAGAGAAGAGATAAAAAGGTTAAAAGGAAAAAAGAAAGTAAGAAATAATAGAACAAGTGAAGAAACTACATCTAGTAGTGAAAAGACTGAGAGCGATACTAACGAAGACAACAACATTGATTTATTAAACCAAGAGGTAAAAGTAGCAGAATTCATAGAAGATGAAGAAGACTCGGAGATAGCAAAGGTAAATAACCAGATAATAGTAGCCTTACAGAAAATGAAAAGTGTAAATGCAACTATAGAAGAAGAACCCGAAATTGATATAGAGGATGAATTTAATAATCCTATAGAAACAGAAATAGAAACTGATGATATAATAAATGAAAATGCGAATGATTACCCAGAAAAAAATTAGTAGATCCCAACCTGAAAATAATAAATAGAAGACAAACTAGATTATCAAATCATATACCAATAGGACAACAAGCTGAATTTAAAGAATTTGTAGGATCAATGGCACAAGGCGTAAATTAGAATGGATATTTCTTAGACTTAGACAATGTTTATGATGAACAAGAAATAGGAAGAAGAATAAATGATTGAAATCTTGGAATGTATATAGCATTAATGAACTCCACACAAACAGAAAACCTAGAATATACGTATGAGTTGATATCTAAAACATTAATCGGAAAAGTAGCTTATTGGATAAAATTCATAGCATACCAATTAAGAGGAGAAGTATTTAGCCATGCAGGAGATTGGAAATCTATGCTAATAATATTTTATATCATACTAAAAAGAGAATTTTTAGGAGAAAAATGATTGGTAGCACGAGAAAACATACTCGCAGAAAGAAAAACTGAGATAATAATGAATCTAAATAACATGAAATGTTGTAAAATTAATAAATTACCAGAATACACAATAAGTTTTAGTAAGTTCTTTTATGAAGCAAGATTCTTGCCAGAAGAAGGCTTAATATACCAACAACTTTATTATGACCACCCACATATACCTTATAACACAGAAATATCAAAGGAATACACCCAACTAGAACCAAGAGAAAATACATTAGGAGAAAGAATAAGAGTACTAAGAGCATATCTAATGCGAAAATGTGAAGAATATATAATGCAACAAAAGATTAAAAAAGATAAGAAAATAAGATTAAGAGAGGTATGTGGATTTACGGAAAGAAGATTAGTATTCGGATGTGATGACAATAAAAGAGAAAATAAATATAAAAAAAACCATAAAAAGAAACATCAACACAAGAGATATAAAAGATATAGTAATTACAGTTGACAAAACCAACAACCTTATTACAAACCTTATAGGAAAAAGAGATTTAAAAGGTATAGAAATACCCCTGAAACCAGAAAAAAATTTAAGCATAAGGGAAAATTTAGGAAAAGAAAATATGTAAAACCAATTGAATAGAAAAACTTAAAGAATGTAAATGTTGGAATTGCAATGAAAAATGGCATTATGCTAATAAATGCCCAAAGCTAAAGAAAAAAAGGTGTAAAATATATAGATACGACACAATTTATAATGAGTCTACAACAAATAAAAGAAAAAAATAATAATTGGTACGAATATGAAGATTTTTATGTCAATCAAACTGATGAAGAAAGTGAATCAGAAAATTTTAATTTCGTTAACCAAAACTCGGAAAGTGAAAATAGTTCTGACTAAATGAAGTCGCAAGAAGAAAAAAAGTTACTAGAAGAAAGAGATTACTGGATGTAATATGACAGGTATGTTCGCAATAAACTTATTACAACTACTAGTGCAATTGGAAATAGATACTATAGTGATAGATACAATAAGATTACAAGAAACCTTAACAGAATAGGTGAAATGTTAAGTAAGATAAGATGGAATAAATTACTAGAAGAAGTAAAAGAAATGGAACAAGATGAAGAGCTTCAACAAAGATTAAGAGAAATGAATTTAGAAAATAATAATTAGATGGTAGCAATCTACATAGAAGCTCATATAGAATACAAATCTAATAAAATGATAAAACAAAAGATCTTTATTGACAGCGAAGCAGACTTATGTCTAGCAAAGAAAGACGTATTAGAACCATATAGATGGAAAATATCTAAAACACATAGTGAATAAAAAAGAGGAAAGGCTAGAATGGTGATTGACTAAAGAGAACTAAACAAGAAAACTGTATTTGATGGATATTTTTTATCATACAAAAGAAACCTTATTAATAGATTAGGGAATAAAAAATAGTTCAGTAAATTTGATTGTAAAAGTGGATTTTGACAAATAAAACTAAAAAATGAATCAAAAGCTTTAACAACATTTAGTGCCCCTCAAGGACACTATGAACGGAATGTACTACCCTTTGGATTAAAAAATGCACCACAAATATTTCAAAGAAGAATGGACCAAGTGTTCAGAAAATTAACAGAATATTGTATAGTATATGTTGACGACATATTAATATATAGTGATGATTTGGAAAATCATATAAAACATCTAGAAGAATTTATAAAAACTGTGAAACAGCATGGAATATTATTATCTGAAAAGAAATCTGAAATCTTCAGAAATAATATAGAATATTTGGGATACATAATAGATAATGAAGGATCACAATTACAGGAACACATTGTAACAAAAATAAAAAATTTTAAAGACAAATTAGAGAGCAAAAAAGAAGTACAACAATTTCTAGGAGTAGTACACTATGAGTTAGACCATATAAAGGATTTACCACTTTTGAGAAAACTATTACAGGAACTAACTAGAAAAAATATAACTTTTGAATGGAAGGAAGAACATACTAAAGCCACAAATAAAATCAAGGAAAAAGTGAAAGCCTTGCCAAAACATAGAATACCAACAGAACTTGATCAACTAGAACTATTTACTGATGTCAGTGATATAGGATGGGAAGCAGTCCTCATAGCATATGATAAACAGGATATAGATAAAGAAATAACCACTAATTTGTGGATATGGAGGTGGAACATGGAAGTCTAATGAGAAAAATTGCCATATTAACGAAAAGGAACTATTAGCAATAAAATTTAGAATAAAGAGATTCCATTATCACCTATTACCAGTAAAATTTGTTGTTAGAACAGATAACACCCAAGTAAGGGCTTTCATTACAAATAAAATAGACCCTTTTCCAGAATTAAACAAAAGAAGAAAGTGATAATCATTCTTTTATTGTTATGATTTTATTGTCAAAAATATATCTGGGACTAAGAATATTCTAGCTGATTTTCTTAGCAGGTACAACGATGTCAACCAGCAGTGACAAATTTGAAGAATATATTACCAATGTTACAGGAATCATCAAACAAAACCAAAAAATTATTACAACCAAAATGGAAGAAAATACACACTTGCTAGAACAACTGACAGAAGCCTTTAAAGACTTCAAAACCCTACAAACCTTGAAATCTTCCCAAACCCCTACAGAAAAACCAAAGACTTTCACATATAAACTTGCAGCCATGCCAACCACTATACCATCACCCATAACAACATCGTCTTCAACAACAGTAACAATGTGCGACAAAGTGAAATTCTCACCTGAGTATATTACAGCTTACGGGCAAATTAATTAATTTTATGATTATAAATCAAACCCTCACATTTTAAGAAGTGCAAAATTAAGCAAATACCCAAGGTTTTTATGCAATGAAAAATCAAACCCTGATATAGTTCTTAAACTCTTTACTTATGGATTTATAGATAAAATACTAGTAAATGAAACTTTTTATAATATTGCTAAATTATCCAATGTTTTAGTAGAATCTGCTAGGTTAATGATGGAATCATTTGGAAGAGGTATCTACGGCATACAACTGTTTGATGCCTCGACAGACTTAACAGGAAAATCTATCATTATATGCCAACTATTTAAAACATGAAGGAATAGAAATATAAGAGGAGATGACAAAGACCTGAAAATGAAAATACAATGTACTATAGAAAAGTTTCAAGAATGGCGCAGTGCCAAAAGAGCCATAGGACTATCAACCCTGAAATAAAAAATTAAAGATATGCTAAGAGCAGGCAAAGCCAGCATTATTGGAAACTCCAAAGGAGGAGAAACCGAAGAAATTATCACACTATACTACAACAACGAGGTACTCTCACAAGACACTACACACCTTACCAACATGCATGATAGAATCACTAAGATGGAGCACAAACACTCCAATGAGACAGTAGAACAGTACAAACTCTTAATAGGCCAAAGGAAAAGACCTGTTATAAGCATAAAGGAGGATACTACACAAGTTACTATGAAAAAAGAAGGATCACCTAATCCTTTTTGAATGAAACGGTCCAATGTAGTTTAAACTACAGAAAGCCACAATGTAACAAATTAATATGGCCCAATGTAGTCCAAACTACAGTAAAGCCCATGTATTACCATACTACTAAAAAGATACCGTTCCTTTTCTATAGGAGTATCAAAAAATTAAAACGATATCGTTCCTATAGTATAGGAGTATCGTCGAAGAAGAAAAATCGTCTTTTAGTGAAAAGAAGATAGACAAAAGATGTCTCTGTGCAAAGAAGACACCCATAAAGAAGCCTGTGGAAGAAAGCAAAAACTGCCGGACCCACAAGGAATCAAAGACAGAAGATGACAAGCCAACAAACGTTGAAAAGAATGACAAACAACTTTAAGAAAAGCATGAAAGGACAAAAGACAAAGCACTATTTGCTTTAGGACTTTTGTAGCAATAATGTATCGACTTTATTACTTTTTCAGCATGCCAACAGTGAAAGGCAACCGAGGTTATCTATATAAAGAGCCTCATTGTAACATCTGAAATCATCTTTTCGAAATACAACAACTTCAATCTTTAAAATACTCTCTCATGTCTAGCTAAAAACCCTTCTAGTCTATAACCAATATCAAGATTAATATCATAATACCAGAGGATAAATAGTTTGAAAGCTTATATTTAAGAACCATATTAGTCCACAAAACACCATCTCTTAAAAGGAAATTTAAGAAAGAATCTGTCGAGCAACTCCCAATACCTAGGTCATTTATCCCGTCACTAGAGAGGAAAAAAGGGAGGCAGAGCCAGGGTGGATTGAGTATCTCCGGTGATCTTAATATTCTGCTAAGAGGTATGTTTTTAGACTATGTGTTTCTAAATATAATCTTGATAAGTATACATCTCTGCAATTATGATGTTAAATGTTGATAGAAGGTTGTAGACTATTATTTAAAAAATGAATTTTGAGTTAATAATACCCGCTTCCGTACTACATGCCTATTATTTGTTAAACCTACATATGAATATGTTAATATGCCATCTATATTCCTACCCTCTTCAGGATTGTTAGATGATGAAAAGATCCACCCAGAAAATGGTAACACAAAAGACAAAGGGTGTGTTTGGTAGGAAAATGATGTTTTGCTTTAAAATAAGTGAATCTTTTACTTATTTTGTAGCAATTGGTAGGTAACCCGAAAATGCTATCCCAAAAATATTTATATGTAATCTAGCAAAATATAATGGGGGCGAGATGAGGTGGACAACGGGGGCGAGATGGGTGG
>CM056511.1:35201052-35310760 GCA_029783415.1 Anisodus acutangulus | reverse complement strand
GTGGAGGGTGTTGGGGGAGGAAACAATGAACGTGTAACTTATTTTCCCTACATTTATTAAGGAAGTCATTTTCCTCATTTTTAAGAATTTTATTTTTCTGGAATAACATATTTAGCAAAATATTTTATCTAACCAAATAGCAAAATAGAAATACCAAACACACACAAATAGGCAAATCACATAGGTGAAAGTTCAAAAATCAAAACAGAAAGTGGAAAATGCTACGTCAAGGGGTATTGTATATGAATATCACACAATGGAAGCAGGTGGTGCAAGCAGAGCCACAATTACTATCAGATTACCAGCAATACTATGAAAAGAATACTATATTTCAATCAAAAGCATTATTTCGATCATTTAACAAGATTTCATCAAAACATATACATAAAAATAACTTTTAGACTATCCATATTCTGATCATAAGTCCTACAGTAAACTAAAGTGACAAAACCAGAAACCTCAGCATCCAAAACAAAGAAGATGAAAGTCGTCAGACTTTGACAACTTCATCACTCTCAACCATTAGTTTGGGTTTCTTTGGATAGTTACCATCTGGTACATCCAGCGAGACTGCGTCACAAGGTGCAGACGGAACTGGTACATCGAGCGGAGCTGCATCAGACGGTGCAGACGACACCGGTACATCTAGCGGGACTGCATCAGAAGGTGCAGACAGCGCTGGTCCACCAAGCAAACCCGTATTTCCATCAGGAACGACCCATGAGATGGGATTAACTATCACAACAATAGATATGCTTTCTGTCAGTGATGAAGTACAAATTTTGAGCCGATTGTAGCTGAAAATCTAACAAGAAGTTCAAGCAACTGAGTAACAAATTTAATAACAAGACCAGCAAAAGTTATTAGTTGACAAGGATCAAGGACATTATAACATAAATTATGATATACAAAAGAGAAAATCTGTCACAAGGTTTCTATATAAATATTTAGTTTTGGAAAATTTGATCTTACATGGTTGACAAGTATGATTTACGGGTCAAAAAGTGATAACTAGGATGCAACATAGAGTAAAATAGTTGAATCTAACTTGTATCAAGAGGAATAGCGGCTAAATGCGGGAAGGAAAAAACCAATAGTGAGGTGTCTCCTAAGATGTTAGGTGGATTATTACGACATAATGACATTCTGAAGTGTTCACCATATTGTATCATTTAGGACATATGATTCATTATACATAGACAAATAGTCCACAGCACATTTAGAGGGGAGTACAAAGTAGTATCCTAATTGAATAATATTTTTTCTTTTACCTTTCTTTCGAACAATGTTTAGCTATGAACTCTGTGGTTTTCCTGAGCAGATATGGTTTTTAACATTCAACTAATCCAAACACAAATAATGAGTAAGACTCAAATGCTTAGATACGTTCAGAAGCAAACTTTATTATTTTCAGGCATGTCACATGTAAATCTCATCAAAATTCTTGATCTTATTTATTATTTAAGTATGTCTATAACACATCCATACCATCGAGTGAGGGTGCTGGACGTTTCTTAACATAGTTTTGTTGTAGCGGTCTTGGGATCTGAAATAAAAACTGGGTATCCTTTACACCTTGTGCCACATACTCCGGATGTTGCTCCAAGTACCTGGGACGAAAGACAATTAAGAAACACCACAACAGAAATGCAAATGAAATACATGTTATTAATCTGTATTCCAAAAAACCGGTAAATAATAAACACTGAAAATAAAAAGAATCAGTGTTGAAACATAAGAATAATTTTTTCAGAATATAATCGAGCCCACTTAATTCAAAGTGTGTCCTTAAGGAAATTATTCCCCTCACAGTACTCGAGGTTGATGGAATATCCCCTCCCAGGATAGAACGATTATCTTACCAGAATAGTAGTACTCCAAATTCAGGTAGCGGCGAACCACTCAACGGCAGTATATCACACATAATTTATTTGTCCAGAAGAAGAAGAAGTTTGTATTGTTCAGAAAATTCGTAAGTAAAATTCTGAGGAATCAAACGAATTTATAGCCATAGAAGTACTGTTTCTGAAGGTTTGCAACATTTCTGAACAACCACTGAAAACTGGTGGGAAATTTAATTATGGAAAAGAAACAGGGTCGCGGGTCAGACACGCGGATGCGGCCGGGTCGCGGGTCAGGGTCACTAACGGGTAGGATTTGATAAGTTAATTAATTTAATTAAATAATAATTAATTAAATAATTAAAAATTAAAGAAAATTTGGTCCAAAAAGATTATCAATCAATCAGATCATTTGACCAAATCCAAATCCAAATCCGAAGCCGAAGCCGAAGCCGAAGCCGAAGCCGAGCCGAGCGAGCGACGGCGACGGCGCGAGGGGTCCTTGCCCTCTCAACCCTTTTACTGACAAGAAGGAGTAATTCTACTTATAAGTAGAAGAACTTTTCTTTCCACTACCAATGTGGGACAAATGCTTATTTTATAAAGCAAGAGGGAACTCCCACTTTTTTTCCCACTGCCGATGTGGGACAACTCCCACTTTTCTTTTCAATCATTTCTCATTCACCAATATCAATACCCAACAATCCCCCACATGAATGGGGAATGGCTATAATATAAAAGCGCGGACAAGTGTGATATACAAGCGAGAATTGACTGCATCTGGATAAGTAGGTTTCCCTTTGAACTTTCCGTAGTGAACTTATATCGGATATACTCGATCAATCGGTAGATTTGATATCTTTGAACCGTCAAACTTTATTGTATACCTAGACAACATAAGTCACATAATCAACTCTCAACCGTTTATGATTCTCACGGTTGTGTTCGTTTCAGCCATGAACACATCCTGGTTTCATGAGTGCGTAGAGAATGGGCCTTCACTGTCATTCCCCTTTAAAGCGGCTTACACTTAACACTCACATAGGTGATTTCTAAGCATGTGGTCCTATAGCCACATTATCTGGTCATACACTGCCAGATTTAGATAATCATTAAAGAACCTTAATGCTTTATTAACTCATTAACAAGCCATAAGGTTTTATCCTTATTTCTGAACATTGTCTTCATCCGAGAATGGGTTGAGTTATTTGACAACGTTGAACCGTCAGTCACAACTTTGTTTGATCTCCTTGAACCTAGCTCTTAGGATCTCCAGTCTGCTAGGTAGAGTTACCGCCATGATGACTTGTCCTCGGCCTTAACCCCATTCCCATTGATGATCTACTAACTCCCTCTCTAGATAAGCCTTTTGTAAGCGGATCCGTCACGTTATCTCTTGACTTTACATAGTCAATCGTGATAACGCCACTAGAGAGGAGTTGTCTAACGGTATTATGTCTTCGTCGTATGTGATGAGATTTTCCGTTATACATTACGCTCCCTGCCCTACCTATTACTGCTTGACTGTCACAATGTATACATATAGGAGCCAAAGGTTTGGGCCAGAATGGAATATCTTCTAAGAAATTTCGGAGCTATTTAGCTTCTTCACCGGCCTTGTCTAAAGCTATAAATTCAGATTCCATTGTAAAGCGGGCGATGCATGTCTGTTTTGATGATTTCCAAGACACTGATCCACCCCCAATTATGAAAACATAACCACTCGTGGATTTAACTTCAGATGATCCGGTGATCCAATTTGCATCACTATATCCTTCGATCACGGCGGGATATTTGTTATAATGCAAAGCATAGTCTTGGGTGTATTTTAAATACCCCAAGACTCGTTTCATTGCCATCCAATGAGTTTGATTGGGATTACTCGTGAATCGACTCAGCTTGCTTATAGCACATGCTATATCTGGTCGTGTACAATTCATAATATACATCAAACTTTCCAAAACTAGTGCATAGTTCAATTGTGAGTCACTTTCACCTTTATTCTTTTGAAGTGCAAAACTTACATCAATTGGAGTCTTTGCAACATTGAAATTTAAATACTTAAACTTATCAAGTACTCTTTCAATATAATGAGACTGCGATAATGCTAGACCTTGTGGAGTTTTATGAATTCTGATGCCTAAGATCAAATCAGCAACTCCTAAGTCTTTCATATCAAATTTGCTAGCCAGCATACGCTTCGTAGCATTTACATCGGTAATATCTCTACTCATTATCAACATGTCATCAACATATAAACAAACAATGACTTCATGATTTGGAGTATTTTTAATGTAAACACATTTGTCACACTCATTAATCTTAAATCCATTTGCCAACAATGTTTGGTCAAATTTCGCATGCCATTGTTTGGGTGCTTGTTTAAGTCCATAAAGTGACTTAACAAGTCTGCACACTTTCCTTTCTTTACCAGGAACCACAAAGCCCTCAGGTTGTTCCATGAAAATTTCTTCCTCCAATTCTCCATTTAAGAAAGCTGTCTTGACATCCATTTGAGTCTAGATCATTCTCTATCTTCTTACATACCGCAACGGACTCCCTGTCCTTGGTTGACATTAACAAAAAGTTTGAGAAAGGGGCGCCCCTACTATACCCCTAAACTACAAGCTAGCGCGCAACGGCTGAAAAGCCGTTGTTGCTTGCTGCTTGAGATGGATTTCAAGACCATATACGGCCGCCAGTGCTACTAACACCCAAATAGATATTATTCTTGTTACCGGCGAGTATGTGTCAAAGTAATCAAGACCTTCTTTTTGTCTATAACCTTTGACCACAAGTCTTTCCTTATATTTGTCAATAGTGCCATCAGCTTTCATTTTCCTTTTAAAATCCATTTTGATCCTAAAGGTTTATTTCCAGGAGGAAGATCAACCAATTCCCATGTATGGTTGTTCAAAATTGATTTAATCTCACTATTTACTGCCTCTTTTCAAAATGCTGAATCAGAAGAAGACATCGCTGCTTTAAATATTTGAGGCTCATTTTCAAGCAAGAATGTCACAAAATCTGGTCCAAAGGAAGTAGTTGTCCTTTGACGTTTGCTACGCCTTGCATCCGCTTTACTTGGTGTATTTTCCATTGGTTCTTCCCGCGGTCGTTTAGATCTTTCACTTGACGACTCACATTCAATTTTATACGGATAAATGTTTTCAAAGAATTCAGCATTATCTGATTCAATTACCGTATTAACATGAATTTCGGGATTGTCCGATTTGTGAACCAAAAACCGACAAACTTTGTTGTTTGTAGCATAACCAATAAAAACACAATCCACAGTTTTTGGTCCGATTTTTACCCTTTTGGGCAAAGGAACTTGGACCTTTGCTAAACACCCCCACACTTTGAAATATTTCAAGTTGGGTTTTCTTCCTTTCCATAGTTCATATGGAATAGATTGTGTTTTGCTGTGGGGCACCCTGTTAAGTATTCGGTTAACTGTAAGGATAGCTTCCCCCCACAAGCTTTATGTAAACCAGAACTTATTAGTAAGACATTCATCATTTCCTTTAATGTTCGGTTTTTCCTTTCCGCAATTCCATTTGATTGTGGTGTGTAAGGGGCAGTAGTTTGATGAATAATTTCATATTCTAAACATATCTCTGCAAAAGGAGATTCGTACTCTCCACCCCTATCACTTCTAATCATTTTTATCTTTTTATTCAATTGATTTTTCACTTCGTTTTTGTATTGCTTAAATGCATCAATTGCTTCATCCTTACTATTAAGCAAATACACATAACAATATCGAGTGCAATCGTCAATAAAAGTTATAAAATACTTTTTCCCACCGCGAGATGGTATTGACTTCATATCACATATATCTGTGTGAATTAAGTCTAAAGGATTTGAATTCCTATCAATAGACTTATATGGATGTTTAACAAACTTAGATTCAACACAGATTTGACATTTAGATTTATTACACTCGAATTTAGGCAATACTTCTAAATTAATTATTTTTCGCAAGGTTTTGTTGTTGACATGTCCTAAACGAACATGCCATAAATTATTTGACTCCAATAAGTAAGACGAAGCTGAATTTTTATTAATACTGTCAACAACCATTACATTGAGTTTGAAAAGGCCCTCGGTGAGGTAGCCCTTTCCTATGAACAATTCATTCTTACTTATTATAATTTTCTCACTAACCAACACGCACTTAAACCCGTTTTTGACGAGTAGTCCGGCTGAAACTAAATTCTTCCGAATTGTTGGAACGTGCATAACATTGTTGAGAGTCAGGACCTTCTGAAGTGTCTCCTAAGATGTTAGGTGGATTATTACGACATAATGACATTTTGAAGTGTTCACCATATTGTATCATTTAGGACATATGATTCATTATACATAGACAAATAGTCCACAGCACATTTAGAGGGGAGTACAAAGTAGTATCCTAATTGAATAATATTTTTTCTTTTACCTTTCTTTCGAACAATGTTTAGCTATGAACTCTGTGGTTTTCCTGAGCAGATATGATTTTTAACATTCAACTAATCCAAACACAAATAATGAGTAAGACTCAAATGCTTAGATACGTGCAGAAGCAAACTTTATTATTTTCAGGCATGTAAATCTCATCAAAATTCTTGATCTTATTTATTATTTAAGTATGTCTATAACACATCCATACCATCGAGTGAGGGTGCTGGACGTTTCTTAACATAGTTTTGTTGTAGCGGTCTTGGGATCTGAAATAAAAACTGGGTATCCTTTACACCTTGTGCCACATACTCCGGATGTTGCTCCAAGTACCTGGGATGAAAGACAATTAAGCAACACCACAACAGAAATGCAATTGAAATACATATCCCTATTATCACTACATACAATTTAGACCAATCCATGAAAGCATTAAGAAAAGATACACACTTTGCAAAGCCAGTTTAACTTAATAAAATGAACATACTTTTGAATTTGAACCTTGGAACGAAGTTGCTTCCCAGATGGCGTAACATAATACCTATAAAATCATGATAAGAAAACAAATTAAAGAACCACGACATTATTAGTTACTAGGATCCTAGCTTAAAAGGAAAGCATCAATTGTTAAGAATCCTAGCTTAAAAATGCAAGACATACACATCTGCAAAGCTGGTGCCACTTTCTGCTCTGATTCTTAAAAGGCGTTTCCACCCTGGCGGCGGCAGAGGAATATTAGGCTTATCAATTGCCCACGGCCTGCTTCCATCTTGAGTGAGATCGGGTGGATCTTTACATGATTTATTAGAATCCCATTCACGTGCTATTTCACAATAAAAAAATTGTTCCAATAGGTGCTCCCTTATATCTTCATACTTCTCTGCTGTAGGTATGTAACGCCATTTGAAACATCTAGCACACTGCACAGCAAATGCCCCAACTTCTGCAGCCTTAGATGTATAATTTTCTAAGGAGCTTCTTCGAGCAGGGGGACATTTAACCTTAGCAATAGCAGCAGCGACATCAACAACAGCGATAGCAGGATGATAAAGCACTAACTGTTTTTCAGCATTTTCACCATGATTCTCCCTATCCTTTTCGACCTCATTTTCTTGTTTCCCTATTGAAGAAGTAACCTCTTCAAGAATCTGAGTTTGTGTCGCCATGATATCAGGGGTCACAACATTTTCATGATCTTGCTCCATCTACACCGCTCTTGATGGAATGGAATAATCTGAGGAACGCAAATACAACTTGTCTCATTAGGAAATTCCACCAGCAATTAAAAAGTACAACAAGTTTCACTTATTTAAGAATAGATCTCAAAAGGGCTAATCATATTTAAAAATGATCCTATTGTGTGGATATGCATATTTAAGACCTAGTCTGATAAAAGATAACCCCTTATAGTAGTTAGGAAAAATATTGCATTTAATCATAAGTGAATGATACAAAAAGTCAAACCAAAACACGATAGTCAGGTAGAGAAGATGAAACAATCCCCACATCTAAATTCTTTTCGGCTAGTATAAAGAAGGAGATATTAAAGAAGTAAATCTACTTAAATTTGAAGGCCCTCAAAACCTAATAACACATTCATAACGTACCCTAATAAAAGAGGTTGTTGGAATTTTAAAATACAAGATAAAGAAAAACAGTGACCATCCAAACTTCACCAATGTCATATCATGACGAATGATCAAGGCTAAGATAAGTTATAAAAGATGAAAGGAATGCTAGAAAAAATTCTACATATGAGGCATGAAATAGATCAATTAATATCTCCGGAGAACTAATCCACCATAAAAATGAAATTCATCCGGCTCGAGAATGAAACAACATCACAAAAAGATTAATAGCCTCAACGATTCGAGAAACATGAGTATACAGTTCTATAAAAGTGAAAAGGATCAAACCTTCGTTATGAGAAAATATTAAAACTCGAGAACAAAACATACAAATAAACCGTCATTAGAAAGAGAAGGCAAGGAGAAAATTTATATTTGTGAACCTCTTGATTTATCATCAAATTTCAATCTTCTTCACAAAAACTTATAACACACTCTACTAAACACATATACGCAGAAATGCCGGGGAAAACAGAAAAGTTATAAACAAACACAGATGCCTACAATCATCAAAACTCACTTTTTTAATGCTTGCAAAGAGGAGTGAGTGTTGAAAATCAAATCTCAATCTTTTCGAAATTCCAAATTTATCTATATCTTCAATGAAAAAAATTACAGAAATGCTCAAAGATTAAAAAAAAATAACCCCATTACACATAGATATGATCAAACAAAAGAACATTTTTTAGGTAAAAAAGTACTTGAACATATATCCAAATCGAAGGACCAAACCCAAAAAACACAAATGAAAAAGAAAAATATATACAAAAATACATTTTAGAGATAAAGTGAGAATTTTAGAGATAAAAAGAAGATACCCAAGTCAGAAACTGAGTTGATGATCAACCAAGAATTGTTTTTCACTAATTCCCCAGATGAGTTTTATACAAAAATATATATACGTATGTATGTGACAGATTGATGCTTGTCTTAATTCTCTTTGGGAAGTGAGAGTATTTATAATTGTAATGTAATAATTAATAAGATTTTTTGTAATCTCAGCAATAACTGAAAATAATCTTAAATTACACTTTTGCCCCTGATGTTTTTTACTTTAGAGTAAATTTGTTTTATATTTTTGGTCGAACAATTGACCACATCTCAATTCCAAATTAGTTATGATTGGCTCTATAAATATTCATCATGCATTATTAGATATTTATACCATTGGCTATAATTAAGCAAGCTTTCACTTGCTATCACTCCTTTTTAATCGAATACACCTTAATTCTAAATTAGTTATTATTGACATTATGCAAAAAATTGTGTAGTTCATTGTAATAAAATTTTCTTGTCACATTAGTTGTTAATGTACAACTTTTACAAGTTGGGGAGTACAACTTTATAAATCATAAGTGGTATTATTTATTTTCAAAATTTAAAAATTGGTTGAAAATAAGTGATAGTATTTAATTACAAATTACAAAATTAATAGAAAATAGGAAGAAAAGGGTGAGTTATGATTCATGACACATGAGTTGAAAAAGTGAAGAATGGGTTGATGACTTTGATAAAACTTGGGCTTAGAACAAACTTATGCACTTTTTATATAGTAATAAATGTGATGAAGCTAACAAATATTATGACTTTTGCACAACATCTTTTGTCCTAGTCGTTCAAAATCAGAAAAAAATTCTTTTTTGAAAATTCGCATCTATTGGTTTTTTTCTTTGCCTCTTTAGGTGCTTATATGTTCAATCAAAAAGAAATATTCAAATACTTAATAAATATCTCTATGATAATCAAAGTGAATTACTAATTGGGGAACTTTCATAAGTACAACTTTTAAAAACTAAATTATACAAACTACAACAACTTTCAATATTACATGTTGTATCATTAAGTAACCTACATGGTATACCTTAAATGCTATCAATTCTCTCTCAATTACAAAACAATCAACCATAAATATATGATTATTTATATTAATATTTTTATTGTTTTACTTTTCAGGCAATTATCTTTTTGTGACAAAAAGAAATTGTCAGAAGTATTTAGAAAATTGAATGAATATTCGTATTAATTAGTACCTATTATTCGCACTTCAGCATGAAAACTATTCTTGTAACTTTTATATCATAAAAAATAATATATCAAGTACATTATAATATTATATATGGACTTTTAGCAACTATGAGCCATTTTCAATCGCTCCTAGATAAACATGATTTTTTCCATATCTTGGTGGACTAAGTCTAGTCCTAATAACTCTGTTTCGCCATCTTTGAACCAACCAATTGGCGACCTGCATCTTCGCCCATACAAAGTATCGAACGGTGCCATCTTGATAATTGTGTGATAGCTGTTCTTATAGGAAAACTAGATGAGATGCAAGTGATCATCCCAATTACCTTTGAAATGTAGGACACATGCCCTCTACATATCCTCAAGTATCTGAATAGTACTTTCTGCCTGGCCATCTGTCTAGATATGAAAAGCTATGCTGAAATTTACCTTGGTACCAAATCTTTTCAAAAAAGACTTCCAAAAGTTCCCTATAAATTGAGAGCCAGAATTTTAAATAATAGACATTGGGTCCCATGAAGCCTTACAATTTCTTGAATACACAGCTTGACATAATCTACTGCTGAATCGGTGGTCTTCACTGACAGAAAGTGTGTTGATTTAGTAAGTCGGTCCACAACCACCCAACTCGAATCATGTATTCGAGATGAGCTAGGAAAACCTATTATGAAGTCCATGTTTATCATCTCCTATTTTCAAATAGAAATATCTATGTTCTGAGCCAACACACTATGCCTCTAGTGCTCGGTTTTCACCTATTGATAATTTAGGCATTTAGCTACAAAGTCTGCTACATTCTTCTTTATGTCGTTCCACCAATACACCTCATGAAGTCTTTTGTGGTCTATGAAAATATTAATGTGAACACCATAAAGTAGTGACGCCATATCTTTAGTGCAAAAATCGCAGATGCCAACTACAAATCATGAGTCGGATAATTATTTACGTGAACCTTAAGTTGTTTAGACGCATATGCCATTACCTTACCATGATGAATTATGACACATCCGAGACCAGCTCCTGAAGCATCACAATATACCAGGAACCCGTCGGTTCCTTGTGTTAGCGTCAAAACTAGAGCAAAATTTAACCTCGTTTTCAACTTTTCTAAACTTCACCCGCACGCATTTGACCATTGAAACTTGAGTTTTTTCTTAGTCAACTGAGCTGAGATAGAGGAAAACACCTCTACTAAATGTCTGTAATAGCTTTCCAGTCACAAAAAACTTTTATCTACATTGAGGAATTCGGTCTTGGCCAATTCTTCACTGCGTCTATTTTCTGAATGTCCACTCTCAGGCCTTCTCCTGAAATGATATGTCCTAGAAATGCTATTGATATCAGCCAAAATTCACAATTGGAAAATTTTGGATAAAGTTTACGATCTTGAAGAGTCTGCATCACAATTCTTAGTTGTTTGGGATGATCAGTCTTACTACGAAAGTAAACTAAGATATTATCAATAAGGAAAATGGTGAATAAATCAAAATAAGGCTCGAAAACCCTTTTCATTTGGTCCATGAAAGCCGTTAGTGAATTTTTCAACACAAACGACATCAACAAAAATGTGAAATACCCATAACGAGTTCTGAAAGCGATATTTAGAATATCAACTTCCTTAACCTTTAACTGATGATTCCCCGATCTAAAGTCAATTTTGGAAAAACATTGGGCACCCTGAAGTTAGTCGAACAAGTCATCTATATTGGGAAGTGGAAACGTCTTTTTAATGGTGACCTTGTTCAACTGACGATAGTCAATTCACATACGCAAATACCTGTCTTTCTTGCTAACAAACAAGATCGGTGCGGGGTTTGGGGATGGACCGGACCACAAGTATAAAGTCCCAAAATAAATGAATAAATAAATTTAAAAAAACAACCCACTCCCTCACGTTCCCCTTTTCCCTCAGTACATACACCTATATAATACACCTCTCACGCCTCTTCCCCTTAAAAACCTGACCAATATTCCCCCATCCCCTAGTTTTAGGCACACACGACACACAACACAAACATATGTCCATGCACTGCACACTTTGAAAAGGGAAGGAACTGAACGTATAGAACACAAAAATACAGAAAAGAAAAATACGCAGAGAGGAAAAAGAATTATTGCGGAGAAATAAAGGTGAGTTCTCTCACTCACAATTTTTTAGTAAAATCTTTTGTTTTGAGTTACAATGCATGTTAAAATATAATATGCATGTTAATAGCCGACCAATGTTTGTAAATGTTCAACTACGGTATTTGCAAGTACTAAGATATTATTGATGGCCACAAGAGACAACATTTATGATTCATACGTTGTTTGGATATGTTGACTGTGTGGAATTTTCTATAGTTGCCGTTTACACTTTTAGTAGTTGACTCTTTGACTAACTTATGTCAAGCACTGAAATTGAATATTTACCTTTTTTTTCTATGATGATGCCTCCATATAACTTAAAATTGCTATAATAAGTTGTGATGAATAAATTAAAATAAGTACTATCTTGGAACAAGTTTGAGTTATGTAATTGCGGATTATTTTCATTGAGTTATCCTTGTTAGAATGGAACTACATTTTCCAGTGTTGTACATCTCTCTTTCACGGTCATATGGAGCCCAAACGAGACCAAAACAGACATACAGTTTGAGAGTTATCGTTGTTTAAAGTTTCTGACTCGGATCGATTGAAATCCGGAAGGGCATAACGTATAACCTGAAAACTGTACAAATCAGTAGAGAATCTGAAAGTTTGTGCTAAATAAAAGTTCTAGTTTTCTCTGTTATTGACTTTTTGACACCTTACGGAGATTGATCTGACTTACGAATAAAACGATATGACTGTTTTAATATTGTGTCTTTTTTTTTTCAAAACTATGGCGAGACAGTTTTCATAGGGTTGTTTCTTTCGTGAATTTGTACTAGTTACACTAAGTATTTTCAGATAAAACATGATATTGTGATAGGTCCCCGTGTTACTTTCGATTCGGCGCAAGAAACACCTTAATTGTGGTTATGGGTTGAGAGATATAACCTTTACAAGCGAGAAGGCGAAAAATTGAAAAAAAAATTATTATTTGAATCTTCTGGAAATATGACTAGGTATGAAAGTCTATTATTATGATATGCATGACTTCGTGCTCTTATGTTCCCAGTATGATAATCATGTATGATGTGATCGTCGTTGACATTAAAAGCTTCTTTCCAGTAAAGTTAGTCGGAGGTACAGCGACCTTACGTCACCCCGATAGATTCATAAGTGGTCTTAATATCACTCAGGAAGTATACATACATATAAATATATTGGAACGGGTTGCGCGTTTCACATCATATATATAAAATATTAGATCGGGTTGCGCATACCGACGAATACATATATATAAAATATTGGATCGAGTGCACGTACTGCAACTAAGTATTTCCCTAGGGTGAGTTGGGAGGAGATTTTGTGTGTGAATAATTATTATTGACTTGTACATTGAAAGTGTTGTAATATGGTTTCATAACGTGCTTATTATGTTTATAGTAAGATTGTACTTAAAACATTGTGAGGTTACTTTGAATTGTAAGGTGAGGTTCTCACTCAGCTCCGGATGGTAGGGCTGACTCTTTTATTTAACATGTTTCAGGAAAGCGTGATAGAGGAAAAGCTCCACAACAGGGCTAGCGATCATCCCGTAGCCTCATTGTTCCACCAAATCCATTGCTTTGGATTGGTTAATGTCACTCTTGATTAAGTAGTTCGAAGAACCAAGTTTCCGGAGGTTTTCCCTAGAGATCTTCCAAGCCATCCTCCAGACAGGGAAGTGGAGTTCGCTATAGAATTAATTTCGGGTACAAGACACATTTCCATTCCTCCATATCGAATGTCCCCAGTTGAGTTGAGAGAGTTAAAAGAACAATTGAAAGATCTTCTGGATAAGGGCTTTATAAGGCCTAGCATTTCCCTGTGGGGTGCACCAGTCCTTTTTGTGAAGAAGAAAGACGGTTCACTCCGAATGTGCATCGATTATCGACAACTCAATAAGGTCACGATCATGAACCGGTACCCAATATCAATAATTGATGATCTTTTTGACCAACTTCAGGGAGCCAATTATTTTTTCAAGATTGACCTTCGTTCGGGATATCACCAGCTAAAAATAAATCCTGATGATATATTCAAAACAACCTTTAGAACTTGATATGGCCATTATGAGTTCTTGGTCATGTCTTTCGGGCTAACCAATGCCAACAACTTTTATGGATCTCATGAACAGAATCTTCAAACCATTCTTAGATTTGTTCGTGATTGTTTTCATCGATGATATTTTAATTTATAGTAAGAGTGCTGAAGAACATGAAGAACATCTAAGGGTAGTTGTCACGCCCCGACTTTTCTCAAGTATTTCTTTAGGACGTGATGACACCTGCACAACTATCCCTTTTCAGGCGAACCATTTACTTCATTTTCTTCCTAAATTAGACAGGTATTTGCGGAAATAATATATAAAATAATCAATTTGAAGTTTACGAAGAACAATCTCATGTGGGGCATTCCCCGAGATAATAAAATTTAATTCTTTAAACAAACTTAGTCTAGAGTAACTTTCACCAAATTCAAAATAATGGATTGGTGGTACGATGAGGCTGCGGGACGATCGCTAGCCTTCTTGCGGAGCTTTTCCTCTATCGCGCCTTCCTGAAATATGTTAAATAAAAGAGTCTGCCCTACCATCCGGGGCTGAGTGGGAATCTTACCTTACAGTCCAAAGTAACCTCACAATATTTTTAATTACAATCACATTATAAGAAAACAATAAGCATGTTGAAATAAACAGATTACAACCTTTTTATTAAATAAATCAATAAATATTCACGTGCAAAATTTTCTCCCCACTCGTCTTAGAAAAAAACAACTTAGTTTAATCAGTACTCCTGCTTTTTTCTCATATAACATATTATACATTTGTTGCGGTACGTGCAACCCGGCCCAGTGCATTTATATATTTGATGCGGTACATGCAACCCGATCCAGTGCATTTATATATTTGTTACGGTACGTGCAACCCGATCCAGTGCATTTATATATTTGTTGCGGTACGTGCAACCCGATCCAATGCATTTATATATATATTTGTTGTGGTCCGTGCAACCCGATCCAATGCACTTATTTGTTGCGGTCCGTGCAACCCGATCCAATGCACTTATTTGTTGCGGTCCGTGCAACCCGATCCAATGCACTTATTTGTTGCGGTCCATGCAACCCGATCCAATGCACTTATTTGTTGCGGTCCGTGCAACCCAATCCAATGCACTTATTTGTTGCGGTCCGTGCAACCCGATCCAATGCACTTATTTATTTGTTTAAAAAAGTCATATGTTCAAAAGATTCGAATAACATTTCCTTCCTTCAATATTTTGCCCTTTTCACTTGTAAGGGTTACAACTTTCAAACCGTAAGTTGGATTTATCCCTGTAAAGTATCAAACTGTCGAGGACAGAGTAATATATAACTTTTATTTAGCACAATCTTTCATATGCTTTACCTATTTGTACAGTTTTTACATTATACATTCTGCCCTTCCAGACTTCGGTTGATCCGAGGCAGAATGTTTAAACAACGATAACTCTCAAACTGTTAGTCGGATTTATCCCCGTAAAGTCTAAAACTGACCGTAACAGAAAGATGTACAACTCTGTAAAATTTCATCCAATTCTAACAAGTATAGCCTAGTATAACAGATTACAATTGCACAATCCAAACTAGTTATTAAACAATCATAAATTTCATGCTCATTCTTTCAATAACCGGATTATATTCTAACATGTATTGCAACTTAAAAATAAAGGATTTTACTAAGAACTTTGAGTGAGAAAACTCACCTTTGTTGCTTCGTAACCGCGAATGAAGATCTCAAACTCTTTTGCTAAAACTACTTTAATTTTTTTCTTCCAGATTGCTGTTGCTTTCTATGTTCTGTCCCCCTTTTGTTGTGTTGTATATAAAAGTGTATGTGTGTGTTGTGTCGTGTGTGTTGTATATAAAAGTGTATGTTTGTACAGATTTTTGTGACGTGAGGGAGTGAAAGGAGGGGTTGAGGGAGAGAGAGGTTGGTTTAGTGGGGACGTGTGTGTATGTGTTGTTTTTTTTTTTTTTTTTTTTTTTACAGGACTTTACATTCTCCCCTCCTTAAACAACATTCGTCCTCGAATGTGAGTAAGGTTGTAACCTATGCACATAGACATGCAAACGGCACACACATGAAACACAACTTCCAAGACTTTACATTCTCCCCTCCTTAAACAACATTCGGCCTCGAATGTGAATAAGGTCGTAACACATGCACATAGACACACAAACTGCACACACATGAAACGTAACTAAACACATTTTATTACGTTACTCAAACAAGAATAGATATTTGATTTTCATCGCGTATTCGGCTTCCCAGGTTGCTTCTTTTGTGGAGTGATTTCCCCATAGGACCTTCACGGATACAATATCTTTATTCCTAAGACGTTTAATCTGTCTATCCAGTATTTCTACGGGCATTTCTTCATATTGAAGCTCTTCATTCAAGACTATTTCTTGGGGTTGGATGACGTGACTTGGATCATGCAAGTATTTTCGTAACATTGACATATGAAACACTGGATGCACCGCTTCTAATTCTTGTGGAAGGGCTAGTTCGTAAGCCACATTTTACACTCTTCGTAAGATCTCATATGGTCCAATAAACCTTGGGCTCAATTTTCCTTTCTTGCCAAATCGCATCACTCCCTTCATTGAAGAGACTTTTAAAAACACTTTCTCCCCTTCTTGAAATTCGAGATCTCTTTTGCGATGATCCGCATAAGACTTATGGCGGCTATGAGCTGTCTTGATCCGCTCCCGAATTATCTGAACTTTATCGTTTGTTTCTTGAATGACTTCGGGTCCGAACAGTAGTGTTTCGCCCACCTCGAACCACCCAAGTGGAGATCTATATTTTCGCCCATACAATGCTTCGAACGGAGCCATATGTATACTAGCATGAAAACTGTTGTTGTAGGCGAACTCAATTAGACATAAATGGTCCAACCAGCTGTTCTGGAAGTCCAACACGCAAGACCGCAAAGATGTCCTCCAATGTTTGAATTGTTCGTTCAGCCTTGTCCGCTTGGTTTGCGGATGGAAAGTCGTACTCAACTTGAACTTTGTCCCGAGGCCCTGCTGGAAACTTTGCCAAAAGTGTGAGGTGAACTGGGAACCCCTATCCGAAATAATTTGCAATGGAATCCCGTGTAACCTCACTATTTCTTTCAAATAAATTTGTGCATACTGCGGTGCCCGATATGTAGTCTTGACTGGTAGGAAATGGGCTGACTTTGTAAGTCGATCTACAATCACCCATATAGAATCATAACCTTCTCGTGTTTTCGGTAGACCGGTCACAAAATCCATATGAATCGTCTCCCATTTCCACATGGGGATGCCAATGTCCTGAAGTAGGTCACCGGGTTTTTGATGTTTGGCTTTCACCTGTTGACACGTAAGACATCTTCCGACAAACTCTGCAACATCTCTCTTCATTCCTTTCCACCAGTAATTTGCCTTGAGATCATGATACATTTTCGTTGATCCTGGATGAATGGAATACCTGGTATTGTGACCTTCGTCTAAGATCCTTCTTCTTAGATCCCTTACCTAAGGAACACATAACCTACCCTTATACCGAAGGGTACTATCATTTCCTCCTAATGTAAATTGTGAAGGTTTTCCTTGTTGAATCCTCTCCCGAAACCTAACAAATTACATATCCTCAAACTGACTCTCTTTTATTTCTGAAGTTAAGGTAGACTGCGAGGTATCACGTACCACCACCCTACCTTCACCGACCTCAGTTAAATTAATCCTGAGGTTCCCTAATTTTTGTACTGCACGAACAATACCTCTCTTTTGTACTGCCAAGTGGGCCAAACTGCCTATTGATCTCCTACTGAGTGCATCAGCCACCACGTTAGCTTTTCCAGGATGGTAAAGAATGCTAACGTCATAATACTTAAGTAACTCTAACCATCTTCTTTGTCGGAGATTCAAATCCTTTTGCGTAGTTATGTACTGCAAACTCTTATGATCTGTAAATATATCTACATGCACCCCATACAAATAGTGTCTCCATATTCGTAAGGCAAACACTACCGCGGCCAATTCCAAGTCATGAGTTGGATAATTCTTCTCATGTATCTTCAATTGTCGAGATGCATACGCAATAACTTTTCCAAATTGCATCAAGACACATCATAACCCAACCCTAGAGGCATCACAATAGACTGTGAACCCTTCTTGTCCCGATGGTAAGGTTAGGATCGTGCGAAGAGTCAACAACTCCTTCAGCCAAAACTTGTTTCACATGCATCTGACCACTGGTACTTAATCGCTATTTGAGTCAATCGGGTCAAGGGAGCAGCAAGACTAGAAAAGCCTTCTACAAATCTTCTATAATACCCAGCCAAACCCAAGAAACTCCTAACTTCTGTCGGAGTGGTAGGTTTTGTCCAGTTCTTCACTGCCTCTATCTTTTGGGGGTCTACCATAATTCCATCCCTTGACACAACATGGCCCAAGAAGGCTACTTTTTCCAACCAAAATTCACACTTTGAAAATTTAGCGTACAGTCTCTCTTGTTTCAAGGTTTGAAGCACTACCCTCAGATGTTCTTCAACACGCTTGCTGTAAATTAGGATATCATCTATGAATACAATCACGAACAAATCTAAGAATGGTTTGAAGATTCTGTTCATGAAATCCATAAAAGCTACTGGAGCATTGGTTAACCCAAAAGACATGACCAAGAACTCATAATGACCATATCGGGTTCTAAACGCTGTTTTGGATATATCATCCGGATTTATTTTCAGCTGGTGATATCCTGAACGAAGATTAATCTTGGAAAAATAACTGGCTCCTTGAAGTTGGTAAAAAAGATCATCGATTCTTGGTAATGGGTATCGGTTCTTGATCGTGACCTTATTAAGTTGTCGATAATCAATGCATATTCGGAGCGATCCATCTTTCTTCTTCACAAAAAGGACTGGTGTACCCCAGGGGGAAACACTAGGCCTTATAAAACCTTTATCCAGAAGATCCTTCAACTGTTCTTTTAACTCTCTCAATTCAGCTGGGGCCATTCGATATGGAGGAATAGAAATAGGTCTTGTACCCGGAATTAACTCTATAGTGAACTCCACTTCTCTATCCGGAGGAAGGCCTGGAAGATCTTCAGGAAAAACCTCCGGAAAATTTTGAACAATAGGGAGATCTTGCACCGCTGGGGATTCTTTTTGGGTATCTACTATATTAGCCAGATATGCGTACTCCACTTTGTGACTTCTTAATAACTTTTGAGCCCTAAGATAGGAAATAAGCTGACGTGAGGATATTCCAATCTTACCCTTTATAACAACTTCTGGTTCCCCGGGAAAAGATTGTTTCACTATCTTTCGTCGGCAATCTAACACGGCATAACATGCTGACAACCAATCCATACCCAAAATGATGTCAAAATCTACCATATCAAGTAGTACTAGATTTACTATTGTTCCTCTGCCATTCACTTCTAATGAGAAATTTTTAACTACTCGAGAGGCCCAAACTGAGGCCCCTACGGGTGTCATAACCTCAAACGCTTCACTTAAACAGGAAGGTTCTACATGTAAATTCTTAGCAAAACCCATTGACACATATGAAAATGTAGAGTCGGGATCGTATATTACAAATGCAGGAATACTCGAGACCAGCAAAATACCTGTGACCACAGCATTAGATGCCTCCGCCTCATTCCTCTGGGGCAAAGCGTAAAGCCGATTAAAATTGTTGGACTGTTGACCTCCCTGACCCTGACCGGGTTTCCCTGATTTCCCTTGTAGGCGGCTGTGGTTGCTTCTGACCTCCCATGAGAAAATTGAGTTTGGACTCTCCTCTTGCAATCCCTAGCATGGTGGCCTGGTTCTCCACAGTTGTAACATCCTTTTGGTGAGAACCAACATTCTCCAATATGTTTCTTCTGACAAACCTTACAAACCGGGTTGTCACCTCTTGTGTTAGGGACGGTGGCCTTGACCTTGCCACCTTGATGATTGACCCATCTATACTCATGAGGCCTGAAATGAGACTGGCCTACTGACTGGTTCGGTTTTGACGAACCCTTGCTGCCCTCTTGCCTCACGTTCTGATTCTGATTAAAGGATCCTAACGATCGAATCCTCTTCTGCGAATACTCTCTTTTTGCTTTAGCAAAACTTTCTACCTTCATAGCCATGTCGACGACCTGAAGATAGGTCCGATCATTGGCTAATGTCACTACCTTCTCCGCCAGGTTTGGGTTTAAACCCTCAACAAATCTTTTGACCTTCTCCCTTTCTGTAGGAACGACATGTGTGTTGTATGCTGACAATCTCACGAACTGCCTATCATATTCTTGCACATTGCGGTCCTCTTGCTTTAACTGTTCAAATTCCCGTCTGAGCGCATCTTTGCGCGTATTAGGCAAGAATTTTTCAATGAATGCAGCCCTGAACTCCCCCCACGTCACTGATGGTGACATCAGGGGACGATTTCATCTAAAATTCCCCCACCACACCCCTGCATCATCCACTAAACGTGCACTCACCAAATTAACGCCATACGTCTCCACACATCCTAGGGTAAACATTAGATCTTCTACCTCGTCGAGGAACACTATCGGGTCGGACTTAGAGACCTTCCCTGAGACCCTTTTAAAGAGGTAGAGAAGAACCAAGTCTTTAAAAAGACCCAAGATAAGCACGAGAAGAGTATGAAAGAAGGGAAACTGTTTAGGATGTTATTCCGTTCACTTATTACTAAGGTGGCGCGCACACCGTCGCAATAAGTAAGCGTTCAAACACCCAACTCAAAGAAAGTTTCTAAGATCTCTTAACCTGGTTTAGCTCTGATACCAACTTGTCACGCCCCGACTTTTCTCAAGTCTTTCTTTAGGGCGTGATGGCACCTGGACAACTATCCCTTTCAAAGTAACCATTTACTTCATTTTCTTCCTAAATTAGACAGGTATTTGCGAAAATAATATATAAAATAATCAATTTGAAGTTTACGAAGAACAATCTCATGTGGGGCATTCCCCGAGATAATAAAACTTAATTCTTTAAACAAACTTAGTCTAGAGTAACTTTCACCAAATTTGAAATAATAGATTGGTGGTACGATGAGGCTGCGGGACGATCGCTAGCCTTCTTGCGGAGCTTTTCCTCTATCGTGCCTTCCTGAAATATGTTAAATAAAAGAGTCAGCCCTACCATCCGGGGCTGAGTGAGAATCTTACCTTACAGTCCAAAGTAACTTCACAATATTTTTAATTACAATCACATTATAAGAAAATAATAAGCATGTTGAAATAAACAGATTACAACCTTTTTATTAAATAAATCAATAAATATTCACGTGCAAAATTTTCTCCCCACTCGTCTTAGAAAAAAACAACTTAGTTTAATCAGTACTCCTGCTTTTTCCCATATAACATATTATACATTTGTTGCGGTACGTGCAACCCGGCCCAGTGCATTTATATATTTGTTGCGGTACGTGCAACCCGATCCAGTGCATTTATATATTTGTTACGGTACGTGCAACCCGATCCAGTGCATTTATATAATTATTGAGGTACGTGCAACCCGATCCAGTGCATTTATATATTTGTTGCGGTACGTACAACCCGATCCAATGCATTTATATATATATTTGTTGCGGTCCGTGCAACCGATCCAATGCACTAATTTGTTGCGGTCCGTGCAACCCGATCCAATGCACTTATTTGTTGCGGTCCGTGCAACCCGATCCAATGCACTTATTTATTTGTTTAAAAAAGTCATATGTTCAAAAGACTCGAATAATATTTCCTTCCTTCAATATTTCACCCTTTTCACTTGTAAGGGTTACAACTTTCAAACCGTAAGTCGGATTTATCCCCGTAAAGTCTCAAACTGTCGAGAACAGAGTAATCTATAACTTTTATTCAGTACAATCTTTCATATGCTTTACCTATTTGTACAGTTTTTATATTATACATTCTGCCCTTCCAGACTTCGGTTGATCCGAGGCAGAATGTTTAAACAACGATAACTCTCAAACTGTAAGTCGGATTTATCCCCATAAAGTATCAAACTGTCGAGGACATAGTAATATATAACTTTTATTCAGCACAATATTTCATATGCTTTACCTATTTGTACAGTTTTTATGTTCTACATTCTGCCCTTCTAGACTTTGGTTGATCCGAGGCAGAATGTTTAAACAACGATAACTCTCAAACCGTTAGTCGGATTTATCCCCATAAAGTCTCAAACTGACCGTAACAGAAATATGTACAACTCTGTAAAATTTCATCCAATTCTAACAAGTATAGCCTAGTATAACAGAATACAATTGCACAATCCAAACTAGTTATTAAACAATCATAAATTTCATGCTCATTCTTTCAATAACCGGATTATATTCTAACATGTATTGCAACTTAAAAATAAAGGATTTTACTAAGAACTTTGAGTGAGAAAACTCACCTTTGTTTCTTCATAACCGCGAATGAAGATCTCAAACTCTTTTGCTAAAACTACTTTAATTTTTTTCTTCCAGATTGCTTTTGCTTTCTATGTTCTGTCCCCCTTTTGTTGTGTTGTATATAAAAGTGTATGTGTGTGTTGTGTCGTGTGTGTTGTATATAAAAGTGTATGTTTGTACAGATTTTTGTGACGTGAGGGAGTGAAAGGAGGGGTTGAGGGAGAGAGGGGTTGGTTTAGTGGGGACGTGTGTGTATGTGTTGTTTTTTTTTTTTTTTTTTTTTTTTTTTTTTTACAGGACTTTACATTCTCCCCTCCTTAAACAACATTCGTCCTCGAATGTGAGTAAGGTCGTAACCTATGCACATAGACATGCAAACTGCACACACATGAAACACAACTTCCCAGACTTTACAGTAGTGCTTCAAATCTTAAGACAGGAGAAACTTTATGCTAAATTTTCAAAGTGTGAATTTTGGTTGGAAAAGGTAGCTTTATTGGGCCATGTTGTGTCAAGGGATGGAGTTATGGTAAACCCTCGAAAGATAGAAGCAGTGAAGAGCTGGCCAAGGCCTACCACTCCGACAGAAATTGGGAGTTTCTTGGGTTTGACTGGGTATTATAGAAGATTTGTAGAAGGTTTCTCTAGTCTCGCTGCTCCCTTGATCCGATTGACTCAGAAATCAGTTAAGTACCAGTGGTCAGAGGCATGCGTGGCAAGTTTTCAGAAACTAAAGGAGTTATTGACTACTACGCCAGTCCTACCCATACCATCGGGACAAGAAGGATTCACAGTCTAGTGTGATGCCTCTAAGGTTGGGTTAGGATGTGTCTTGATACAGTTTGGAAAAGTTATTGCGTATGCATCTCGACAATTGAAGATACATAAGAAGAATTATCCAATTCATGACTTGAAATTGGTCGCGGTAGTGTTCACCTTACGAATGTGGAGACACTATTTGTATGGCGTGAATGTAGATATATTTACAGATCACAAGAGTTTACAGTACATAACTACGCAAAAGGATCTGAATCTCCGATGAAGGAGATAGTTAGAGTTGCTTAAGGATTATGACCTTAACATTCTTTACTATCCTGGAAAAGCTAACATGGTGGCTGACGCACTCAATAGGAGATCAATAGGCAGCTTGGCCCGCTTGACAATACAAAAGAGAGGTATTGTTCGTGAGGTATAAAAATTGGGAAACCTCGGGGGTTAGTCTAACTAAGGTCAGCAAAGGCAAGGTGATGGTGCATGGTACCTCTCAGTCTGCCTTAACTTCAGAAATAAAAGAAAGTCAGTTTGAGGATATAGAGTTTGTTAGGTTTCGAGAGAAGATTCAACGAGGAAAACCTTCACAATTTACATTAGGGGAAAATGACGGTACCCTTCGGTATAAGGGTAGGTTATGTGTTCCTAAGGTGAGGGAACTAAAAAAGAAGATCTTGAATGAGGGTCACAACACCAGGTATTCCGTTCATCTAGGATCAACGAAAATGTATCAGGACCTCAAGGCAAATTACTAGTGGGATGGAATGAAGAGAGATGTTGCATAGTTTGTCGGAAGGTGTCTTACGTGTCAACATGTAAAAGACAAACATCAAAAACCCGACAGACTACTTCAGGACATTGGTATCCCTTATGTGGAAATTAGAGTTGATTCATATGGATTTTGTGACTAGTTTACCGAAAACTCGAGAAGGTTATGATTCTATTTGGGTGATTGTAGATCGGCTTACAAAGTCAGCCCATTTCCTACCAGTCAAGACTACGTATCGGGCGCCGCAATATGCACCGATTTATTTGAAAGAGATAGTGAGGTTACAGTAGATTCCATTACAAATTATTTCAGATAGGGGTTCCAAGTAAACTTCACACTTTTGGCAAAGTTTTCAGCAGGGCCTCGGGACAAAGGTTAATTTGAGCACGGCCTTCCATCCGCAAATAGATAGACATGCTGAATGAACAATTCAAACATTAGAGGACATGTTGTAGTCTTGTGTGTTTTACATTTGGGGTAACTGGTTGGACCATCTATGTCTTGTTGAGTTCGCATACAACAACAATTTCCATTCAAGTATACAGATGGCTCCGTTTGAAGCATTGTATGGGCGAAAATGTAGATCTCCGCTTGGGTGGTTCGAGGTGGGCGAAACACTACCGTTTGGACCAAAAGTCATTCAAGAAACAAACGACAAAGTGCAGATAATTCAGGAGCGGATCAAGACAGCTCATAGCCGCCATAAGTCTTATGCGGATCATCACAAAAGTGATATCGAATTTCAGGAAGGGGTGAAAGTATTTTTCAAAGTCTCTCCAATGAAGTGGGTGATGCGATTTGGCAAGAAAGGGAAGTTGAGCCCAAGGTTTATTGGACCATATGAGGTCTTACGAAGAGTGGGGAATGTGGCTTACGAACTAGCACTTCCACAAGAATTGGAAGTGGGGCATCCGGTATTCCATGTGTCAATGTTACGAATACTTGTACGATCCAAGTCATGTCATCCAACCCCAAGAGATAGTCCTGAATGAAGAGGTTCAATATGAAGAAATTATGGTAGAAATACTGGATAGCCAGATTAAGCGACTTAGGAATAAAGATATTTCTTCTGTGAAATTTCTATGGAGAAATCACTCCACAAAAAAAGCAACCTGGGAAGCCGAAGACGTGATGAAATTCAAATATCCATTCCTGTTTGAGTTAGGTAATAAAAAATGTTAAGTTGTATTTTATGTCTGTGCAGTGTGCGTGTCTATGTGCATGTGTTACGACCTTATTCACATTCGAGGACAAATGTTGTTTAAGGAGGGGAGAATGTAAAGTCCCAAAATAAATAAATGAAAAAAATTATTTTATTTACTGAACGTGTAGAACACAAAAATACAGAAAAGAAAAAAACGCATAGAGGAAAAGAAATTATTGCGGAGAAATTGGATCGGGGTCCGCAACATATATATAAAAAATTGGATCGGGTTGCGCATACCGCAACAAATACATATATATAAAATATTAGATCGGGTTGCAAACTCCAAAGGAGGAGAAACCGAAGAAATTATCACACTATACTACAACAACGAGGTACTCTCACAAGACACTACACACCTTACCAACATGCATGATAGAATCACTAAGATGGAGCACAAACACTCCAATGAGACAGTAGAACAGTACAAACTCTTAATAGGCCAAAGGAAAAGACCTGTTATAAGCATAAAGGAGGATACTACACAAGTTACTATGAAAAAGGAAGGATCACCAAATCCTTTTTGAATGAAACGGTCCAATGTAGTTTAAACTACAGAAAGCCACAATGTAACAAATTAATATGGCCCAATGTAGTCCAAACTACAGTAAAGCCCATGTATTACCATACTACTAAAAAGATACCGTTCCTTTTCTATAGGAGTATCAAAAAATTAAAACGATATCGTTCCTATAGTATAGGAGTATCGTCGAAGAAGAAAAATCATCTTTTAGTGAAAAGAAGATAGACAAAAGATGTCTCTGTGCAAAGAAGACACCCGTAAATAAGCCTGTGGAAGAAAGCAAAAACTGCCGGACCCACAAGGAATCAAAGACAGAAGATGACAAGCCAACAAACGTTGAAAAGAATGACAAACAACTTTAAGAAAAGCATGAAAGGACAAAAGACAAAGCACTATTTGCTTTAGGACTTTTGTAGCAATAATGTATCGACTTTATTACTTTTTCAGCTTGCCAACAGTGAAAGGCAACCGAGGTTATCTATATAAAGAGCCTCATTGTAACATCTGAAATCATCTTTTCGAAATACAACAACTTCAATCTTTAAAATACTCTCTCATGTCTAGCTAAAAACCCTTCTAGTCTATAACCAATATCAAGATTAATATCATAATACCAGAGGATAAATACTTTGAAAGCTTATATTTAAGAACCATATTAGTCCACAAAACACCATCTCTTAAAAGGAAATTTAAGAAAGAATATGTCGAGCAACTCCCAATACCTAGGCCATTTATCCCGTCACTAGAGAGGAAAAAAGGGAGGCAGAGCCAGGGTGGATTGAGTATCTCCGGTGATCTTAATATTCTGCTAAGAGGTATGTTTTTAGACTATGTGTTTCTAAATATAATCTTGATAAGTATACATCTCTGCAATTATGATGTTAAATGTTGATAGAAGGTTGTAGACTATTATTTAAAAAATGAATTTTGAGTTAATAATACCCGCTTCCGTACTACATGCCTATTATTTGTTAAACCTACATATGAATATGTTAATATGCCATCTATATTCCTACCCTCTTCAGGATTGTTAGATGATGAAAAGATCCACCCAGAAAATGGTAACACAAAAGACAAAGGGTGTGTTTGGTAGGAAAATGATGTTTTGCTTTAAAATAAGTGAATCTTTTACTTATTTTGTAGCAATTGGTAGGTAACCCGAAAATGCTACCCCAAAAATATTTATATGTAATCTAGTAAAATATAATGGGGGCGAGATGAGGTGGACAATGGGGGTTCGTGGGTGGGGGTGGAGGGTGTTGGGGGAGGAAACCATGAACGTGTAACTTATCTTCCCTACATTTATTAAGGAAGTCATTTTCCTCATTTTTAAGAATTTTATTTTTCTGGAATAACATATTTAGCAAAATATTTTATCTAACCAAATAGCAAAATAGAAATACCAAACACACACAAATAGGCAAATCACATAGGTGAAAGTTCAAAAATCAAAACAGAAAGTGGAAAATGCTACGTCAAGGGGTATTGTATATGAATATCACACAATGGAAGCAGGTGGTGCAAGCAGAGCCACAATTACTATCAGATTACCAGCAATACTATGAAAAGAATACTATATTTCAATCAAAAAGCATTATTTCGATCATTTAACAAGATTTCATCAAAACATATACATAAAAATAACTTTTTAGACTATCCATATTCTGATCATAAGTCCTACAGTAAACTAAAGTGACAAAACCAGAAACCTCAGCATCCAAAACAAAGAAGATGAAAGTCGTCAGACTTTGACAACTTCATCACTCTCAACCATTAGTTTGGGTTTCTTTGGATAGTTACCATCTGGTACATCCAGCGAGACTGCGTCACAAGGTGCAGACGGAACTGGTACATCGAGCGGAGCTGCATCGGACGGTGCAGACGACACCGGTACATCTAGCGGGACTGCATCAGAAGGTGCAGACAGCGCTGGTCCACCAAGCAAACCCGTATTTCCATCAGGAACGACCCATGAGATGGGATTAACTATCACAACAATAGATATGCTTTCTGTCAGTGATGAAGTACAAATTTTGAGCCGATTGTAGCTGAAAAATCTAACAAGAAGTTCAAGCAACTGAGTAACAAATTTAATAACAAGACCAGCAAAAGTTATTAGTTGACAAGGATCAAGGACATTATAACATAAATTATGATATACAAAAGAGAAAATCTGTCACAAGGTTTCTATATAAATATTTAGTTTTGGAAAATTTGATCTTACATGGTTGACAAGTATGATTTACGGGTCAAAAAGTGATAACTAGGATGCAACATAGAGTAAAATAGTTGAATCTAACTTGTATCAAGAGGAATAGCGGCTAAATGCGGGAAGGAAAAAACCAATAGTGAGGTGTCTCCTAAGATGTTAGGTGGATTATTACGACATAATGACATTCTGAAGTGTTCACCATATTGTATCATTTAGGACATATGATTCATTATACATAGACAAATAGTCCACAGCACATTTAGAGGGGAGTACAAAGTAGTATCCTAATTGAATAATATTTTTTCTTTTACCTTTCTTTCGAACAATGTTTAGCTATGAACTCTGTGGTTTTCCTGAGCAGATATGGTTTTTAACATTCAACTAATCCAAACACAAATAATGAGTAAGACTCAAATGCTTAGATACGTGCAGAAGCAAACTTTATTATTTTCAGGCATGTAAATCTCATCAAAATTCTTGATCTTATTTATTATTTAAGTATGTCTATAACACATCCATACCATCGAGTGAGGGTGCTGGACGTTTCTTAACATAGTTTTGTTGTAGCGGTCTTGGGATCTGAAATAAAAACTGGGTATCCTTTACACCTTGTGCCACATACTCCGGATGTTGCTCCAAGTACCTGGGATGAAAGACAATTAAGCAACACCACAACAGAAATGCAATTGAAATACATATCCCTATTATCACTACATACAATTTAGACCAATCCATGAAAGCATTAAGAAAAGATACACACTTTGCAAAGCCAGTTTAACTTAATAAAATGAACATACTTTTGAATTTGAACCTTGGAACGAAGTTGCTTCCCAGATGGCGTAACATAATACCTATAAAATCATGATAAGAAAACAAATTAAAGAACCACGACATTATTAGTTACTAGGATCCTAGCTTAAAAGGAAAGCATCAATTGTTAAGAATCCTAGCTTAAAAATGCAAGACATACACATCTGCAAAGCTGGTGCCACTTTCTGCTCTGATTCTTAAAAGGCGTTTCCACCCTGGCGGCGGCAGAGGAATATTAGGCTTATCAATTGCCCACGGCCTGCTTCCATCTTGAGTGAGATCGGGTGGATCTTTACATGATTTATTAGAATCCCATTCACGTGCTATTTCACAATAAAAAAATTGTTCCAATAGGTGCTCCCTTATATCTTCATACTTCTCTGCTGTAGGTATGTAACGCCATTTGAAACATCTAGCACACTGCACAGCAAATGCCCCAACTTCTGCAGCCTTAGATGTATAATTTTCTAAGGAGCTTCTTCGAGCAGGGGGACATTTAACCTTAGCAATAGCAGCAGCGACATCAACAACAGCGATAGCAGGATGATAAAGCACTAACTGTTTTTCAGCATTTTCACCATGATTCTCCCTATCCTTTTCGACCTCATTTTCTTGTTTCCCTATTGAAGAAGTAACCTCTTCAAGAATCTGAGTTTGTGTCGCCATGATATCAGGGGTCACAACATTTTCATGATCTTGCTCCATCTACACCGCTCTTGATGGAATGGAATAATCTGAGGAACGCAAATACAACTTGTCTCATTAGGAAATTCCACCAGCAATTAAAAAGTACAACAAGTTTCACTTATTTAAGAATAGATCTCAAAAGGGCTAATCATATTTAAAAATGATCCTATTGTGTGGATATGCATATTTAAGACCTAGTCTGATAAAAGATAACCCCTTATAGTAGTTAGGAAAAATATTGCATTTAATCACAAGTGAATGATACAAAAAGTCAAACCAAAACACGATAGTCAGGTAGAGAAGATGAAACAATCCCCGCATCTAAATTCTTTTCGGCTAGTATAAAGAAGGAGATATTAAAGAAGTAAATCTACTTAAATTTGAAGGCCCTCAAAACCTAATAACACATTCATAACGCATCTTAATAAAAGAGGTTGTTGGAATTTTAAAGTACAAGATAAAGAAAAACAGTGACCATCCAAACTTCACCAATGTCATATCATGACGAATGATCAAGGCTAAGATAAGTTATAAAGATGAAATGAATGATAGAAAAATTTCTACATATGAGACATGAAATAGATCAATTAATATCTCCGGAGAACTAATCCACCATAAAAATGAAATTCATCCGGCTCGAGAATGAAACAACATCACAAAAGATTAATAGCCTCAACACAGTTAGGACTTTTACCAAGCCGTACAAAAGAATACAGTTCAATAATTAACTATAACTTTTTTTATAAATAAATATATTTATTAAAATGGTACCAAGATGGTACAATCAACATTTGAACACTTTTCTTAATGAGATTCTTATCTTTCATAAAAATTAAAGCTATCTAGCAGCTAATAACTTGCGAACATGGAAAGTAAGATCAAACACTAATTCATAAATGACTACAGAAAATAGATGACCACCGACACCAATTACGTGATCCATAATATTTGTCAAATTTTCACATGAAGATTGTAAGATCAAAATTTTGTATCAACAATAGAGTGAGCATCCAACCACTCCATAGACGACCTTTATCTTTCAAGGTTCTAGATATACTACTTCTTTAAATGTTAAATAGCAGGTAGAGTAATCAACTAAAGTAATATAGTGCAAGCACAATCAGATTTACTTCATATTTAAGCACACCTGGTTGACGCACTCCAGGTTGATAGGACCTAGTTTCTAGCAAGAAGGTTCCATCCTCTTCTCTACTATATTTAATAATAAATCACAAATGCTTATCGTTTGTGCCAGTGATAAATAGATCTTTCTCAATTCAATAACATATTCTAGGGCATATTTTTCTAATAATAATGTTCGAAGAGTGGAGGGAGGCAGCCTGGGATATCAATAGCGGTAAATCCCTTATTCTTGATTGATGAGTCGCCTAAACCCTTACTTTTCGATTCAGATTTAAAAAATATCTGGGTTTTAGTTCAAGTGGCACACTTTGCACATGCAAAGCAATCCATTCTATCATGTTACATAGAAAAACAACCCTTCCAAAGAGAAACAGAAGGAATCAACTATTTCATAATATTGAACAGGATAACGACTTACAGACTTACGTGTCTATATGAGTTTATTGAGTAATCGTGAATCTCAATCACTTTACTGCAAACACAAATAGCTGGTAGAGTTAAGATTTGAGGAATAAATCCAACTGCTCGTAGAGTTAAGATTTGATAAAAAAAATCCTCTTTTCTTTAGTTATACCCAACAACAAAAAACAACACAAATTTTCTAGGAAGCATGCACATGTGCTGACATATAAGCTATTAAAGTACCCATTTTGTTTGAATAAAATAGAAAAAATGAATCGAGAAACATGAGTATACAGTTCTATAAAAGTGAAAATGATCAAACCTTCGTTATGAGAAAATATTAAAACTCGAGAACAAAACATACAAATAAAGCGTCACTAGAAAGAGAAGGCAAGGAGAAAATTTATATTTGTGAACCTCTTGATTTATCATCAAATTTCAATCTTCTTCACAAAAACTTATAACACACTCTACTAAACACATATACGCAGAAATGCCGGGGAAAACAGAAAAGTTATAAACAAACACAGATGCCTACAATCATCAAAACTCACTTTTTTAATGCTTGCAAAGAGGAGTGAGTGTTGAAAATCAAATCTCAATCTTTTCGAAATTCCAAATTTATCTATATCTTCAATGAAACAAATTACAGAAATGCTCAAAGATTAAAAAAAAAATAACCCCATTACACATAGATATGATTAAAAAAGTACTTGAACATATATCCAAATCGAAGGACCAAACCCAAAAAACACAAATGAAAAAGAAAAATATATACAAAAATACATTTTAGAGATAAAGTGAGAATTTTAGAGATAAAAAGAAGATACCCAAGTCAGAAACTGAGTTGATGATCAACCAAGAATTGTTTTTCACTAATTCCCCAGATGAGTTTTATACAAAAATATATATACGTATGTATGTGACAGATTGATGCTTGTCTTAATTCTCTTTGGGAAGTGAGAGTATTTATAATTGTAATGCAATAATTAATAAGATTTTTTGTAATCTCAGCAATAACTGAAAATAATCTTAAATTACACTTTTGCCCCTGATGTTTTTTACTTTAGAGTAAATTTGTTTTATATTTTTGGTCGACCAATTGACGACATCTCAATTCCAAATTAGTTATGATTGGCTCTATAAATATTCATCATGCATTATTAGATATTTATACCATTGGCTATAATTAAGCAAGCTTTCACTTGCTATCACTCCTTTTTAATCGAATACACCTTAATTCTAAATTAGTTATTATTGACATTATGCAAAAAATTGTGTAGTTCATTGTAATAAAATTTTCTTGTCACATTAGTTGTTAATGTACAACTTTTACAAGTTGGGGAGTACAACTTTATAAATCATAAGTGGTATTATTTATTTTCAAAATTTAAAAATTGGTTGAAAATAAGTGATAGTATTTAATTACAAATTACAAAATTAATAGAAAATAGGAAGAAAAGGGTGAGTTATGATTCATGACACATGAGTTGAAAAAGTGAAGAATGGGTTGATGACTTTGATAAAACTTGGGCTTAGAACAAACTTATGCACTTTTTAGATAGTAATAAATGTGATGAAGCTAACAAATATTATGACTTTTGCACAACATCTTTTGTCCTAGTCGTTCAAAATCAGAAAAAAATTCTTTTTTGAAAATTCGCATCTATTGGTTTTTTTCTTTGCCTCTTTAGGTGCTTATATGTTCAATCAAAAAGAAATATTCAAATACTTAATAAATATCTCTATGATAATCAAAGTGAATTACTAATTGGGGAACTTTCATAAGTACAACTTTTAAAAACTAAATTATACAAACTACAACAACTTTCAATATTACATGTTGTATCATTAAGTAACCTACATGGTATACCTTAAATGCTATCAATTCTCTCTCAATTACAAAACAATCAACCATAAATATATGATTATTTATATTAATATTTTTATTATTTTACTTTTCAGGCAATTATCTTTTTGTGACTAAAAGAAATTGTCAGAAGTATTTAAATATATTACTATTAAGAAAATTGAATGAATATTCGTATTAATTAGTACCTATTATTCGCACTTCAACATGAAAACTATTCTTGTAACTTTTATATCATAAAAAATAATATATCAAGTACATTATAATATTATATATGGACTTTTAGCGACTATGAGCCATTTTCAATCGCTCCTAGATAAACATGATTTTTTCCATATCTTGGTGGACTAAGTCTAGTCCTAATAACTCTGCTTCGCCATCTTTTAACCAACCAATTGGCGACCTGCATCTTCGCCCATACAAAGTATCGAACGGTGCCATCTTGATAATTGTGTGATAATTGTTCTTATAGGAAAATTAGATGAGAGGCAAGTGATCATCCCAATTACCTTTGAAATGTTGGACATATGCCCTCTACATATCCTCAAGTATTTGAATAGTGCTTTCTGCCTGGCCATCTGTCTAGATATGAAAAGCTATGCTGAAATTTACCTTGGTACCGAATCTTTTTAAAAAAAGACTTCCAAAAGTTCCCTGTAAATTGAGAGCCAAAATTTTAAATAATAGACACTGGGTCCCATAAAGCCTTACAATTTCTTGAATACACAGCTTGACATAATCTACTGCTGAATCGGTGGTCTTCACTGACAGAAAGTGTGCTGATTTAGTAAGTCGGTCCACAACCACCCAACTCGAATCATGTATTCCAGATGAGCTAGGAAAACCTATTATGAAGTCCATGTTTATCATCTCCTATTTTCAAATAGAAATATCTATGTTCTGAGCCAACACACTATGCCTCTAGTGCTCGGTTTTCACCTGTTGATAATTTAGGCATTTAGCCACAAAGTCTGCTACATTCTTCTTTATGTCGTTCCACCAATACACCTCATGAAGGCTTTTGTGGTCTGTGAAAATATCAATGTGAACACCATAAAGTAGTGACGCCATATCTTTAGTGCAAAAATCGCAGCTGCCAACTACAAATCATGAGTCGGATAATTATTTACGTGAACCTTAAGTTGTTTAGACGCATATGCCATTACCTTACCATGATGAATTATGACACATCCGAGACCAGCTCCTGAAGCATCACAATATACCAGGAACCCCTCGGTTCCTTGTGTTAGCGTCAAAACTAGAGCAAAAGTTAACCTCTTTTTCAACTTTTCTAAACTTCACTCGCACGCATTTGAGCATTGAAACTTGAGTTTTTTCTTAGTCAATTGAGCTGAGATAGAGGAAAACACCTCTACTAAATGCCTGTAATAGCCTTCCAGTCACAAAAAACTTTTATCTACATTAAGGAATTGGGCCTGGGCCAATTCTTCATCACGTCTATTTTCCGAATGTCCACTCTTAGGCCTTCTCCTGAAATGATATGGCCTAGAAATGCTACTGATATCAGCTAAAATTCACACTTAGAAAATTTTGGATAAAGTTTACGATCTTGAAGAGTCTGCATCACAATTCTTAGTTGTTTGGGATGATCAGTCTCACTACGAAAGTAAACTAAGATATTATCAATAAGGAAAATGATGAATAAATCAAAATAAGGCTCGAAAACCCTTTTCATTAGGTCCATGAAAGCCGTTAGTGAATTTGTCAACACAAACGACATTAACAAAAATGTGAAATACCCATAACGGGTTCTGAAAGCGATATTTAGAATATCAACTTCCTTAACCTTTAACTGATGATTCCCCGATCTAAAGTCAATTTTGGAAAAATATTGGGCACCCTGAAGTTAGTCGAACAAGTCATCTATATTGGGAAGTGGAAACTTATTTTTAATGGTGACCTTGTTCAACTGACGATAGTCAATGCACATACGCAAATACCTATCTTTCTTGCTAACAAACAAGATCGGTGCGGGGTTTGGGGATGGACCGGACCACAAGTATAAAGTCCCAAAATAAATAAAAAAAACCAACCCACTCCCTCACGTTCCCCTTTTCCCTCAGTACATACACCTATATAATACACCTCTCACGCCTCTTCCCCTTAAAAACCTCACCAATATTCCCCCATCCCCTAGTTTTAGGCACACACGACACAGAACACAAACATATGCCCATGCACTGCACACTTTGAAAAGGGAAGGAACTGAACGTATAGAACACAAAAATATAGAAAAGAAAAATACGCTGAGAGGAAAAAAAATTATTGCGGAGAAATAAAGGTGAGTTCTCTCACTCACAATTTCTTAGTAAAATCTTTTATTTTGAGTTACAATGCATGTTAAAATATAATATGCATGTTAATAGCCGGCCAATGTTTGTAAATGTTGAACTACGGTATTTGCAAGTACTAAGCTATTATTGATGGCCACAAGAGACAACATTTATGATTCATACGTTGTTTGAATGTGCTGACTGTGTGGAATTTTCTATAGTTTCCGTTTACACTTTTAGTAGTTGTCTCTTTGACTAACTTATGTCAAGCATTGAAATTGAATATTTACTTTTTTTTCTATGATGATGCCTCCATATAACTTAAAATTGCTATAATAAGTTGTGATGAATAAATTGATATAAGTACTATCTTGGAACAAGTTTGAGTTATGTAATTTCGGATCATTTTTGCTGAGTTATCCTTGTTAGAATGGGATGAAATTTTTAGTGTTGTACATCTCTATTTCACGGTCAGATTTAGCATAAACGGGACCAAAACCGACATAAGGTTTGAGAGTTATCGTTGTTTAAAGTTTCTGCCTCGGATCGATTGAAATCCGGATGGCATAACGTGTAACCTAAAAATTGTACAAATCGGTAAAGAGTTTGAAAGTTTGTGCTAAATAAAAGTTCTCATTTTCTTTGTTCTTGACTGTTTGAGACCTTACGGAGATCGATCCGACTTACGGATAAAATGATATGACTGTTTTAATATTGTGTCTTTTTTTTTCAAAAATCTGGCGAGACAGTTTTCATAGGGTTGTACTAGTTACACTAAGTATTTTCAGCGAAAACTTCATATAGTGATAGTTCCCATGTTACTTTTGATTCGAAGCAAGAAACACCTTAATTGGGGTTATGGGTTGAGAGTTATAACCTTTACAATCTAGAAGGGCGAAAAGTTGAAAGAAAATTTATTATCTGAATCTTCTGTAAATATGACTAAGTATGGAAGTCTATTATTATGATATGCATGAATTCGTGATCTTATGTTCCTAGTATGATAATCATGTATGATGTGATCATCGTTGACATTGAAAGCTTCATTCCAGTAAAGTTAGTCGGTGGTATATCGACCTTATGTCACCCCGATAGATTCATAAGTGGTTTTAGTATCACTCAGGCAGTACATATACATATAAATATATTGGATCGGGTTGCGCGTTCCACAACATATATATAAAATATTGGATCGGGTTGCGCGTTCCGCAACATATATACAAAAAATTGGATCGGGTTGCGCGTACCGCAACAAATACATATATATAAAATATTGGATCGGGTTGCACGTTCTGTTACACACACACACACACACACACACACACACATATATATATATATATATAATATTGGATTGGGTTGCACGTCCCGCAACATATATATATATATATATATATATATATATATATATATATATATATATATATATTGGATCGGGTGGCGCATAACAAATATGTAATATAATATATAAGATCTAGTTGCGCGTCCCGCAATTCCTTTCGTGAAGGTGTACTAGATAAACTAAGTATTTCCCTAAGTTGAGTTTGGAGGAGATTTTGTGTGTGAATAATTATTATTGACTTGTACATTGAAAGTGCTGTATAAAGGAGTTCTTTTGACATATGTTTCTTGTGTTCCAAGTGTTGCTGTCAATAAAAATGAGCTTCCTTTACTGACTACTAGAAAGAGAGGTTCTTTGCACTGACAATTAGTGGGAAATTTGTATTATCAAATATGACATTCCAACTAAACCAGCTCATAGGGAAAACGTATGGAGGGAAACATGTTCCCATTAAAACGCTGGAAAACTTTCTAATTTTTTCAAGTGAAAACACTATTATTTTTCTTTTCTCATTGACCAATCAAAATTGTAAAGAATTGATCTTGCAACAATCCTCACCCTACAAGCTAGCTTTTGGAGTTGAGTTAGGCCCAAAATCCAATCTTTACATGGTATCAGAGTAAGGCACATTATAATTTTTTGTTCGTCGATGTTGGGCCCCCAAATTATAATGTCCATGCTCTAGTTAACGAGGTCTGGGAGTGCAGAAAGTGTTAAAAGTCTCACATCAAAAATTGAATGGGAACATGAACTTCCTTATCTGGACTTGGACAATCCTCACCCTACAAGCTAGCGCTTTTGGGGTTGAGTTAGGCCCGGAATCCATTCTTTACATGGTATCAAAGCCAGACCCATTCCAATTCTTTGTTTGTCGATGTTGGGCCCGCAAATTATATTGTCCATGCTTCAGTTAATGAGGTATGGGCGTGCAGAGGAGTGTTAAGAGTCTCACATCGGAAATTGAATGGGAACATGGACTCCTTATATGGACTTTGACAATCCTCACCCTACAAGCTAGCTTTTGGGGTTGAGTTAGGCCCGAAATCCATACTTTACATGGTATCAGAGCCAGACCCATTCCAATTCTTTGTTTGTCGATGTTGGGCCTGCAAATTATATTGTCCACGCTCCAGTTAACGAGGTATGGGTGTGCGGGGGAGTGTTAAGAGTCTCACATCGAAAATTCAATGGGAACATGAACTCCTTATATGAACTTGGATAATCCTCACCCTACAAGCTAGTTTTTGGGGTTGACTTAGGCCCAAGATCCATTCTTTACAAAAACATCTGTGAGAAGGCACTAAATATTTTTGAGTGGAAAAATAGTGATATTTTAGTAGTGACTTGTCAGGCTTTAAAAGCTTCAGCTGAAGAAAATGCTGCACGTTTTCATTTTCCTAGCCATAACAGAGAGCAAGCACCACTATCATCGTTGACTCAACACATTGGTTCAAATCGTTTCTTCATGATATGCCTGAGGTTCTGGAGCTTGACAATCTCTTTTCACTCGAAGGTCCCATTTTAGAAGAACAAATATGAGTGGCAAGACTTTTTGGAGCATCCAAAACATGGTTCCTTGTTGGTGGAAATACATGTGGAGGTAATTTCATGTAATTTGTTCTCTGTATATTTCTATTACTGTTGATAGAAGCATGACCTAGTCATTACTCTCTCCGATTTATATTATATGATATTTTTAGCTTTTACATTTAGTCCAAAATAAATAATTTTTTTTACATAATCAAGAAGACATTAATATTTTCTTCCATGTTTACCCTTATTTGGATAGGTGCGTTTTTACGTAATCAAGAAATCATATTAAATTAGGTATTATTTAATTAAGAGTAATTTAGTGAAAATACCTTTTAATTTATAGGGGTGAATTAATTTATTAAAGGGTATTCAAAATGAGGATACTTCTTGAAAAACAGTTAGAAAAGGATGAAAATTAAAGTAAGAATCCAATAATGCAACTTTGAAACTTTCTGTAACATCTTACTTACCTAACTTAGAATGGAAAATAGTTAAACAACTGCTACTTAAAAACTATGGACATGTATTTATGCCTACTAGAAACTTGAATCTTGTAAAATCTAGGGCCTCTGGATTTATGGTAAACCACATTTTGGTAGCAAAAGGAATGAACTTTAATACATTAAGATAGCACATACTATAATAATATTAAATTTAGTACACCTATTCATGATTCACCTTAACAATATTACTGCAATATGAAAATTTGGCAAAGTTTAGCTAGTGTCAATTCTAAAGAAATGGAGACGATTGCAGTAGGGTAACAACTAAAAAAATAGTCAACTAAACGCGATGGATCTTCTACATGTATAGATGATTCATATTGTTAGTTCCAACTAGTTTGAAATTGAACATAATTTAGTGATTGATTTTTAAGATTTATCATTTACATAAAATCTTAGAGAATATTATGATCAAGGAGGAGAGGGAGGGGGGAGTTGGTAGAAACTAAGGGTGTCCAACGGGGCAGGCCGGCGTGGGTCCCTGCGGGATGCGGGGGAGGGTCGGGACTCGGGTTCCGGCAGACCAGGATAGGCGGGACGGTGGGAGGTCCTGCCACATTCCGCCGGAACGGGGTCGGGTAGGGACTCAGGATTTTTTTTCCTGGCCACTTAATTTATAAAAACAATATATAGTTATATACAAATACTCCAATAATTGAACAAGATAATGTAATAAAAACATCACAAGGTTGTTTTTGTGTCTCTTATATTATTTCATAGAAATATGACATAGTAATACAATTTCAAAATTACAACTTTGTGGTGTTGTTCAAAAGTTGCAAATGACTTAGTAAAATATTAAAATTGTAATTAAAAAATTACATATTCAGCCATACCCTTTCGAATTTCCTCACAATGTTTTGAGGATTTTCTGTTGGAATTGGAATTTGTTTGTCAAATTCTTCAACGTCGCTTCCTGCTCCCTCGGACAATATTTCGTTGTAGTTGTAGTCTTCTTCTTCGTTGGTCTCCAGTTGGCCGCACATCCTACGCTCCGCACGAATCCAGTCTCTGAGTAGAACTACAATCTCCATTGTGTCTCCCGCCAATGAATGTATGTGCTCTCCAATTTGAAATCTTCCCGCGGAAAAGGTGCTTTCAGACACTATTGATGATGCTTGAATGTTTAACACATCTCGGGCCATCTTTGTTAGCATCGGAAATGTCTTCTCATTCTCCCCCTAGTATTTCAACAAGTCTTTGTAGGGTTTTGTTGGGTACAAAGCATATAAGTAAGACACATCGGAAGTTTAAAATTTTGTTTCTTACTTACCCCAACAACATTTCTGGTATGGTTATACAAAAATTAAAATTGTAACATAAAGCATAAACTTACAAGTTTGAATATCTGGAATCTTTTTCTACTGTAAGGTGCACACGCGATTGCCCTTCCAATTGCAAGATCCAAGCTTCAATGTATTTCTCCTTCGGAAAGCTAGGAAATCCGGTAGAGGTTCGAAAGAGTATTTGATTCTAAGTCTCTAAGGCTTAGAATGATTTTCAGAAAATTGGTGTGTTAATAATGAAAGGGAATGCCTCTATTTATAGTTGAAAATTAGGTCAAAATCGGATTAAGGTTTGACCTTGGGCCTGGCCCAAAAATAGACGCAGAGGCACCGCGGCCCTAGGGTACGGGCGTCGCGGAGCTCGACGTGCTCCTGCACTACACCGCGGCCCAAGGGTATGGGCGTCGCGGCGCTCGACGTGCACTTGCACTGTCTCGATTTATTTTCCGTGCATTCTTAATTAAATCCAAAATCCAATTTTGACTTAATTAAAATAATTATTATTCATTTAAATATCTCGATTCCAAATCGAACATTTAATTACTCTCTCAATACATCCTTAGATCTAAACGGACAATCGACATAGTGTGACCCTATAGGCCTTCTCATATCTACATTAATCAAATTAAGGTCTACGCGGAACTCCTAGGCGGTGCCAGAAGACGAACTCAATATGTGAAGTATGTTTACGTGAATCCAGCTTAACCTTTATGTGGTAAGATAAAAAAATTTCATTCACGACACACCCGATCAAGCTTAGGATTTGTCAAGTGTCTATCCAAATGGCTTAATCATTGTATCTCATCTATATTAGTTGACAACTAGACCATATTCTAAATACGTCTATTGCGTTGGCCAACGACTTAGTCAACTTAATAATACTGAGAATCAGTGTCCTCCCGAATATACATTCGAGGAATGAATCCTAATCTTGGCTCAACTACCACTTTTAATCCACATCGTAATGTACCCAATACAAGCCGTATCTCAACCTATAAGGCATTTGAGCTTAGGACGGGATCAAAGTACATTACTTTGTAGACAAGGCGCGTATTGACCTCAAGTCCAAGGACTTCTATCTCCCACACGCTGATCATACTTTAGACAAGTATAACAAACAGTATATCAGCAGGGTATACCAATACTTCCAAAGTATCCATGTGTCCATCACGAGTAGCCACTACTCGTAGCAGGTGAGACATACTACATCCTCTAAGGATGTGATGCAGACCACATGTTGACTTATCACATATCATCGATATCCCATTCTCGATAATCATTAGTCGAGGCTATTGTAAGAGTTACGCTCTATCATGAATATCTCACTCTATTAATGAAAGCGTAAGCTCAAGACTCTAAAGAAACATATTATCAAATGAATACATATGAAGGAGGATCAACACAAACATTAAGCTTTAAGCCTGAAACATATTAGAAGATACAAGATGAAAAAGAGGAATTATCTATAAAGAAAATATTTAAAACAAAATGGTTTGAAAGAAATAAAGAAATAAGGTACATAGCACATAAGCATGAAAATATAATTGATACAATGAGTGTAAATGGAAGAACGAAAATAAACTTGATAACAAATGAAGTAATAAAAAGAGAGTTATCAAAACTATCTACTAGGGAAGCTAAAAAATATAGGAACATATACTTTGGAGGAGTAGAATTTACTATAAAAGCATAGTTTCAGAAAAATATAGATACACTTACACATATTAGATGATAGGATATTAGAAAATCTACAAGATGCTTTAATATCAATAGTAAAATGAAATTTAATATATTAGAAATTAAAATATACGGTACAACCAGACTTTAGTATATCATTAAAAGATGAACACAAAGACCATACTATATTACAAATTGGATGGAATAACAATGCCACCAGGAAGTAAAGTCATAAGTATTGAAACAAAATGATATATGCCCTAACCGGAAACCACCATGTAAAGAAATAACATGAAATGAATATATTAGTACCAAGGATGTACCAGAAAATATTAGAACAGATAGAACATAAAGAAAATTCCAAAATAACTAAAGCAGAAGAAATATATATATGGATTTTAATACAAGAACCCTTACACCATCCAAAAGACTAATACCAAAAATAGAAGGATCCAGATTAAGTATTACGAGAGAACCAACAATGTCACGACAAACTAGTGCTATACAACCTAGAATACTAGACTTAATAAATATAAACACAAATAGATTAAAAATTAAAGTAATAATATTTAAAGGGATGATAGCAACAAACTGTATAGTTGAAGTAAATACCGGAGCTATAAAAAGTTTTATACATATAAGTAAAATTGATGAAAATGATTGTAATTTAATAGACCCACAAACTTATAATTATCCTGAAAATGAAAGAGAAATAATAATTACCAAAAGTATTAATTTAAAATTCAAAATCCAAGATTTAGAGTATAAGACAAATATAGGAGTAATAGAATATGATAGTTTTAATGAACTACTTCTAGGAAGTGACTTTTTAACCATGATAAATTATAAGATAAATAATAATGCAATTGAAATAAATGACCAAGGAAAAACAAGATTCGTGAATAAAGTATGAACAGATAGAAAGAAATAATAGAGAAAAAACAGAAATTAAAATCAATAAGAAGAATTTTATCAGAAAAAATATTCTCACAGCTCAAATACTTAAAATATAAGGCAAAAAAATAAAGCTAGAAGAAAATATAAGAAAGTTAGAACAACAATGTGAAAAGTTTGATAAAATATGGATAGATATGGGAGACAGATGGAGAAAAAGAATTAATAATCCTGACGAGCTCTAACGAAAAAATTAGAGCATTATGGGAAGAAATAGTAGTAAAAGAACAAATGAAGAATACATTAGTATTAATGGATGAACTAAAAGAAAACCAAACAAAAATGCAAAAAATAATAAGAGAAGAATTAACAAAATTATGGAACGTATCTGAGATACCAACATTTAAAATAATATTAGAAAAATTAAACATATTAGTAGAAGAAAAATGTAAAGATAAAGGTAAACAAGTAGAAGAAGATGAACTTAGTACGAGCAAAGAAAACACTATAATTAGCACTACAAATCAACAACCAGAAATAGTACCAATAGATGCTTGGAGAAGGAGTAAAGAACCAATAATGGTAGATATTAGTAAAATAAAACCAAGACTGCCAAAGAAAGTAGAAAAAATATTAGATAGCCTAGAAATATTGAGTAAGAAAAGACAATTTTAAATGGAAAATCAAGAACCTAGTGTACTTACGTTTTTAAGAAACCATGGAAAAAATATACTGGAAAGAGAACGATACAAGTATGAACCAATGAAAAGAAAAGAAAAAACCACACCAGACAATAATTCAAAAAGTGAAAACATGTACTTAAAAGACGTAGAGAAAACAACCAACGAGTATTTAAATATAAAATTAGATAAACAAGAACGAAAATTATGTGAATTAGAAACAGAAAATACCAAATTAAAAACACACAATAATGAGGAATGGTACAACAAATATAAAAAATACAAACACAAATTTAAAGATACAAAGAAAGAATTAAAAGAAACCAAAGTAGAACTAAAACAAACAAAAGAGGAATTGAAAGATGTGAAACAAGAATTAACTGATGTAAAAAAAGAATTAGGAGAAATAAAAGATAAAATAAAGATCCTAAGAGAAGAGATAAAAAGGTTAAAAGGAAAAAAGAAAGTAAGAAATAATAGAACAAGTGAAGAAACTACATCTAGTAGTGAAAAGACTGAGAGCGATACTAACGAAGATAACAACATTGATTTATTAAACCAAGAGGTAAAAGTAGCAGAATTCATAGAAAAAGGAAGAAGACTCCGAGATAGTAAAGAAAAATAACCAGATAATAGTAGCCTTACAGAAAATGAAAAGTGTAAATGCAATTATAGAAGAAGAACCCGAAATTGATATAGAGGATGAATTTAATAATCCTATAGAAACAGAAATAGAAACTGATGATATAATAAATGAAAATGCGAATGATTACCCAGAAAAAAAATTAGTAGATCCCAACCTGAAAAATAATAAATAGAAGACAAACTAGATTATCAAATCATATACCAATAGGACAACAAGCTGAATTTAAAGAATTTGTAGGATCAATGGCACAAGGCGTAAATTAGAATGGATATTTCTTAGACTTAGACAATGTTTATGATGAACAAGAAATAGGAAGAAGAATAAATGATTGAAATCTTGGAATGTATATAGCATTAATGAACTCCACACAAACAGAAAACCTAGAATATACGTATGAGTTGATATCTAAAACATTAATCGGAAAAGTAGCTTATTGGATAAAATTCATAGCATACCAATTAAGAGGAGAAGTATTTAGCCATGCAGGAGATTGGAAATCTATGCTAATAATATTTTATATCATACTAAAAAGAGAATTTTTAGGAGAAAAATGGTTGGTAGCACGAGAAAACATACTCGCAGAAAGAAAAACTGAGATAATAATGAATCTAAATAACATGAAATGTTGTAAAATTAATAAATTACCAGAATACACAATAAGTTTTAGTAAGTTCTTTTATGAAGCAAGATTCTTGCCAGAAGAAGGCTTAATATACCAACAACTTTATTATGACCACCCACATATACCTTATAACACAGAAATATCAAAGGAATACACCCAACTAGAACCAATAGAAAATACATTAGGAGAAATAATAAGAGTACTAAGAGCATATCTAATGCGAAAATGTGAAGAATATATAATGCAACAAAAGATTAAAAAAGATAAGAAAATAAGATTAAGAGAGGTATGTGGATTTACGGAAAGAAGATTAGTATTCGGATGTGATGACAATAAAAGAGAAAATAAATATAAAAAAAGCCATAAAAAGAAACATCAACACAAGAGATATAAAAGATATAGTAATTACAGTTGACAAAACCAACAACCTTATTACAAACCTTATAGGAAAAAGAGATTTAAAAGGTATAGAAATACCCCTGAAACCAGAAAAAAAATTTAAGCATAAGGGAAAATTTTAGGAAAAGAAAATATGTAAAACCAATTGAATAGAAAAACTTAAAGAATGTAAATGTTGGAATTGCAATGAAAAATGGCATTATGCTAATAAATGCCCAAAGCTAAAGAAAAAAGGTGTAAAATATATAGATACGACACAATTTATAATGAGTCTACAACAAATAAAAGAAAAAAATAATAATTAGTACGAATATGAAGATTTTTATGTCAGTCAAACTGATGAAGAAAGTGAATCAGAAAATTTTAATTTCGTTAACCAAAACTCGGAAAGTGAAAATAGTTCTGACTATCGCAAGAAGAAAAAAAGTTACTAGAAGAAAGAGATTACTGGATGTAATATGACAGGTATGTTCGCAATAAACTTATTACAACTACTAGTGCAATAGAAAATAGATACTATAGTGATAGATACAATAAGATTACAAAAAACCTTAACATAATAGGAGAAATGTTAAGTAAGATAAGATGGAATAAATTACTAGAAGAAGTAAAAGAAATGGAACAAGATGAAGAGCTTCAACAAAGATTAAGAGAAATGAATTTAGAAAGACAAGAAGTTGACACTAAAACAATTACACAATTGGTTGCAAGATGATATATATAAATATAATGATTCGCTTTTGTCCGATTATTTTTTTAAAATGTATATATATGGCACCACTTTTTTTTATTATTTTATTAATGTATAATCAAGATTTGACTTTCCAAAATCGGTCCAATCATCTCAATTTCTATTCGATCCAATCATCTCAATTTCTATTCGGTTTCGATATAGTTTTGATTTATTAGAAGAGAAGTAAATGTTCCTCTCTTTTGATCTTTTTATTTTTCCCCATTTTCATAAAAAAAACTAAATGTACCCTACTTTGTCAATGAAAATTAGATCATATCTAACTCACAATAATCATTTTTTCTAGATTTATAAAACATTTCATATCAGGTTGTTTTTTCACAACTTAATTACAAATTTTGTCCACCAAACCGAAACCATACCGCTAAATATAGAGCAAGGCCCAACAAAATTTGACTAGACTTGGTGGCAGAAGACAACAGGGGAAAAAGAGAGTTACGTAACTCCTTTTCTCACCTTATGCAAAATTTATAAGTTTCACGTTGAATTTAATGGACAACTTACATAAAAAATAAGTTATCCTTCTAGACGGTCAGCTAACGCACAATTCAAAACTCGATGGATAATGAGTCTGAAAGTTTACTCCCGCTATTTAAATCCCAAGCTTTTGCTTACATCACAATTCAAGCTCGTGATGCATCGTATTCTTACCATTTCTGTTGAAACAAAGCCTGGGGGTGTTTTCATGTGCATATATTAAAGGAATAACATACAAGCCAATTGCGGAAGTGCTATAATGAACAAGATGTATACACAGCAAGAAACAAAATATGACTTACTTTGATAAAACCTAATTAGTCCCAATCAATTCACAAGTATTTTTTTTCTCTCTCCTTTGAGAAGGGTAATCTTTGCCATAATCTGATATCAACAAGAGACCATCGCGAAAGTATCTTGACATGACTGGAGCATAACAAAATCCATAACTCAAATAAAAAGGGCCAGCTAGGGACATAATAATGACAGCCAAAATAGCTTTAGTTTCCAAGATGGCTTCATAGGAAGTTGCAACATGTGATATTTAAGATTACAAGTGTTTAATGGCAATTGTTTTATATAATAATTTAAGTGCCTTCTTTTGACCCGTGGGTCTATCGAAAACAGTATGGGGTAGAGATAAGGTCTACGTACATCCTATCCTCACTTGTGGGAATACACTGGGTAAAGGTCAAGGTCTACGTACATTCAAACCTCACTCCTGGGAATAGGTCATCACTCCTGGGAATACACCGGGTATGTTGTTGTAAGTGCCTTACCGATGATTTTTAAACTAGAAGCAAACTCGTCTCAAATGAAGTCTTAAATTATACAGTTTAGTTAGATTGGACAAAAGATAGAAGTCAAGAAATGCAGTAAAGACTAAACCAAGGATTTTCAGTACCGGGATACAAAAAAGTGCAAACCCAGCAAATAGTTAAGAATTCAAAATTAAACTTGAATTGGTGAGGTTCGCCAGGCCCGTGCAGCAGTGCAACACATGGGCGACGCGCAAAGTCCCAAGTAGCAAGCTACCTTGATGGACCTTCCCCTTAAAAAATTGAGTTAATATCGTGTGAACCGATGGCCCACATATCAGATATTAAACTGATAAGAACAGATACTACACTTGATCTTAGCCAAAAGGCCGAGAAAGGTATGCTTTTTCAAATGCACGGCCTGCTGCTTTTATACTACTTCTCTCCTTTCTGCATTTTCTTAGTTCTCGATGTGGGATAATTGTAGGCTTGAGAATTTCTTGCTTCATATGCACCGTCTTTTGCCCGAGACTCGAGAGGGGAAAAAGAATATTACAGTAACTCTTTTCTCAGCTTACTAAAGGAGTTTCACATTGAATTAACGGACAAGGATGAAATTTCAGCCAAAAAAAGAGTATGTCAATGTTGTTTATACCAAATCAAGTAATTTTACCATAGCAGTTAATAAAATAAAGTGAGAACGCATATCATTTAACCACAGTTAAGTGATAAAATGGAGTACGAATGATATCGAATGCTGATAACTTATCATCCTATCATATGGCTGATATTGAGCCTCGTCTTTTTTCCCCCAAGAAGACTTATTATCAAATGTAAGCATATAGAGAATATATTGAATGAATAACATACATGAGCCACTTTGAGCTCATATAGAGAATTAATACAACGAACAAGAGTTATAAAGGCAAGAAACAAAATATGACTTGCTATGAAAAAACACGAGGGTAGATCAATTTACAACTATTATCTCAGTCGGCTTCCAAAACTAACCACTTTCATACCCAATTGGTGTAGGTCTAACAGACTTTGTGTTCGTCGCAGCATTTCTCAGCCTCAATGCACTCAACAACTAATCTTCTTACTCAACAAGAAAATGTACACACGATGTAGGTTTCTTGACAGAGCGTTCAAGCAGTTAGCTCTTCCCAATAATAAATGTTCAACTTCTTCTCAATCTCTCCTTTGAGATCAGGGTTCATCTTATCCATAGTCTGATAGCAACAAGAGACCATCATGAGAGTAGTTTAACATGATTGGAGCACAACTAAATCCATAAATAAAATGGCCAGCTAGTGATAGAATAATCAAATCCAAAAAGCATTATGAATAGTTTCAGTTTCCATGAAGAATTCATAGTAAGTGGAAGTTGCAATGTATGGAGCAATCACATTCAAAGGGGGGAATCATAGACTCCTTTCTAACTGGTGTCTTGTCCCAGACATATTTCCTGTTTGTATCATTACATGGCACTTCCTAAACTTTGTTCCTTGAGCTAAAGCAACTTTCTAAACTTTATTCCTTGAACCAAAGCAATTTTCTAAGTTAACCAATAAAAGTGGAGTAACGTTTTGCATGCTATATCATATATATGAGATAACAGAAAAAAAAATTGGTTTGCATATTGATCAGAAAAAGTACCCATCTTTTTCTGTTATAGTTGATTTCTCATAAAGTCACTCAACTATCCCCATTGTAACACAAAAGTCACTTAACTTTGTTTTGTAACTGGAAATTCACTCAATTATCGTCATTGTAACACAAAAGTCACTTAACTTTGTTTTGCAACCGGAAAGTCACTCAACTTTCATCTTTGTAACACAAAAATCACTCAATTCATTTTAGTCAACTTTAGCTAACGTGACATTTTTTTCAAAGTTAAATCCTTATTTAATATAAACTCACTCATTTTTACCATTTAACGACCCGCCCTACTAACCTGACCCGCTATCCAATGGATTTTGTGTAGGACTTGATGAGGATGTCTGAAAACTCAGTAGTGTAAATTTTGTAGAGCAGAGGATTAATATAGTGATTTTGAACAAAATCACTACTTCTGTGCTCCTGCATTAACTAAGTGACTTGAAACGTTGATTATCGATGTGCCATTCACTTTCCCTGCAATCACTACCAACTTCTTATGGTATTCTTTATAAAATTCAAGCTGCTTGCTCAAGGGAATTGTATTTTGAATACATCATAGATGAAAAGAAGAACAAAGGTACAACTAGACTCAGTTGATTTGCGTATATTTAGTGAACAAAATGTAAAATTTTCTTGAAGAACTGTTACTACTTGCAAATAGTAGCATTAGTGTCATAGTAACCACATGAACTTGAGGCAAAACTTTAAAGCCTGAGTAGGGAGGAGAATCCAGCCACGTTACCAGTAAAAAAAATCTAATAAAATTTCAGTCCTTAGTGTTTTATTATAAATATTTGGATAGTGGATCGGTTTAGTGGGGCGGATCACCAAATGGTAAAAATGGGTGAGTTTATATTAAATAAGGATTTAACTTTTTAAAAAATGTTACGTCAGCAAAAGTTTACTAAAATGAGTTGAGTGATTTTTGTGTTACAAAGATGAAAGTTGAGTGACTTTTCGGTTACAAAACAAAGTTAAGTGACTTTTGTGTTACAATGACGATAGTTGAGTGACTTTCCAGTTACAAAATAAAGTTAAAGTGACTTTTATATTACAATGAGGATAATTGAGTGACCTTCTGAGAAACCAAGTCTTTTGTGTTATATATCTTATAATTTCCTCTTTTTCTTTTCGGAGGATAAGCCTCACTGTGCGATTCAGCAAGATATGGTTGTTTGGCCTAAAATTTGGTTATAAAGTCAATTAGTTGAATTTGTTTGAATGATGTCACAAGAAACGTAATTAATCCAAATATATTAATCCTTTGCTAATGTGAGTAAAGCAGCAACGAGATAATGAACAATAAAAATTTAACATAAATAACGAGAGAGATTCTTATTGATTCTTCCAGATCAGGTGATGAATGTTGCGGAAGAGCAGTGATGTTAACGGTCGTGCTTATAGAGAATAAGCGTGAAATTATAAGTAATCACGTGAAAATCAGATGGTACAATCGCAGGGAAGTGGGGATTTTATAGGGACAGAAAGGGCAGCCCGGTGCACTAAGCTCTTGCTATGCTTGGGGTCGGAGAAGGGCCGGACCAACTAATAATAACTAATTCCTTGATCTCCGTCCGTTTCAGCCATTTAAGATCTTAGGAGTTAATGGGGTTAAAGGGAATCCCTAAGATTTCGGAATCTAGTCGTTATCTGAGTTATCCTCTATCTGGGCACTCTGAACCTTCCCAGATAGATTATTCTGGATTTTGATGGTCCGGTGTTGGCGGATTGCGTCTGGTCAGAAAGTCCCATATGGTTTCATCAGTCTCCGACTGAGTTGGCATTGACCATTTCAATGGCTGATGGCAGTCTACCAAGTGACCTGGTCTCCTTTACGCACTGAGCTTCAGAACTTACATTACCAAATGGTTCAAGTGAAATCTTTCAATCCCGGGCTTTCAATGCATCTTTTTGATTCCTCTAAATCATCTCTTGCATTAGAGCAATAAATTTTCTACAATAAGCGTGTAAATCTCCTCATTCTCAGGGTGAGACCTGTCTCCCACGAAAAATACGTGATTTTTCCCATTGACTTCTGTTTCACTAAATCACCCCATCTCCCAGAAGTCGCATAAGTATATCTGATTAGCTACTCCAACAGATAATACTTGCAAGCGCCAAGTAAATCCCCCAGAACAGCACCATCACATTCCTCTGAAGGCATCTGATTCACCACCCTTATAGCCTCCTCAACTAACTTACCGCAACCTAAAATGTCAACAAGGTAACAATAAGCTTCCGCCCTCGGTTTTAAACCATAAGCACGCCTCATCTACTCGAAAAACATTATTTCGTAATGAGAGCAGCATGACTACAAGCTGATAATAGTCCCACAAAAATGATCCTGCGCAACGGCTTGTAATGCTTGGTTGCCACTTTCCAAGACCAGGATTATTGTTGTCCCCGAAACAACATATTTTACTTTGAGATTCTCAAAAGTGGCCAACGATTAGTTTATATCTCCACATCTGGAGTACATGCAACAAGAGCACTATTAAGTGAAGAGACCTAGGCAAAGGCCAAAACAAAATTTGGACCGGAATAGGTGGGGTGCACCCGGCCCCCACCTAATTAAAGTTAGAATATATATCATTTAACCGTGATTTATTTAGTGACAAAAGGTGTATGAACGACACTAAATTCGTTTAAGTTACAATTCTACCATTTGGTCGATACTGAACCTCGTGGTCTATTTTCAATAATACTGCTAGCAAACTTGAACAAATAGAGTTATGCCAGAGATAATTATCCAAGAACCTAATATTTGCAATAACCTACATAGGGTCCAACAATACAAGTATTAAAAAAAATGTTTAAGTGTGCATATATTGAAGGAATAGCATACATGAGCCACTGTGAGCTCATAGAGAATTGGTACATTGAACAAGAGCTATACATCAAGAAACAAAAGTTGTGTTATCATAAACCTTAAGGGTAGATCAGTTCACAACTAATTTGCTGTTTCACCTTGCAAAATCCAACCCCATAATACCCAATTGGTATATCATCCAGACTTCGTATCCGTCGCAGCATTGCGTTTCTTCAGCCTCAATGCACAAGCTAATCTTCTCTCCTTTGGGCGAAGGTTCATCTTAAGCCATAGTCTGATAGAAACAAACGAACATCATGAAAGTAGCTTGACATAGGAGCACAGCCAAATCCATAACTCAAATTAAAAGGCCAGGCCAGGTAATGATTGAATAATCAAGCCAAAAACCATTATGAGTAGCTTTGGTTTGCAACAAGAATTCCTAAAAAGTGGATGGTAGAGATTTGGAGAAATATCACTTCCAAAATGGAAAGAAAAATCACAAATAAATGCCTTTCTAAAATCCCGGCATATTTCTTGGTTGTCATGTTACATGGCATCCGTAAACCTGTTCTTTAAACCAAAGCCACTTTCTTAGTTTACCAGGAAAAGATGTGGAAATTTTGCATGCTATAGCATGTGAGATAACAGAAAGAGCATCCATCTTTCTGCAGTATTTTCTCTTTTCCTCCTATTTTTAGGAGGCTAAGCCTCACTATGCAGATTCAGCAAGATATTGGTTGATGGTAAGCCTAGACTAACTTCTTGAATTGTTGGTTGGTTAATCCCATAACACGTCTTACTACATTAATATAACTGACCTGGTCACCTTTCTGCATTGAGCTCAGAACTTACACAAGCAACTGATTCAAATGATATTTTTCAATGTCCTGATATCCAATGCATCCATCTCTTTGATTCCTCTAAATCATCTCTTGCATTATGAGGCAATAAATTTTCTCTAATAAGTGTGTAAAGAAAATTGTAGTAGTAAATACACAGATTAAAGGTACATTGGAGCACAAATTTAGAGACGCATTTTCATGTAAGAGCTGAGAGGGAAATTTGAAACACAGAAATATAACATGAGTGCTTAAATTTCATTAATAGAAATTAAGTAAATACTCATCTTATGACTATATTAAAGCTAAATTAATTTTGTTTATATAGTACACATGTGGGGTACATCTTCAAAATAAAAAGTACTCCTTCTGTTCCTATTTATATAAGTTGAACCAAAAAGAATAGTAGTATAATTTTTCTATATTTAATTTTGAAATTTTTATTTTTTTCAAAAAAAGAGTCACATAAATTAGGATGGAGCGCGGTAAAATGATCTAATATTTCAAAGACTAAGGTTTCTTGCTTTGGGTTAAAGAAGCGGTAAAAATAAAAGAGTATTCTGTTTTAGTTTATGTGATATAGTTTAACTCGTTACGAAGTTTAAAAAAGATATGAAAAACTTTGAAACTTGTGATCTTAAATATACATAACGCTTATGTCACGACCCAAATCGGAGGGCCGCGACGGGCACCCGCATCCCGCCCGCCGGGTACCGCTAATCGTACATTCAACACCTAATCACAATTATTTACCGACTAAGCCGAAAAAGATTATAAAAAATCTTAACCAGAAATCTAATTTTTCATATATACATACCATACCAAGACCGACAAGGCCACACATGACAACTAACCACAGGACACCTGTCTACAAGCCTCTAAAGAATACATGACATCACAAGGACGGGACAGGACCCTGCCATACCCGTATGCGGATGCAAAAATACTGTACCGTGACCAACTGCAACTCTGAAACAAATAGAGTGCTCCAACATCAGCTGAACTAGCAACCTACTAGCGTGAACTGTCATCCTCTTTAACTGAACATGCGGGCATGAAACGCAGCGTTCGACAAGCGGGGACGTCGATCGATATACTGAGTATGTCAGGCATGAACAATATCATAACAGGGATATAACAACAACTGAAACAGTAAGAACTGACCAGCAGTAAATGCCTCTGAGGGCCCTAACACGTATACCTAAATGTCATGCACAATGCAGTATACATAAACATCAGCCTCTTCGGGCATCTTCCTTACCATAATAGCCTCTGTGGGCATCATTTCATGTCGGCCTCTGTGGGCATAATATGTCTAAATGTCATGCACAATGTGGTAAATACATATATATTGGCCATACAAGGGCATCTTCCTCCAAATCATATATTTATATATTGGCCCTTAATCAGGCATCTTCCTTTATTAAGCCACACATGCTTTATCATTTATCATATCCCAGCTAATCAGCTGGTCTGCGTTTCCCGTTTCCCATCCCCAATATACGGTATTGGATAAAACATGAATGCAATGCAAATAAAAATGCATGAATCACAATAAAATATCCTGAATGACATAATTACTTGTACCTTCGGCTAACACTGTAAATATCAACATCTTTTCCGTATGTCTCAATAAGGACTTCAGAACATATTTAGACATGCTTTTAACATAGGAATCAAGAACATGAATATTCTTAACTTCTAAGAGTAGAACAATTTATGGAACAATATCACGGTTACGTTTCGTTACATGGAACATGCCAAAAGAAAGAAATAATTTGCCTTAACATACCTCAAATCCAAGCTTAATAACTCAAAATTGAACTTAAAATTGAGGCTTCAATTTCGTACAAAAGGGGTTGGAGTCTGGCAAGGAATCACGATTTTCTTACTCAATTGCTACTGCTTCGTACATCTAAAACTAGCAGTTCAAGCCATTCACTTCTTCTTCTTCAGCTTGTTAAACTGCGATTGAGTATATGCAGTTCCCGGCAGCCATTCATCCGTGGACGTATCAGTTGTTGGAGTTCCAACTTCAACCTTTGCCTTTGGTGCTCTGTTTGTTTTCTTTGAGAGATTTTGTATCTGACCACGTATCCAGAACCCAAGAAGGCCAAGGAGGGCAACTCCAAGACAAAACAAGAAAACATACTCAACACTGAGAAGACCACCAGGTTCAGTCACTTCAATAGTTCCATTGTAGAACACGTTTTGGTAAGCGTTATGGTCAATCTCGTAAATAATTGTGCCAACAAGATCAAAACTTCCAGGCTGCATAAATTTGCTGAATGTTACAAAGGATTCCCAACGTAATTAATGAATGATTCTTAATCATCATGTCCTCCACTTAGCCAATCTTGGCGGTGGAGGACTTAATTTGATGACACATGCACACTACATGCACTCCAATTAATTAATTAAGAGACCTGCCTCCGTATAATTTATCAAACATTCATAATTAATTCCGTGATCTCAAATCACTTAAATCTTGATAACTTATAAAACCTTCATATCCTCAATGTCATAATTTTGTAACATGACACTAGTCCATAACTTCTTTGTGCACGCACCAAATTTATTTCCGCTCCCCGTCGTCACACTTGTTGTGTCCAAAATTATTTCGGGATTTTATCCTTTTATATGCTAAACTCTTTATTAGCATACGTAAACATAACATAATTTTCCCAATGCTCGGGTATATTTACATACGCCTAGATTTTACATACGCTTAGCGATTCAAAACGTGACCCGAAAGTATGGAATGTTACCGCTTATTTCTTCTATCCTAATTTATGTAGAAAGGTTCGAAATACGAAAGTCAAAACACTAAATTTTACTACAATTTCATTTATAGATTCTTCAATTTCTTAAAATATAATTTTCATTTATAGTCCTAACAACTCTGCTTCGCCATATTTGAACCAACCAATTGGCGACCTACATCTTCGCCCATACAGAGTATCAATCGGTGCCATCTTGATACTTGTGTGATAACTGTTCTTATAGGAAAACTAGATGAGAGGCAAGTGATCATCCCAATTACCTTTGAAATGTAGGACACATGCCCTCTACATATCCTCAAGTATCTGAATAGTGCTTTCTGTCTGGCCATCTGTTTAGAGATGAAAAGCTATACTGAAATTTACTTTGGTACCAAATCTTTTAAAAAAGGACTTCCAAAAGTTCTCTGTAAATTGAGAGCCACAATTTTAAATAATAGACACTGGATCCCACGAACCTTACAATTTCTTGAATACACAGCTTGACATAATCTACTGCTGAATCAGTGGTCTTCACTGACAGAAAGTGTGTTGATTTAGTAAGTCGGTCCACAACCACCCAACTCGAATCATGTATTCGAGATGAGCTAGGAAAACCTTTTATGAAGTCCATGTTTATTAGCTCCTATTTCCAAACAGAAATATCTATGTTCTGAGCCAACACACTAGGCCTCTGTTGCTCGGTTTTCACCTATTGATAATTTAGGCATTTAGCCACAAAGTCTGCTACATTCTTCTTTATGTCGTTCCACCAATACACCTCATGAAGGCTTTTGTGGTTTGTGAAAATATCAATGTGAACACCATACAAGTAGTGACGCCATATCTTTAGTGCACAAACCACAGCTGCCAACTACAAATCATGAGTCGGATAATTATTTACGTGAACCTTAAGTTGTTTAGACACATATGCCATTACCTTACCATGATGAATTAAGACACATCCGACACCAACTCCTGAAGCATCACAATATACCAGGAACCCATCGGTTCCTTGTGTTAGCGTCAAAACTGGAGCAAAAGTTAACCTCGTTTTCAACTTTTCTAAACTTCACTCGCACGCATTTGACCATTGAAACTTGAGTTTTTCTTTGTCAACAGAGCTTAGATAAAGGAAAACACCTCTACTAAATGCCTGTAATAGCCTTCCAGTCACAAAAAACTTTTTATCTACATTGATGAAGTGGTTCTGGGCCAATTTTTCATCGCGTCTATTTTATGAAAGTCCACTCTTACACCTTCTCCTGAAATGATATGGCCTAGAAATGCTAATGATATCAGCCAAAATTTACACTTGCAAAAATTTGGATAAAGTTTGCGATCTTGAAGAGTCTGCATCACAATTCTTAGTTGTTTGGGATGATTAGTCTCACTACGAAAGTAAACTAAGATATTATCAATAAGGAAAAAGATGAATAAATCAAAATAAGGCTCGAAAACCCTGTTCATTAGGTCCATGAAAGCCGTTTGTGAATTTGTCAAGCCAAACGACATCAACAAAAAATGTGAAATAGCCATAACGGGTTCTGAAAGTGATCTTTAGAATATCAACTTTCTTAACCTTTAACTGATGATTCCCCGATCTAAAGTCAATTTTGGAATAACATTGGGCACCCTAAAGTTAGTCGAACAAGTCATCTATCTTGGAAAGTGGATACTTGTTTTTAATAGTGACCTTGTTCAACTGACGATAGTCAATGCACATACGCAAATAACTATCTTTCTTGCTAACAAACAAGATCGGTGCGGGGTTTGAGGATGGGCCGGAACACAAGTGTAAAGTCCCAAAATAAATGAATAAATAAAAAAAAAACCAACTCACTCCCTCACGTTCCCATTTTCCCAAAGTACATACACCTATATAATACACCTCTCACGCCTCTTCCCCTTAAAAACCTCCCCAATATTCCCCCATCCCGTAGTTTTAGGCACACACGACACACAACACAAACATATGTCCATGCACTGCACACTTTGAAAAGGGAAGGAACTGAACGTAGAGAACACAAAAATACAGAAAAGAAAAATACGTAGAGAGGAAAAAAAATTATTGCGGAGAAATAAAGGTGAGTTCCCTCAATCACAATTTCTATAGTTACCATTTACACTTTTAGAATTTGTCTCTTTGACTAACTTATGTCAAGCATTGAAATTGAATATTTACTTTTTTTTCTATGATAATGTCTCCATATAACTTAAAATTGCTATAATAAGTTGTGATGAATAAATTGATATAAGTACTATCTTGGAACAAGTTTGTGTTATGTAATTGCCGATCATTTTCTCTGAGTTATCCTTGTTAGAATAGGACGAAAGTTTCCAGTGTTGTACATCCCTATTTCACGGTCATATTGAGGCCAAACGGGACCAAAACCGACATACGATTTGAGAGTTATCACTGTTTAATGTTTCTGTCTCGGATCGATTGAAATCCGCAAGGGTATAACGTGTAACCTGAAAAATGTACAAATACGTAAAGAATCTGAAAGTTTTGGATAAATAAAAGTTATAGTTTTATCTGTTCTTGACTGTTTGAGACCTTACGGAGATCGATCCGACTTACGGATAAAAAGATATGACTGTTTTAATATTGTGTCTTTGTTTTTCAAAAATCTGGCGAGACAGTTTTCATAGAGTTATTTATTTCGTGAATTTGTACTAGTTACACTAAGTATTTTCAGGAAAACTTGATATAGTGATAGGTATCCGTGTTACTTTCGATTCGGCGCAAGAAACACCTTAATTGGGGTTATGGGTTGAGAGTTATAACTTTTACAAGCGAGAAGGCCAAAAAATTGAAAGAAAGAATTATTATTTGAATCTTCTTGAAATATGACCAAGTATGGAAGTCTAGTATTATGATATGCATGACTTTGTGATCTTATGTTCCCAGTATGATAATCATGTATGATGTGATCGTTGTTGACATTGAAAGCTTCTTTCCAGTAAAGTTAGTCGGAGGTACATCAACCTTACGTTACCCCGATAGATTCATAAGTGGTCGTAGTATCACTCAGGCAGTATATATACATATAAATATATTGGATCGGGTTGCGCGTTTCACAACATATATAAAAAATATTGGATCGGGTTGCGCGTACCACAACAAATACATATATATAATATATTGGACCGGGTTGCACGTTCCGCAACGTATATATATCTATAAAATATTGGATCGGGTTGCGCGTTCCTCAATATATATATATAAAAGATTGTATCGGGTTGCGCGTACCGCAACAAATACATATGTATAAAATATCTGATCAGGTTGCACGTTCCGCAACACATATATATATATATATATATAATATTAGATCGGATTGCACGTTCCACAACATATATATATATATATATATATATATATATATATATATAAAATATTGGATCGGATGGCGCGTACCGCAAAAAATATATAATATAATATATGAGATCTGGTTGCGCGTCCCGTAATTCCTTTCGTGAAGGTGTACTGGTTAAACTATGTATTTCCCTAGGCTGAGTTTGGAGGAGATTTTGTGTGTGAATAATTATTATTGACTTGTACATTGAAAGTGATGTAATATGGTTTCATAACGTGCTTATTATGTTTATAGTAAGATTGTACTTAGAACATTGCAAGGTTACTTTGAATTGTAATATGAGCTTCTCACTCAGCCTCAGATAGTAGGGCTGACTCTTTTATTTAACATGTTTCAGAAAAGTGTAATAGAGGGAAAGCTCCGCAACAGGGCTAGCAATCGTCCCGCAATCTCATTGTTCCACCAAATCCATTGCTTCAGATTGGTGAATGTCATTCTTGATTAAGTAGGTCGAAGACCCAAGTTTCGTTATCTCGGGGAATGCCCCACATGAGATTGTTTCCATTTAAACTTCAAAATTCTTATTCTATATATTATTTCCGCACCTAGATACATGTTTACTTTAGGAACAAAAGAAGTTAATGGTTCTCATGAGAAGGGATAGTTGCCCAGGTGCCATCACGCCCTAAGGGAAGACTTGGGTAAAGTCGGGGCGTGACAAGTTGGTAGCAGAGCTAAACCAGGTTAGGAGATTCTAGGAAATTCAATTGAGTTGGGTATCTGAACGGTTACTTATTGCGATGGTGTGCGCGCCACCTTAGTAATAAGTGAAAACGATAACTAAACATTTTCACTTCCTTCATACTCTCCTCGTGCCTATCTTGAGTCTTTTCAAAGATTTGATTCTCGTACTACCTCCTTCAAAGGATTATGGAAGGGGATTGTGCAACGATAAACTAACTGACAATTATTTTTGTAGATATGGTTACAATACGAGTTCCAACCAAGATGGAAATGCTCCTAGAAATGAAAAGGATAATGCGAGCTCAGGAGGAGTTCATGGACTGCAGGATGGACCCAGGAGGCGATTTTGGCATGTATATGGATGACACAATCGCACGTTGTACGGATTTGCTTAGGGCTAGATGGAAGAAGCATTTATTTGACCCGACCCTTTTTCAACTATCCGATTGGAGTCATACTACAGATAATAGTCAACTCCATCCCGAGAGATTTCCACTCCTCGTTCAGAAGAGCAAAGATGCTATGTGGAGATAGTAAAGAAGTCTCCCTGCTCAAATTTCTACGTCAAGTGAAGAAAGTCTGGAAGATAATGGAAAGAATGGACGATAGGGAAAGGGATGTAAGGAACTAGGTTCACAAGGAGCTGAATGCCAACCTGTGGAATAGACGAGTGACGTGGTTAAACCCTTTAACATGTGTCGTAGTAAACACAAGTTTGAGTTGGAGATCTACAATGGGTGAAGAAGAATTATCTAATAAGATTTAGTATAATGTTATGTCATTTGAGAATATGATGGAATGAAATATTATGAATGCAAGAAAGAAATAATATCGTTATTTTTTTATTTTTGTTGTGGTGTTGCATGCTTACGAAGTATAAGAAAATTTGGGGGTTAAAATAGACGTCATGTCTTCTAATATATGGACGCACTTGTATTTACAGAAAATGGTAGATTCACAAGTACCGGTGTTGCGGAATCGATCAGAACTACCTGGGGAAGAGCAAGCACAATGTCAACCCCCAAGAGTTCCGGTACAGGAATCAAGGGCTCAAGAAGAGGTCCACTATGAAGATCTTATACCTCAAGTTGAAGGAGCGGTATCTCAAGATAGCATGGAAAAAGTTGAAGAAAATGAGAGTCAAGCGGCCCACGAAACGGTAGGACAAAAGTTAGATAGACTCATAGAGTTGATGACAGTTATAGCCCTACACATGGTTTAGCCTACACCTAGTGTCTCAGTTATGGCCCCGACCCAGAACTCGCTGGCCTAGGAACTAGTTGTGACTGCACCACTAGCTGATAATGTAGGAGCTCAGTCAATACCAGATAGACTATGGGCGAATTTTATGAGGAGAAGAGAACCTATATTCACGGGGAAGGACTCCAAGTCCGACCCGATAGTGTTTCTTGATGAGGTAGAAGACCTACTGTTTACCTTGGGATGTGTAGAGACGCATGTTGTCAATTTGGTTGGCGCATGTTTAGTGGACGACACGGGGGTGTGGTGGAGAAATTTAGAAGAAACCGTTTCCCGATGTCACCACTGATGATGTGGGGGGAGTTCAGAGTCGCGTTCATTGAAAAGTACATGCCTAACACCCGAAAATATGCGCTCGGATGTGAGTTTGAACAGTTGAAACAAGGAGACCGCAGTGTGTAAGAATACAACACCTAGTTCATGCGATTGTTGGCATACAACGCACAAATTATTCCTACGGAAAGGGAGAAGGTCAAAAGATTTGTTGAGGGTTTAAACCTGAACTTGGCAGATAAGGTAGTGGAATTAGCTAATGATCGGACTTACCTTCAGATCGTCGATATGGAAATGAGGGTAGAAAATTTGCTAAAGCAAAAAGAGAGTATTCATAGAAGAGGTTTTGATTGTCGGGATCCTTTAATCAGATTCAAAACCAGAGGCAAGAGGGTAGTAGGGATTTATCAAAACTGAGCCAGTCAGTAGGCCAGTCTCATTACAGACCCCAATCCCATAAATGGTTCAATCATCAAGATAGCAACGTCAAGGCCGCCAACCCTAACACAGGGTGTGACAAACCGGTCTGTAAGGTTTGTCAAAAGAAACATTTTGGAGAATGCATTTTCTCACAGAGAGGTTGTTATAACTGTGGAGAACCAGACTACTATATCAAATATTGCAAGAAAAAAACTCAAACACAGGTTTCTCATGAGAGGTCAGAAGCAACCACAACTGCCCACAAGAATAATCCCCAAAGGTACATACTGTCCCTATTGTTCGTAATTTTCTGGAGGTTTTCCCTGGAGATCTTCCAGGACTTCCTCTGGACAGGGAAGTGGAGTTCGCTATAAAATTAATTCCGGGTACAAGAACCATTTCCATTCCTCCATATCGAATGTCCCCAGCTGAGTTGAGAGAGTTAAAAGAACAATTGAAAGATCTTCGGGATAAGGGCTTTATAAGGCCTAGTGTTTCCCCCTGGGGTGCACCAGTCATTTTTGTGAAGAAGAAAGACGGTTCACTCCGAATGTGCATTGATTATCGACAACTCAATAAGGTCATGATCAAGAACCGATATACATTACCAAGAATCGATGATACTTTTGACCAACTTAAGAGAGCCAATTATTTTTCCAAGATTGACCTTCGTTCGGGATATCACCAGCGGAAAATAAAGCCTGATGATATATCCAAAATAACCTTTAGAACCCAATATGGCCATTATGAGTTCTTGGTCATGTCTTTCGGGTTAACCAATGCCCCAGCAGCTTTTATGGATCTCATGAACAGAATCTTCAAACCATTCTTAGATTTGTTCGTGATTGTGTTCATCGATGATATTCTAATTTATAGTAAGAGTGCTGAAGAACATGAAGAGCATCTAAGGGTAGTGCTTCAAATCTTAAGACAAGAGAAACTTTATGCTAAATTTTCAAAGTGTGAATTTTGGTTGGAAAAGGTGGCTTTCTTGGGCTCTGTTGTGTCAAGGGATGGAATTATGGTAGACCCCCACAAGATAGAAGCAGTGAAGAGCTGGCCAAGGCCTACCACTCTGACAGAAATTGGGAGTTTCTTGGGTTTGGTTGGGTAGTATAGAAGATTTGTAGAAGGTTTCTCTAGTCTCGCTGCTCCCTTGATCCGATTGACTCAGAAATCAGTTAAGTACCAGTGGTCAGAGGCATGCGAGGCAAGTTTTCAGAAACTGAAGGAGTTATTGACTACTGCGCCAGTCCTAACCTTACCATCTGGACAAGAAGGACTCATAGTCTATTGTGATGCCTCTAAGGTTGGGTTAGGATGTGTCTTGATGCAGTTTGGAAAAGTTATTGCGTATGCATTTCGACAATTGAAGATACATGAGAAGAATTATCCAACTCATGACTTGGAATTGGCCGTGGTAGTGTTCGCCTCTCAATCTTTTCGAAATTCCAAATTTATCTATATCTTCAATGAAAAAATTACAGAAATGCTCAAAGATTAAAAAAAATAACCCCATTACACATAGATATGATCAAACAAAAGAACATTTTTTAGGTAAAAAAGTACTTGAACATATATCCAAATCGAAGGACCAAACCCAAAAAACACCAATGAAAAAGAAAAATATATACAAAAATATATTTTAGAGATAAAGTAAGAATTTTAGAGATAAAAAGAAGATACCCAAGTTAGAAACTGAGTTGATGATCAACCAAGAATTGATTTTCACTAATTCCCAGATGAGTTTTATACAAAAATATATATACGTATTGTCAGTACAACAAGTGCAGGAAATGGAATGTAAGTAAATATTATAATCGCTTAGAAAGGATAAACTACTAAAGACTACTAAGATTACAATAAGAAACTTATAATCTTTAGTTTACAAAACTGGAAACAAGAACAAACACGAACTCTTTGTGACTTGGCTGAGTGGAGTGATGACACTCTGTCTTTAAGACAAGATTGCCCCGTATATATTCTTTTATGTTATGGGCAATATTTTTCCAAGATAAAACAACAACTTAACAAATGAACAAAGGAAACTCAAGTGTTACTCTTGAAGAACTTTGAGTATTGAAAGGATGCCAAAGAGGAAGAAGATTTCATAAAATTATTTCCCAGTGTTTCTCAATTGAGCCAAAGGCCTCAATTTATAGTGTAAGAAAGATGACCTCTCAAATAGCCAACTAATGGCTTTCAATAGCCATGTAATGACACTTATTGAGGGGTCACAATTAGCTAAGTAAATAGCTGAATTCATGTGCCAAGTAATGGAGATTCAATGCTTCAAAACCAACCCAAGAGTCAGAAATTTTTAGCTTCCCGTCGCAGATTCTGCCTCGGAAGTGCCGCAGCGCTTTCTGACTCATTTCATCTTACACTTCGCACACTTCTTCCTTCGTTTACCAATGTGGAATACTTGTCATTTGTCCAATAACTGTCCATCGTTCTATGTCTCAAACGTTTCACTTACGTACCACTATCTCTTTCACTAATGAAATTTGCGATACTTGGCACTACGTGTGCACGTGTGTGGAAATGACATTTTCGACATGCGGGGCCCCAATTGTTCGAGTCATAAATAATGGGTTACACTTAATTCCACATTAGTAAATTTCCAACAATCCCCTCTTGAAAAAGATTTTGGCGCACTCACAAGGTGCTTATCTTTCAGCAGACAGATGTTGCATTTGGATAGGTAGCTTCGGCTTTGAACCTTACCATCGGACTTATTTACTGCATCATGAACGTGTGTCTTGAACCGTCAGTGTTTAGTGTAAGCCAAGTCAACGGTACTAATACAACAATTTCCCTTACTCTGTTCTTCTTAATATTTTATCCTTTGTAGCCGTGGACACTCTTGGATTCTTAAGTGCGTTCATTTGAGGCATCCTGTCCTCGCACTTAAATAGGTGGTCTCCTACTAAGTATCCTTCTATACCCCACTTCACAAGTGTTAGGAACCATTATAAATTGCCGCAAACCTAACCTCAACCGTCGAGGATCATTAAAGGTTTTGGAAACTTAACATTTACCCATACTGCAAGATAACACTTAATGTCTATCGCAGGAATGACTTTGGATTGATGTTTCTTTACAGAAATCACTATCTGAAGTGCTCTTGATTTCACCAAAGCGCTCAACCTAACCTTTACAACTTAGTTGTCCTATTGAACCTAATTCCTGGGATCTCCAGTCAGTAAAGTTGGGTTACCACCATATCCATCCTTATTGTTTGGGTTTTAAGCCCATTCTCATAGATAGGCAGAATATCTGATCTCTGGGTATGCCATTAGTCAAAAGGTCTACTATGTTATCCTTTGATTTTACATAATTAATGGAAATAATACCCGTGGTGATCAACTGCCTAATGGTGTTATGTCTCCGTCGAATATGACGAGACTTGTCGTTATACATAGAACTTAGTGCCCTTCCTAGAGTCGATTGGTTGTCGTAGTGGATCATTACAGAGGGTATGGGTTTGTCCCAACAAGGGACGTCCTCTAAGAAGTCATGAAGCCACTCAGTTTCTTCTCCTACTTTGTCTAAAACGATAAACTCCGACTCTATTTCAGATCGGGCGATGAATGTTTCCTTAGAGGATTTCCAAGACACAGCCCCACCACCAATTTTAAATATATACCCACTGGTGGACTTGGTGTTCTCTATATCAGATATCCAGTTTGCATCACTTTACCCCTTTAGTACAATTGGATATCTCAAATTATGAACCCGTAAGTTAGCGTATATTTTGGGTACCGTAGTACCCGATTCAACACTTTCCAATGATCATTACTTGGATTACGGGTAAACCTAGCCAACTTGTTGACTGCATAACTGATATCAGGTCGTATGCAATTTGTTATGTACATCAAACTCCCAATCACCTGCGCATATCGCTTCTGGTATACGGGCACACCATGATTTTTATCAATTTTCTGATTCATATCCAATGGTGACTTTATCGGCGAACTGTCGAACATCTCAAACTTTCTCAACACATCCTCGATGTAGTGAGACTAAGACAAGACCAGTCCGTCAGACGTCTTAAAAATCTTGATCCCTAAGATGACATCTGCAATACCCATATCCTTCATGTTGAAGCATTGTTTCAACATATTCTTAGTCTCTAGGATCAATCTAGGACTACTCTCTGTGATCAACATGTCGTCTGCATAAAGGCATATCATAATGAACGAGTCAGACTTACCTCTCATGTAGACACATTTGTCACACTCATTAATGGAGAAACCCTTTGATAGTAGAGTACTATCAAATTTTTCGTGCCATTGCTTCAGGGCCTATTTCATCCCGTACAGAGATTTGACAAGTCGACAAATTTTCCTCTCTTACCCTGGAACCACATACCCCTCGGGTTGTTCCATATAAATTTCTTCTTCCAAATCACCATTTAGAAAGGTTGTCTTGACATCCATTTGATATATCTCAAGGTCACACAACACTGTTATCGCAATGAATACTCGTAAGGATGTCATTCTAGACACCGGGGAGTACGTGTCAAAATAGTCAAGGACTTCCTTATGTAAATAGCCATTGACTACCAACCTGTCTTTGTACTTGTCTATAGACCCATCTGCTTTATACTTCCATCTGAGTATCTATTTACAACCCAATAATTTTTTTCCCAAAGAAAGATCAACCAACTCCCAAGTATAGTTTTGCAGGATAGAGTCTATTTCACTCTCAATAGCTTCTTTCCAGAGCGGTGCCTCTGGAGTTGACAACACTTCAACAATTGTCCTTGGTTCTCTATCAACCATATAAGCTTCAAATTCCGGACCGAAGGTTTTATCCCTCCTGGTCCTCTTACTTCGTCTTGGTTCCATCTATGGAGTCTTCAAGTTCTAAAAATCTGGAACACTCGATTTTGGATATTCAGCCACTTTGGAGTCCACTAGATCTGAACTATCTAGATCCGGGCAGTCAACGACTCCTGGTTCCTGAGAGCTCTGTTCATAACTTCGTTTGCGAGAGGTTATGTCTCTTTCTTTTCTAGGAAAAAAGTATCCTCAAAGAATTGGGAATTCCTTGATTCCATGATTGTACCCCATGTATATCTGGAATATATAACTTATGCACTAAGAAGCGATAAGCACTACTGTTATTTGCATATCTGATGAAAATGAAATCTACAGTCTTAGGCCCAATCTTGACCTACTTTGGATTAGGCACTTCGACCTTTGCCAAACAACCCCACACCTTTAAATATTTATAGGTGGGTTTCTTTCCCTTCCATGATTCATATAGATTTTTGTCCTTACCCTTATGTGGGACTCTATTAAGAATCGTATTAGTGTTAAGGACAGCTTCTCTCCACATGTTTTGGGGAAGACCGGAACTGATGAGCAAGACATTCATCATTTTCTTCAATGTACGGTTCTTGCGTTCAGCAACTCCGTTCTAATGAGGTGAGTATGGAGCTGTTGTTTGATGAATAATGCCCAATTGGGCACAATATTCCTCAAATGGCGTTACATATTCTCCCCATCCATCCCTACGAATTGATTTAATCTGCATGCTTAGTTGGTTTTCAACTTCTGCTTTGTAGTATCAGAACGCTTCATCTTTACTTTTCAACAAGTAACGGTAACAATACCTTGTGCTATCATCAATGAATGTCACAAAGTACTTGTTCCCTCCTCTAGTTTGTGCAAACTTCAAATCACATATATCTGTGTGAATAAGTTCTAGCGGAGCGGTATTCCTTTCGACGGATCGAAAAAGAGTATTTGTAAGTTTTGCCTCTATGCACACCTCACACTTATGTTGAGGGTTTACGTCGATAGACGACAATAACTCCAACTTCAGCAACCTTTGGATGGACTTGTAGTTGACATGTCCTAATCTATGATGTCATAAATTAGAAGACTCAAGCAAGTAAGAAGAAGCTTCAATTTTATTGCTTGGAAGCGACTGGGCGTTAACTTTGAAAAGGTCTTCACAGACAAAGCCTCTCCCCACAAAAGTTCCATTCTTGGTGATTACAAATTTATTTGACTCAAATACTAGTCTAAAATCAGCATTAACCAATAAAGGACCTGAAATTAAATTCCTTCTAATCTCAGAGACATGTATCACCTCATTCAAAGTGAGCTCCTTTGCAGAAGTCATCTTCAGGACCACATTTCCTACCCCCAACACGTCAGGCGAAGCGTTGTTACCCATAAACAACTTCTTGTTTGTAACTGGTGTATATGTGGAGAAGGCATCTCTATTGGAACAGATGTGTCTGGTAGCACCTGTGTCCATCCACTATTTCATGGGATTCACAACAAGGTTTGCTTCAATCACCATCGCTGAGAACTCCTCAATCATGTCCTCAAGAAATGTGTCTTCGACGACATTAGCCTATGCTTTACCTTTGGCCTTCTATTTTTGCTCAGTCTTGAGTTTGCGGCAGTCCTTGATCATGTGACCAGGTTTCCCACAGTGGTGGCAGTTCCCCTTGAACTTCTCTGCCGTCTAGATCTTGCCATCTTTCTGAAACTTGCGCTTCTTGCTTGTGTTCCCTTTGGCCTCAGCCATATTTGCCTTTGCCTCGTGATTGCTTTCCCCTAGGCACAACCTTCTCATTATTTTCCTGAATCTGGAGTTTGATAATAAGTTCTTCAAAGGTCATTTCCTTTGTCTTGAGTTTTAAGTAACTTATAGACTCATTCCACGAGGGAGGTAACTTTTCAATTAGTGATGCAACCAAAAACTGCTCATTTGGTTTCATACCTTCCAAATCCAGGTGATGTAGAATCATTTGGAATTCCTGAACTTGGGACATCACAGTTTTGCTAGCCACCATTTGAAATTTCAAGAATTTCCCAATGATGAATTTCTTCGTACCTGCATCTTGTGCGTTGTACTGCTTCTGCAGTTTTTCCCATAACTCTTTGGCGGTACCTACAGTGCAAAACACCGTGTAGAGTGGGTCTGACAGACAGTTCAAAATATAGTTCTTACACATAAAGTCACTGAGACTCCATGCATCAAGAACCATCTTCATGCTATTAACGACATGGATACCTTGGCCCCCTTCAGCCGTTTCATTAGGCTGAGGGTCCATCTCATCTCCATCTTGTGGAGGATCTTCTGTTTGGAAATGAATCATTCCCATAATAGTCAAGTAAAACAACATCTTCTGCTGCCATCTCTTGAACTATAACGTTCCCTTGAGCAGCAGGAAAGGCATTGGGTGTGCCTTGAGCAGTAGTGAGGAAGGAAGATGGGTTTCCTTGAGTAGGTTTCGCATAACTAGAGGCCATCTGTTCTTGTCCAGTAATCTTTCTTAGCACTTACAACGATCTAGTCTTAAATTATGAGTACATGAAGTGCAGGAAACAGGATGTAAGTAAATATTACAATTGCTTAGAAATGATAAACTACTAAAGACTACTAAGATTACAACAAGAAACTTATAATCTTTAGTTTACAAAACTGGAAACAAGAACAAACACGAACTCTTTGTGACTTGGCAGAGTCGAGTGATGACACTCTGTCTTTAAGACAAGATTGCCATGTATATATCCTTTTACGTTATGTGCAATAGTCTCCCAAGATAAAACAATAACTTAACAAATGAGCAAAGGAAACTCAAGTGTTACTCTTGAAGAACTTTGAGTATTGAAAGGATGCCAAAGAGGAAGAAGATTTCAGAAAATTATTTCTCAGTGTTTCTCAATTGAGCCAAAGGCCTCAGTTTATAGTGTAAGAAAGATGACCTCTCAACTATCCAACTAATGGCTTTCAATAGCCATGTAATGACACTTATTGATGGGTTACAATCAGCCAAGTAAATGGCTAAATTCATGTGCCAAATAATGGAGATTCAATGCTCCAAAACCAGCCCAAGAGTCAGAAATTTCCAACTTTCCGTCGCAGATTCTGCCTCGGAAGCGCCGCGACGCTACAACATTAGCGCCCGACGCTTTCCGACTCGTTTCATCTTATACTTTGTACACTTCTTCCTTCGTTTACCAACGTGGAATACTTGTCATTTGGCCAATAACCGTCCATCATTCTATGTCTCAAACGTTTCACTTACGTACCAATCTCTTTCACTAATGAAATTTACGATACTTGGCACTACGTGCACGTGTGTGGAAACGACGTTTCCGACGTGCGGGGCCCCAATTGTCTGAGTCATAAATAATGGGATACACTTAATTTCACATTAGTAAATTTCCAACACGTATGTATGTGACAAATTGATGTTTGTCTTAATTCTCTTTGGGAAGTGAGAAACCAACTAAGATAGAGGAAAAGTAACAACTGAATTAATTTGTTCTTGGAGTATTTATAGTTGTAATGTAATAATTAATAAGATTTTTGTAATCCCAACAATAACTGAAAATAATATTAAATTATACTTTTGCCCCTGATGTTTTTGACTTTAGAATAAATTTATTTTATATTTTTGGTCGAACAATTGACGATATCTCAATTCCAAATTAGTTATGATTGGCTCTATCAATATTTATCATGCATTATTAGATATTTATACCATTGGCTATAATTATACAAGTGTTAACTTGCTATCACTCCTTTTTAATCGAATACACCTTAATTCTAAATTAGTTATTATTGACATTATGCAAAAATTTGTGTAGTTCATTGTAATAAAATTTTCTTGTCACATTAGTTGTTAATGTACAACTTTTACAAGTTGGGGAGTACAACTTTATAAATCATTAGTGGTACTATTTATTTTCAAAATTTAAAAATTGGGTGAAAACAAGTGATAGTATTTAATTACAAATTACAAAATTAATAGAAAATAGGAAGAAAAGGGTGAGTTATGATTCATGACACATGAGTTGAAAAAGTGAAGAATGGGTTGATGACTTTGATAAAACTTGGGCTTAGAACAAACTTATGCACTTTTTAGATAGCAATAAATGTGATGAAGCTAACAAATATTATGACTTTTGCACAACATCTTTTGTCCTCGTCATTCAAAATCAGAAAAAAATTCTTTTTTGAAAATTCGCATCTATTGGTTTTTTTTCTTCGCCTCTTTAGATGCTTATATGTTCAATCAAAAAGAAAAAATATAATTATGAAAGAGAAATATTCAAGTACTTAATAAATATATCTATGATAATCAAAGTAAATTACTAATTAGGAAACTTTCATCAGTACAACTTTTAAAAAAGTAAATTATACAAACTACAACAACTTTCAATATTACTTGTTGTATCATTAAGTAACCTACATGGTATAGCTTAAATGCTATCAATTCTCTCTCAATTACAAAACAATCAACCATAAATATATGATTATTTCTAAACTTTTGCATAAATAAACGGTAACATATGAAAAATAATATATTCTTCCCAAAAACTCGCTCTCTTTTTAAGCTTCGTGGGGTTACAATGTGAAGGGGAAAATGATGTTTTTATAATATATATTTTCTAATTTAGAAATGACATGTATTACAAATAGATTCTTTTCAAACTAAAACTGTAAACATATAGGGATTTTTGCAAATAAATATCTAGTATATACCCTACTTGTAAAAATAGTTTTCCAAACAACCAAAAAAAAATTCAAATGCATATGGTTGATAGCTCGTTTTGAGTTTACTTTTTCCCCCTCTTTTTTTTTTACTTTTTATGCAATTATCTTTTGTGACTAAAACAAATTATTTAAATTATTCGAATATATTTATATTAATATTTTTATTCTTTTACTTTTCAGGCAATTATCCTTTTGTGACTAAAAGAAATTGTCAGAAGTATTTAAATATATTACTATTAAGAAAATTGAATGAATATTCGTATTAATTAGTACCTATTATTCGCACTTCATCATGAAAACTATTCTTGTAACTTTTATATCATAAAAAAATAATATATCAAGTACATTATAATATTATATATGGACTTTTAGCGACTATGAGCCATTTTCAATCGCTCCTAGATAAACATGACTTTCCCATATCTTGGTGGACTAAGTCTAGTCCTAACAACTCTGCTTCACTATATTTGAACCAACCAATTGGCGATCTACATCTTCGCCCATACAAAGTATCGAACAGTGCCATCTTGATACTTGTGTGATAATTGTTCTTATAGGAAAACTAGATGAGAGGTAACTGATCATCCCAATTACCTTTGAAATTTAGGACACATGCCCTCTACATATCCTCAAGTATCTGAATAGTGCTTTCTGTCTGGCCATCTGTCTAGAGATGAAAAGCTATACTGAAATTTACCTTGGTACCAAATCTTTTAAAAAAGGACTTCCAAAAGTTCTCTGTAAATTGAGAGACACAATTTTAAATAATAGACACTGGATCCCACGAACCTTACAATTTCTTGAATACACAGCTTGACATAATCTACTGCTGAATCAGTGGTCTTCACTGACAGAAAGTGTGCTGATTTAGTAAGTCGGTCCACAACCACCCAACTCGAATCATGTATTCGAGATGAGCTAGGAAAACCTTTTATGAAGTCCATGTTTATCAGCTCCTATTTCCAAACAGAAATATCTATGTTCTGAGCCAACACACTAGGCCTCTGTTGCTCGGTTTTCACCTATTGATAATTTAGGCATTTAGCCACAAAGTCTGCTACATTCTTCTTTATGTCGTTCCACCAATACACCTCATGAAGGCTTTTGTGGTCTGTGAAAATATCAATGTGAACACCATACAAGTAGTGACGCCATATCTTTAGTGCACAAACCACAGCTGCCAACTACAAATCATGAGTCGGATAATTATTTACGTGAACCTTAAGTTGTTTAGACACATATGCCATTACCTTACCATGATGAATTAAGACACATCTGAGACCAACTCCTGCATTACAATATACCAGGGACCCCCTCGGTTCATTGTGGTAGCGTCAAAACTAGAGCAAAAGTTAACCTCGTTTTCAACTTTTCTAAACTTCACTCGCACGCATTTGACCATTAAAACTTGAGTTTTTTCTTAGTCAACAGAGCTGAGATAGAGGAAAACCCCTCTACTAAAACCCTGTTCATTAGGTCCATGAAAGCCGTTAGTGAATTTGTCAACCCAAACGAAATCAACAAAAATGTGAAATAGCCATAACAGGTTCTGAAAGCGATCTTTAGAATATCAACTTCAACCTTTAACTGACGATTCCCCGATCTAAAGTCAATTTTGGAATAATATTGGGCGTCCTGAAGTTTGTCGAACAAGTCATCTATCCTGGGAAGTGGATACTTGTTATTAATGTTGACCTTGGTCAACTGACGATAGTCAATGCACATACGCAAATACCTATCTTTCTTGCTAACAAACAAGATCGGTGCGGGGTATGGGGATGGGCCTGACCACAAGTGTAAAGTCCCAAAATAAATAAATAAATTAAAAACCAACTCACTCCCTCACGTTCCCCTTTTCCCTCAGTACATACACCTATATAATACATATCTCACTCCTCTTCCCCTTAAAAACCTCACCAATATTCCCCATCCCCTAGTTTTAGGCACACACGACACACAACACAAACATATGTCCATGCACTGGACACTTTGAAAAGGGAAGGAACTGAACGTAGAGAACACAAAAATACAGACAAGAAAAATATGCAGAGAGGAAAAAAAATTATTGCGGAGAAATAAAAGCGAGCTCTCACTCGCAATTTCTTAGTAAAATCTTTATTTTGAGTTACAATGCATGATAATATGCATGTTAACAGCCAGCCAATGTTTGTAAATATTGAACTACGGTATTTGCAAGTACTAAGATAATATTGATGGCCACAAGAGACAACATTTGTGATTCATACATTGTTTGGATATGTTGACTGTGTGGAATTTTCTATAGTTGCCGTTTACACTTTTAGTAGTTGACTCTTTGACTAACTTATGTCAAGCACTGAAATTGAATATTTACCTTTTTTTTCTATCATGATGCCTCCATATAACTTAATTGCTATAATAAGTTGTGATGAATAAATTAAAATAAATACTATCTTGGAACAAGTTTGAGTTATGTAATTGCGGATTATTTTCATTGAGTTATCCTTGTTAGAATGGAACTACATTTTCCAGTGTTGTACATCTCTCTTTCACGGTCATATGGAGCCCAAACGAGACCAAAACAGACATACGGTTTGAGAGTTATCGTTGTTTAAAGTTTCTGCCTCGGATCTATTGAAATCCGGAAGGGCATAACGTATAACCTGCAAACTGTACAAATCAGTAGAGAATCTGAAAGTTTGTGCTAAATAAAAGTTCTAGTTTTCTCTGTTATTGACTTTTTGAGACCTTACGGAGATTGATCCGACTTACGAATAAAACGATATGACTGTTTTAATATTGTGTCTTTTTTTTTAAAAACTATGGCGAGACAGTTTTCATAGGGTTGTTTCTTTCGTGAATTTGTACTAGTTACACTAAGTATTTTCAGATAAAACATGATATTGTGATAGGTCCCCGTGTTACTTTCGATTCGGCGCAAGAAACACCTTAATTGTGGTTATGGGTTGAGAGCTATAACCTTTACAAGCGAGAAGGCAAAAAATTGAAAAAAAGAATTATTATTTGAATCTTCTGGAAATATGACTAAGTATGGAAGTCTATTATTATGAAATGCATGACTTCGTGCTCTTATGTTCCCAGTATGATAATCATGTATGATGTGATTGTCGTTGACATTAAAAGCTTCTTTCCAGTAAAGTTAGTCGGAGGTACAGCGACCTTACGTCACCCCGATAGATTCATAAGTGGTCTTAATATCACTCAGGAAGTATACATACATATAAATATATTGGAACGGGTTGCGCATTTCGCAACATATATATAAAATATTAGATCGGGTTGCGCGTACCGACGAATACATATATATAAAATATTAGACCGGGTTGCACGTTTCGCAACACACACACACACACACACACACACACACACACATATATATATATATATATATATTGGATCGGGTTGCAAGTTCCATAACATATATATAAAATATTAGATCGGATTGCGCGTACCGCAACAAATACATATATATATATATTGGATCGGGTTGCAAGTTCCGTAACATATATATAAAATATTGGATCGGATTGCGCGTACCGCAACAAATACATATATATAAAATGTTGGATCTGGTTGCACGTTCCGCAACATATATTATATTATATATTTGTTGCGGTACACGCCACCTGATCCAATATTATATATATATATATATATATATATATATATATATATAATTGGATCGGGTGGCGTGTACCGCAACAAATATATAATATAATATATGAGATCGGGTGGCGTGTACCGCAAAAAATATATAATATAATATATGAGATCGGGTTGTGCGTCCCGCAATTCCTTTCGTGAAGGTGTACTGGTTAAACTAAGTATTTCCATAGGGTGAGTTGGGAGGAGATTTTGTGTGTGAATAATTATTATTGATTTGTACATTGAAAGAGTTGTAATATGGTTTCATAACGTGCTTATTATGTTTATAATAAGATTGTACTTAGAACATTGCGAGGTTACATTGAACTGTAAGGCGAGGTTCTCACTCAGCCTCGGATGGTAGGGCTGACTCTTTTATTTAATATGTTTCAGGAAAGCGTGATTAGGGAAAGCTCTGCAACAGGGCTAGCGATGGTCCCGCAGCCTCATTGTTCCACCAAATCCATTGCTTCGGATTGGTTAATGTCACTCTTGATTAAGTAGGTCGAAGAACCAAGTTTCTTTATCTCGGGGAATGCCCCACATGAGATTGTTTACTTTTAAACCTCAAATTTCTTATTCTATATATTATTTCCAAAACAGATACATGTTTAATTTAGGAACAAAAAAAGTTAATGGTTCTCCTAGGAATGGATAGTTGCCCAGGTGTCATCACACCCTAAGGGAAGACTTGGGTAAAGTCGTGGCGTGACAAGTTGGTATCAAAGCTAAACCAGGTTAGGAGATTCTAGGAAATTCTCTTCAGTTGGGTGTTTGAACGGTTACTTATTGCTACGGTGTGCGTGCCACCTTAGTAATAAGTGAATGGGGGTAACTAAACAGTTTCACTTCCTTCATACTCTCCTCATGCCTATCTTGAGTCTTTTCAAAGACTTGGTTCTCGTACTACCTCCTTCAAAGGATTATGGAAGGGGATTGTGCAACGATAAACTAACTTACAGTTATTTTTGTAGATATGGTTACAATATGAGTTCCAACCAAGAGGGAAGTGCTCATAGAAATGAAAAGGATAATGCGAGCTCAGGAGGAGTTCATGGACCGCAGGATGGACCAGGAGGCGATTTTGGCACGTATATGGATGACACAATCGCACGTTGTACAGATTTGCTTAGGCCTAGACGGAAGAGGCATTTATTTGACCCGACCTTTTTCAACTATCCGATTAGAGTCATACTATAGATAATAGTCAACTCCATCCCGGGAGATTTCCACTCCTCGTTCAGTAGAGCAAAGATGCTATGTGGAGATAGTAAAGTAGGCTCCTTGCTCAAATTTCTACGTCAAGTGAAGAAAGTCTGGAAGATGAAGGAAATAATGGACGATATGGAATGGGAGGCAAGGAACAAGGTTCACAAGGAGATGAATGCCAACCTGCAGAATAGGCGAGTCACGTGGTTAAACCCTTTAACATGTGTCATAGTAAACACGAGTTCGAGTTGGAGATCTACAATGGGTGACGGAGAATTATCTGATAAGATTTAGTATAATGTTATTTCATTTGAGAATATGATGGAATGAAGTATTATGAATGCAAGAAAGAAATAATATCGTTATTTTTTTAATTTTTCTTGTGGTGTTGCATGCTTATGAAGTATAAGAAAATTTTGGGGAGTTAAAACAAACGTCATGTCTTCTAAAATATGGACACGCTTGTCTTTACAGAAAATGGTAGATTCACAAGTACTGGTGTTGCGGAGGACGATCAGAACTACCCGGGGAAGAGCAATGGGACAACATCAACCCCCAAGAGTTCCGGTACAGGAATCAAGGGCTCAAGAAGAGGTACACCATGAAGCTCCTATACCTCCAGTTGAAAGAGCGGTATCTCAAGATAGCGTGGAAAAAGTTGAAGAAAATGAGAGTCAAATGGCCCAAGAAACGGTAGGACAAAAGTTATATAGACTCATAGAGTTGATGGCAGTTGTAACCCCACACATGGTTTAGCCTACACCTAGTGCCTCAGTTATGGCTCCAATCCAGAACCCGCCGGCCCAGGAACCAGTTGTGACTGCTCCACTAGCCAAAAATGTGGGAGCTCAGTCAGTACCAGATAGACTATGGGCGAATTTTATAAGGAGAATGGAACCTATCTTGACGGGGAAGGACTCCAAGTCTGACCCGATAGTGTTTCTCGATGAGGAAGAAAACCTACTATTTACCCTAGGAAGTGTAGAGACGCATGTTGTCAATTTAGTAGGCGCACGTTTAGTGGATGAAGCGGGGGTGTGGTAGAGAAATTTTAGAAGAAATCGTTCCCCGATGACGTCGGGGAGTTCAGAGCCGCGTTCATTGAAAAGTACATGCCTAACACCCGAAAAGATGCACTCGGACGTGAGTTTGAACAACTGAAACAAGGAGACCGTAGTGTGCAAGAATACGACACCCAATTCATGCGATTTTCAGCATACAACACACACATTATTCCTACGGAAAGGGAGAAGGTCAAAACATTTGTTGATGGTTTAAACCCAAACTTGGCAGAGAAGGTAGTGGCATTAGCCAATGATCGGACTTACCTTCAGATCGTCAATATAGCAATTATGGTAGAAATATTTTCTAAAGCAAAAAGAGAGTATTCGCAGAAGAGGTTTCGATCGTCGAGATCCTTTAATCAGAATCAAAACCAAAGGCAAGAGGGTAGTAGGGATTCTTCAAAACCAAGCCAGTCTCATTACAGACCCCAAGGGCATAAATGGTTCAATCATCAAGGTAGAAACGTCAAGGCCACCCACCCTAACGCAGGGAGTGACAGACCAGTGTGTAAGGTTTGTCAAAAGAAACATTTTGGAGAATGCAGGTTCTCACAGAGAGGTTGTTATAATTATGGAGAACCAGACCACTATATCAAAGACTTCAAAAAGAGAATCCAAACTCAGGTTTCTCATGGGAGGTTAGAAGCAACCACAGCTGCCCACAAGGGAAATAAGGGCAACCAGTCCTGACAGAGTCAGACAGGTCAACATTCCAGCAATCCTAACTGGCTCTACACTTTACCCGAGTGGAATAAGGTGGAGACATCTAATGCGGTGATCACAGGTATTTTTTTGGTCTCAAGTATTCCTGCACTTGTATTATATGATCCCGGTTCAACATTTTTGTACGTATCAATGGATTTTGCTAAGAATCTATATGTAGAACCTTCCTGTTTAAGTGAACGCTTTGAGGTCATGACACTTGTGGGGGCCTCTCGAGTAATTAAAAAATTTCTGTTAGAGGTAAATGGTAGAAGAACAATAGCAAACTTAGTATTACTTGATATGGTAGACTTTGACATTATTTTGGGTATGGATTGGCTGTCAGCATGTTATGCCACGTTGGATTGTCAGCAAAAGGTTGTAAAATTATCTTTTCCCGGGGAACCAGAAGTTTTTATAAGGTGTAGAATTAGGACACCCTCGAGTCGGCTTATTTCATACCTTAGGGCTCAAAAGTTATTAAGAAGTCACGAAGTGGAATAATCTTACCTGGCTAGTTGAGTGGATACCCAAAAAAAGTCCCCAAAGGTACATATTGTCCCTATTGTTCGTAATTTTCCGAAGGTTTTCCATGGAGATCTTCCAGGCCTTCCTCATGACAGGGAAGTGGAGTTCGCTATAGAATTAATTCCGGGTACAAGACCCATTTCCATTCCTCCATACGAATGTCCCTATCTGAGTGGAGAGAGTTAAAAGAACAATTGAAAGATCTTCTGGATAATTGCTTTATAAGGCCTAGTGTTTCCCCCTGGGGTGCACCAGTCATTTTTGTGAAGAATAAAGACGGTTCACTCCGAATGTGCATCGATTATCGACAACTCAATAAGGTCACGATCAAGAACCGATACCCATTACCAAGAATTGATGATCTTTTTGACCAACTTCAAGGAGCCAGTTATTTTTCCAAGATTGACCTTCGTTCGGGATATCACCAGCTGAAAATAAATCCTGATGATATATCCAAAATAACCTTTAGAACCCGATATGGCCATTATGAGTTCTTGGTCATGTCTTTCGGGCTAACCAATGCACCAACAACTTTTATTGATCTCATGAACAGAATCTTCAAACCATTCTTAGATTGGTTCGTGATTGTGTTCATCGATGATATTCTAATTTATAGTAAGAGTGTTGAAGAACACGAAGAGCATCTAAGGGTAATGCTTCAAATCTTAAGACAGGAGAAACTTTATGCTACATTTTCAAAGTGTGAATTTTGGTTGGAAAAGGTAGCTTTCTTGGGCCATGTTGTGTCAAGAGATGGATTTATGCTAGACCCTCAAAAGATAGAAGCATTAAAGAGCTGGCCAAGGCCTACAACTCTGACAGAAATTGGGAGTTTCTTGGGTTTGGCTGGGTATTATAGAAGATTTTTAGAAGGTTTCTCTAGTCTCACTGCTCCCTTGACCCGATTGACTTACAAATCAGTTAAGTACCAATGGTCAGAGGCATGCGAGGCAAGTTTTCAGAAATTGAAGGAGTTATTGACTACTGCGCCAGTCCTAACCATACCATTGGGACAAGAAGGATTCACAGTCTATTGTGATGCCTCTAAGATTGGGTTAGGGTGTGTCTTGATGCAGTTTGGAAAAGTTATTGCGTATGTATCTTGAAAATTGAAGATACATGAGAAAAATTATCCAAATCATGACTTGGAATTGGCCGCGGTTGTATTTGCCTTACGAATATGGAGACACTATTTGTATGGGGTGCATGTAGATATATTTATAGATCATAAGAGTTTACAGTACATAACCACGCAAAAGGATCTGAAACTCTGACAAAGGAAATAGTTAGAGTTGCTTAAGGATTATGACCTTAGCATTCATTACTATCCTGGAAAAGCTAACTTGGTGGTTAAAGCACTCAGTACGAGATCAATGGGCATCTTGGCCCACTTGACAATACAAAAGAGAGGTATTGTTCGTGAGGTACAAAAATTGGGAAACCTTGGGATTAGTCTAACTAAGGTCGAGAAAGGTAGGGTGGTGGTGCATGGTACCTTTCAGTCTGCCTTAGCTTCGGAAATAAAAGAAAGTTAGTTTGAGGATATAGAATTTGGTAGGTTTCGGGAGAAGATTCAATGAGGAAAACCTTTACAGTTTACATTAGGGGAAAATGATGGTACCCATCAGTATAAGGGTAGGTTATGTGTTCCTAAGGTGAGGGAACTAAAAAAGAAAATCTTGAATGAGGGTCACAACACCATGTATTCCATTCATCCAGGATCAACGAAAATGTATCAGGATCTCAAGGAAAATTACTGGTGGGACGGAATGAAGAGAGATGTTTCAGAGTTTGTCGCATGATGTCTTACGTGTCAACAGGTAAAAGCCAAACATCAAAAACCCGACAGACTACTTCAGGACATTGGTATCCCTCTGTGGAAATGGGAGGCGATTCATATGGATTTTATGACTAGTTTACCGAAAACTCGAGAAGGTTATGATCCTACCAGTCAAGACTACGTATCGAGCACCACATTATGCGCAAATTTATTTGAAAGAGATAGTGAGGTTACACGGGATTTCATTATAAATTATTTTAGATAGGGGTTCCCAGTTCACCTTACACGTTTGCAAAAGTTTTTAGCAGGGTATCGGGAAAAACGTTAAGTTGAGCACGACCTTCCATCCGCAAATAGATGGACAGGCTGAACGAATAATTCAAATATTAGAGGACATGTTGCGGTCTTGTGTGTTGGACTTTCGGGGTAACTGGTTGGACCATCTATGTCTAGTTGAGTTCGCATACAATAACAGTTTCCATTCAAGTATACATGTGGCCCAGTTTGAAGCATTGTATGGGCGAAAATGTAGATCTCTGCTTGGGTAGTTCGAGGTGGGTGAAACACTACTGTTCGGACCCAAGTCATTCAAGAAACAAATGACAAAGTGCAGATAATTCGGGAGCGGATCAAGACAGCTCATAGCCTCCATAAGTCTTATGCGGATCATCACAAAAGAGATATCGAATTTCAGGAAGGGGAGAAAGTGTTTTTAAAAGTCTCTCCAATGAAGGGGGTGATGCGATTTGGCAAAAAAGGGAAGTTGAGCCCAAGGTTTATTGGACCATATGAGATCTTACGAAGAGTGGGGAATGTGGCTTACGAACTAGCACTTCCACAAGAAATGGAAGCGGTGCATCCAGTATTCCATGTGTCAATGTTACGAAAATACTTGCACGATCCAAGTCATGTCATCCAACCCCAAGAGATAGTCCTGAACGAAGAGCTTCAATATGAAGCAATATTGGTAGAAATACTGGATAAACAGATTAAGCGCCTTAGAAATAAAGATATTGCTTCCGTGAAAGTCCTATGGAGAAGTCACTCCACAAAAGAAGCAACCTGGGAAGCCGAAGACGCGATGAAATTCAAATATCCATTCCTATTTGAGTAAGGTAATAAAATGTGTTAAGTAGTGTTTCATGTGTGTGCAGTGTGCGTGTTTATGTGCATGTGTTATGACCTTATTCACATTCGAGGACGAATGTTGTTTAAGGAGGAGAGAATGTCAAGTCCCAAAATAAATAAATAAAAAATTATTCCGGAGAAATAAAGGTGAGTTCTCTCACTCACAATTTCTTAGTAAAATCTTTTTTTTTTGAGTTACAATGCATGATATTATGCATGTTAATAGCCAGCCAATGTTTGTAAATATTGAACTACGGTATTTGCAAGTACTAAGATAATATTTATGGCCACAAGAGACAACATTTGTGATTCATACACTGTTTGGATATGTTGACTGTGTGGACTTTTCTATAGTTGTCGTTTACACTTTTAGTAGTTGACTCTTTGACTAACTTATGTCAAGCATTGAAATTGAATATTTACCTTTTTTTTCTATGATGATGCCTCCATATAACTTAAAATTGCTATAATAAGTTGTGATGAATAAATTAATATAAGTACTATCTTGGAACAAGTTTGAGTTATGTAATTGCGGATCATTTTCACTGAGTTATCCTATTGTTATAATGGGACGACATTTTCCAGTGTTGTACATATCTCTTTCACGGTCAGATGGAGCCCAAACGGGACCAAAACAAACATATGGTTTGACAGTTATCGTTGTTTAAAGTTTCTGCCTCGGATCGATTGAAATCCGGAAGGGCATAATGAATAACCTGAAAACTGTACAAATCAGTAGAGAATCTGAAAGTTTGTGCTAAATAAAAGTTCTAGTTTTCTATGTTATTGACTTTTTGAGACCTTACGGAGATTGATCCGACTTACGAATAAAACGATATGACTGTTTTAATATTGTGTCTTTTTTTTCAAAAATATGGCGAGATAGTTTTCATAGGTTTGTTTCTTTCGTGAATTTGTACTAGTTACACTAAGTATTTTTAGATAAAACATGATATAGTGATAGGTCCTCGTGTTACTTTCGATTCGGCGCAAGAAACACCTTAATTGTGGTTATGGTTTGAGAGATATAACCTTTACAAGCGAGAAGGACGAAAAATTGAAAAAAAAAATTATTATTTGAATCTTCTGGAAATATGACTAAGTATGGAAGTCTGTTATTATTTTATGCATGACTTCGTGCTCTTATGTTCCCAGTATGATAATCATGTATGATGTGATTGTCGTTGACATTAAAAGCTTCTTTCCAGTAAAGTTAGTCGGAGGTACAGCGACCTTACGTCACCCCGATAGATTCATAAGTGGTCTTAGTATCACTCAGGCAGTATATATACATATAAATATATTGGAACGGGTTGCGCGTTTCGCAACATACATTTAAAATATTAGATCGGGTTGCGCGTACCGATGAATACATATATATATAATATTAGACCGGATTGCACGTTCCGCAACATATATATATATATATATATATAATATTGGATCGGGTTGCACGTTCCGCAATATATATATATATATATATATATATATATATAATATTCGATCGGGTGGAGAGTACCATAACAAATATATAGTATAATATATGAGATCGGGTTGCGCGTCCCGCAATTCCTTTCGTGAAGGTGTACTGGTTAAACTAAGTATTTCCCTAGGGTGAGTTGGGAGGATATTTTGTGTGTGAATAATTATTATTGACTTGTACATTGAAAGTGTTGTAATATGGCTTCATAACGTTCTTATTATGTTTATAGTAAGATTGTACTTAGAATATTGCGAGGTTACTTTGAATTGTAAGGCGAGGTTCTCACTCAGCCCCGGATGGTAGGGCTGACTCTTTTATTTAACATATTTCAGGAAAGTGTGATAAAGGGAAAGCTCCGCAACAGGGGTAGCGATAGTCCCGCAACCTCATTGTTCCACCAAATCCATTGTTTCGGATTGGTGAATTTTACTCTTGATTAAGTAGGTCGAAGAACCATGTTTCGTTATCTCGGGGAATGCTCCACATGAGATTGTTTACTTTTAAACCTCGAATTTCTTATTCTATATATTATTTCAGCACCTAGATACATGTTTAATTTAGGAAGAAAAAAAGTTAATGGTTCTCCTGGGAAGGGATAGTTGCCCAGGTGTCATCACGCCCTAAGGGAAGACTTGGGTAAAGTCGGGGCGTAACAACAAGGGTATGTTGTACGCAACCTTACCTTGCATTACCAAACTTTTCCGCACCATGCCTTGATTGGGATCGTGAATTTTGAGGAGTTGCTGAATTTGTGGACTGAGCCACATTACCTTCAGTAGCCTCTCTCGCTGATGGGCAGTCTCCCTAATAGTGACCCCGCTGGCCACATCAAAAACATATATCCACGTGCGTCAACAAAAGTGTCAGGTGGTTGAAACAAAGAAGATGATATACATAACCAATATAGATATCAATATTCAGTTAGACAAGCTTTTTTCCTTAAAGTTTTCTTATTAGAAAGTTAGTTCTTTGAAGCACGAGCAAACATTCCATCATCCGTTTTAGGGACAATTTTAGTAGTTTGTTGCATTAGAAATTCTTGTATTGACACTTGGTAAAAAGACATGTTTCCATGACTATTTGAACACCTCATTCGTTTATATACCATTCATCATAATAACCTCTTCCTCGCCCCCCCCCCCCCAAAGTTGGAGGTCAATCGTTTTTTATTGACAGAGATGTTTTTTTTCAATGTGTATCGTGGAATTAATCTAACATATATTGCAAGAAAGGAATGGTGGCATATTGCTCGGGGAAACAAGAAGTATACAAGCTCTGTAGGATATAAAGGAGTTCTTTTGACAGATGTTTCTTGTGTTCCAAGTGCTACTGCCAATAAAAATGAGCTTCCTCTACTGACTACTAGAAAGAGAGGTTCTTTGCACGGACAATTAGTGGGAAATTTGTGTTATCAAATATGACATTCCAACTAAACCAGCTCATAGGAAAAACGTATGGAGGGAAACATGTTCCCATAAAAATGCTAGGAAACTTCCTAATTTTTCCAAGTGAAAACGCTATTATTTTTCTTTTCTAATTGACCAATCAAAATTGTAAAGAATCATCTTGCGACAATCCTCACCCTACAAGCTAGTTTTTATGGTTGAGTTAGGCCCAAGATCCAATCTTTACATGGTATCAGAGTCAGGCCCATTCCAATTCTTTGTTCGCCAATGATGGCCCCCAAATTATATTGTCCACGCTCTAGTTAACGAGGTCTGGGTGTGCGGGGAGTGTTAAATCTCTCACATCGAAAATTGAATGGGAACATGGACTCCTTATATGGACTTGGACAATCCTCACCCTACAAGCTAGCTTTTGGGGTTGAGTTAGGCCCAAAATCCATTCTTTACATGGTATCAGAGCCAGACCCATTCAAATTCTTTGTTCGTCGATCTTGGGCCCCCAAATTATATTGTCCACGTTCCAGTTAACGAGGTCTGGGCGTGCGGGGAGTGTTAAGAGTCGAACATCGGAAATTGAATGGGAACATGGACTCCTTATATGAACTTGGACAATCCTCACCCTACAAGCTAGTTTTTGAGGTTAATTTAGGCCCAAGATCCATTCTTTACAAAAATATCTGCGAGAAGCCACTAAATATTTTGCAGTGGAAAAATAGTGATATTTTAGTAGTGACTTGTCAGGCTTTAAAAGCTTCAGCTGAAGAAAATGCTGCACGTTTTCATTTTCCTAGCCATAACAGAGAGCAAGCACCACTATCATCGTTGACTCAACACATTGGTTCAAATCGTTTCTTCATGATATGCCTGAGGTTCTGGAGCTTGACAATCTCTTTTCACTCGAAGGTCCCATTTTAGAAGAACAAATATTAGTGGCAAGACTTTTTGGAGCATTCAAAACATGGTTCCTTGTTGGTGGAAATACATGTGGAGTTCAGGCAGCCATTATGAAGACTTTGTTCACTTGGAGATACTCTTATTCTCCCATGGAATTCTCATAACTCAGCCATATCGTCCATTGTATTTTTTGGTGCACTCCCAAAGTACATCGTCCCTGAATACGATTCCAAGTGGGATGTTGCTGGAAGCATCACTCCATCAAAGTCAAGTATAACATCATGAGATGCATCATTCTCAAAGTTAAATTTCTTGAATGCATAAATGGACAGTTTTTTAAAGTTTAAATATGCAAGCTAGTGATATATTTATAGAACTGTTTAGAAGACTATTCGACTTGTATCCATGATATGGTGAAGTTCTAGTTATGTGGTGAATGACACCATCAAAAAGGAGAAAGCATGGGTGAAATTTGTTACTAGAGCAGCTGATTTCTCCCTATCATATTTTGTTGTATTTGTTACCTAAGAATTCTTCCGGCAACAAATCCATGTGTCAATTATGTTAGATCACTATGCATTTGGAGTTTGAGATCTTAGCCTTTCATATATTGCAAGCAGTGCTTTTGGGTATCGTTTGGAGCTCAAAGGAACTTCTTTCAGAGCTTTCCATTGGAAGAGTCTCGAGCCTACTAAAGGAAATTGGTAACTCTTAGGCACCTCATGCCTACTCTAGGTTTGTTTTTCATAAAAACAAAGTAGGCGTTTGGCCATAGATTCCAAATATTTTTTAATTTATTTGAAATTTATGGAGTTGAAGTTGAAGATGACTGAGTTGGAAAATACGTTATAAATTATTTTTTCAAATTAGAAATACAGTTTCAAATTGGATTTGGATAGTTTCATAGCCAAACACTAATTTCAATAAAGTGAAAAATTGTTCCTGAAAAAGGTGAACACTAATTTTAAGATGATCGGTGAGGGGCAGCAAGATGATCCCCATTAATCTGGTCACAAGCCATACAACTAGGTGAATCAAGAGAAACGTCATCAAGATATTACTCATTAGATTGAATTTCCTATTGACACACTAGTTTATCTATTGCTCACCAGCTTTTTGGTGTATTTTCTTCCTCTTTTGTTACCCTCCTTGTGGAGACGGCTAGCTATTTGGCTTGAGAAACACCACGTGGTTGTAAAGATCAAAATTTGCATGTAATTTTTTCACCTGTTCAAAATAAAAATTGCATGTAATTTGTTTTCTCTATATATTTCTATTACTGTTGATAGAAGCATGACCTAGTCATTACTCTCTCCGATTCATATTATATGATATTTTTAGCTTTTATATTTAGTCCAAAATAAAAAAAAATTCACATAATCAAAAAGACATTAATATTTTCTTCCATGTTTACCCTTATTTGGATAGGTGCGATTTTACGTAATCAAGAAATCATATTAAATTGGTATTATTTAATTAAGAGTAATTTAGTGAAAATACCTTTTAATTTATAGGGGTGAATTAATTTATTAAACGATATTGTCTGAACTAAAAATACCATATAATATGGACAACAAAGAATACTGTTTTCAGAATTGGAACAAAATGAGAATACTTCTTGATAAAACAGTTAGAAAAGGATGAAAATTAAAGTAAGAATCCAATAATGCAACTTTGAAACTTTCTATAACATCTTACTTACCCAACTTAGAATGGAAAATAGTTAAACAACTGCTACTTAAAAATTATGGACATGTATTTATGCCTACTAGAAACTTGAATCTTGTAAAATCTAGGGCCTATGGATTTATGGTAAACCACATTTTGGTAGCAAAAGGAATGAACTTTAATACATTAAGATAGCACATACTATAATAATATTAAATTTAGTACACCTATTCAAGATTCACCTTAACAATATTACTGCAATATGAAAATTTGGCAAAGTTTAGCTAGTGTCAGTTCTAAAAAAATAGTCAACTAAACGCGATGGATCTTCTACATGTATAGATGATTCATATTGTTAGTTCCAACTAGTTTGAAATTGAACATAATTTAGTGATTGATTTCTAAGATTTATCATTTACATAAAATCTTAGAGAATATTATGATCAAGGAGGAGAGGGAGGGGGGAGTTCGTAGAAACTATATGATCTTATTTTGTCATTAAATTGCCCCTTCACATCCTTGAAAGATAAGCAAAGTGGTCAAATGAACAGGGGGGAGGGGAGGGGAGGGGAAGAAGTATGCCAATAAGATCTTTAATTCTTATTTTTATTCCACAAGCTAATACTGTGGAAGTAGAAGGTTTACATGGTACAAATAAGCTCATAGGTAACTAAGATCTTTAACTTTCTTATTTTTATTCCATAAGCTAATACTATGGAAGTAGAACGTTTACATGGTACAAATAAGGGAGGCAGAGCCAGGGTGGGTTGATTATCTCCGGTGATCTTAATATTCTGCTAAGAGGTATGTTTTTAGACTATGTGTTTCTAAATATAATCTTGATAAGTATATATCTCTGCAATTATGATGTTAAATGTTGATAGAAGGTTGTAGACTATTATTTAAAAAATGAATTTTGAATTAATAATACCCGCTTCCGTACTACATGCCTATTATTTGTTAAAGCTACATATGAATATGTTAATATGCCATCTATATTCCTACCCTCTTCAGGGTTGAAAAATGGAAACACAAAAGACAAAGGGTGTGTTTGGTAGGAAAATGATGCTTTGCTTTAAAATAAGTGAATCTTTTACTTATTTTGTAGCAATTGGTAGGTAACCCGAAAATGCTACCCCAAGAATATTTATATGTAATCTAGCAAAATATAATGGGGGCGAGATGAGGTGGACAACGGGGGCGAGATGGGTGGGGGTGGAGGGTGTTGGGGGAGGAAACAATGAACGTGTAACTTATTTTCCCTACATTTATTAAGGAAGTCATTTTCCTCATTTTTAAGAATTTTATTTTTCTGGAATAACATATTTAGCAAAATATTTTATCTAACCAAATAGCAAAATAGAAATACCAAACACACACAAATAGGCAAATCACATAGGTGAAAGTTCAAAAATCAAAACAGAAAGTGGAAAATGCTACGTCAAGGGGTATTGTATATGAATATCACACAATGGAAGCAGGTGGTGCAAGCAGAGCCACAATTACTATCAGATTACCAGCAATACTATGAAAAGAATACTATATTTCAATCAAAAAGCATTATTTCGATCATTTAACAAGATTTCATCAAAACATATACATAAAAAATAACTTTTTAGACTATCCATATTCTGATCATAAGTCCTACAGTAAACTAAAGTGACAAAAACCAGAAACCTCAGCATCCAAAACAAAGAAGATGAAAGTCGTCAGACTTTGACAACTTCATCACTCTCAACCATTAGTTTGGGTTTCTTTGGATAGTTACCATCTGGTACATCCAGCGAGACTGCGTCACAAGGTGCAGACGGAACTGGTACATCGAGCGGAGCTGCATCGGACGGTGCAGACGACACCGGTACATCTAGCGGGACTGCATCAGAAGGTGCAGACAGCGCTGGTCCACCAAGCAAACCCGTATTTCCATCAGGAACGACCCATGAGATGGGATTAACTATCACAACAATAGATATGCTTTCTGTCAGTGATGAAGTACAAATTTTGAGCCGATTGTAGCTGAAAAATCTAACAAGAAGTTCAAGCAACTGAGTAACAAATTTAATAACAAGACCAGCAAAAGTTATTAGTTGACAAGGATCAAGGACATTATAACATAAATTATGATATACAAAAGAGAAAATCTGTCACAAGGTTTCTATATAAATATTTAGTTTTGGAAAATTTGATCTTACATGGTTGACAAGTATGATTTACGGGTCAAAAAGTGATAACTAGGATGCAACATAGAGTAAAATAGTTGAATCTAACTTGTATCAAGAGGAATAGCGGCTAAATGCGGGAAGGAAAAAACCAATAGTGAGGTGTCTCCTAAGATGTTAGGTGGATTATTACGACATAATGACATTCTGAAGTGTTCACCATATTGTATCATTTAGGACATATGATTCATTATACATAGACAAATAGTCCACAGCACATTTAGAGGGGAGTACAAAGTAGTATCCTAATTGAATAATATTTTTTCTTTTACCTTTCTTTCGAACAATGTTTAGCTATGAACTCTGTGGTTTTCCTGAGCAGATATGGTTTTTAACATTCAACTAATCCAAACACAAATAATGAGTAAGACTCAAATGCTTAGATACGTGCAGAAGCAAACTTTATTATTTTCAGGCATGTAAATCTCATCAAAATTCTTGATCTTATTTATTATTTAAGTATGTCTATAACACATCCATACCATCGAGTGAGGGTGCTGGACGTTTCTTAACATAGTTTTGTTGTAGCGGTCTTGGGATCTGAAATAAAAACTGGGTATCCTTTACACCTTGTGCCACATACTCCGGATGTTGCTCCAAGTACCTGGGATGAAAGACAATTAAGCAACACCACAACAGAAATGCAATTGAAATACATATCCCCTATTATCACTACATACAATTTAGACCAATCCATGAAAGCATTAAGAAAAGATACACACTTTGCAAAGCCAGTTTAACTTAATAAAATGAACATACTTTTGAATTTGAACCTTGGAACGAAGTTGCTTCCCAGATGGCGTAACATAATACCTATAAAATCATGATAAGAAAACAAATTAAAGAACCACGACATTATTAGTTACTAGGATCCTAGCTTAAAAGGAAAGCATCAATTGTTAAGAATCCTAGCTTAAAAATGCAAGACATACACATCTGCAAAGCTGGTGCCACTTTCTGCTCTGATTCTTAAAAGGCGTTTCCACCCTGGCGGCGGCAGAGGAATATTAGGCTTATCAATTGCCCACGGCCTGCTTCCATCTTGAGTGAGATCGGGTGGATCTTTACATGATTTATTAGAATCCCATTCACGTGCTATTTCACAATAAAAATTGTTCCAATAGGTGCTCCCTTATATCTTCATACTTCTCTGCTGTAGGTATGTAACGCCATTTGAAACATCTAGCACACTGCACAGCAAATGCCCCAACTTCTGCAGCCTTAGATGTATAATTTTCTAAGGAGCTTCTTCGAGCAGGGGACATTTAACCTTAGCAATAGCAGCAGCGACATCAACAACAGCGATAGCAGGATGATAAAGCACTAACTGTTTTTCAGCATTTTCACCATGATTCTCCTATCCTTTTCGACCTCATTTTCTTGTTTCCCTATTGAAGAAGTAACCTCTTCAAGAATCTGAGTTTGTGTCGCCATGATATCAGGGGTCACAACATTTTCATGATCTTGCTCCATCTACACCGCTCTTGATGGAATGGAATAATCTGAGGAACGCAAATACAACTTGTCTCATTAGGAAATTCCACCAGCAATTAAAAAGTACAACAAGTTTCACTTATTTAAGAATAGATCTCAAAAGGGCTAATCATATTTAAAAATGATCCTATTGTGTGGATATGCATATTTAAGACCTAGTCTGATAAAAGATAACCCCTTATAGTAGTTAGGAAAAATATTGCATTTAATCACAAGTGAATGATACAAAAAGTCAAACCAAAACACGATAGTCAGGTAGAGAAGATGAAACAATCCCCGCATCTAAATTCTTTTCGGCTAGTATAAAGAAGGAGATATTAAAGAAGTAAATCTACTTAAATTTGAAGGCCCTCAAAACCTAATAACACATTCATAACGTACCTTAATAAAAGAGGTTGTTGGAATTTTAAAGTACAAGATAAAGAAAAACAGTGACCATCCAAACTTCACCAATGTCATATCATGACGAATGATCAAGGCTAAGATAAGTTATAAAAGATGAAATGAATGATAGAAAAATTTCTACATATGAGACATGAAATAGATCAATTAATATCTCCGGAGAACTAATCCACCATAAAAATGAAATTCATCCGGCTCGAGAATGAAACAACATCACAAAAAGATTAATAGCCTCAACACAGTTAGGACTTTTACCAAGCCGTACAAAAGAATACAGTTCAATAATTAACTATAACTTTTTTTATAAATAAATATATTTATTAAAATGGTACCAAGATGGTACAATCAACATTTGAACACTTTTCTTAATGAGATTCTTATCTTTCATAAAAATTAAAGCTATCTAGCAGCTAATAACTTGCGAACATGGAAAGTAAGATCAAACACTAATTCATAAATGACTACAGAAAATAGATGACCACCGACACCAATTACGTGATCCATAATATTTGTCAAATTTTCACATGAAGATTGTAAGATCAAAATTTTGTATCAACAATAGAGTGAGCATCCAACCACTCCATAGACGACCTTTATCTTTCAAGGTTCTAGATATACTACTTCTTTAAATGTTAAATAGCAGGTAGAGTAATCAACTAAAGTAATATAGTGCAAGCACAATCAGATTTACTTCATATTTAAGCACACCTGGTTGACGCACTCCAGGTTGATAGGACCTAGTTTCTAGCAAGAAGGTTCCATCCTCTTCTCTACTATATTTAATAATAAATCACAAATGCTTATCGTTTGTGCCAGTGATAAATAGATCTTTCTCAATTCAATAACATATTCTAGGGCATATTTTTCTAATAATAATGTTCGAAGAGTGGAGGGAGGCAGCCTGGGATATCAATAGCGGTAAATCCCTTATTCTTGATTGATGAGTCGCCTAAACCCTTACTTTTCGATTCAGATTTAAAAAATATCTGGGTTTTAGTTCAAGTGGCACACTTTGCACATGCAAAGCAATCCATTCTATCATGTTACATAGAAAAACAACCCTTCCAAAGAGAAACAGAAGGAATCAACTATTTCATAATATTGAACAGGATAACGACTTACAGACTTACGTGTCTATATGAGTTTATTGAGTAATCGTGAATCTCAATCACTTTACTGCAAACACAAATAGCTGGTAGAGTTAAGATTTGAGGAATAAATCCAACTGCTCGTAGAGTTAAGATTTGATAAAAAAAATCCTCTTTTCTTTAGTTATACCCAACAACAAAAAACAACACAAATTTTCTAGGAAGCATGCACATGTGCTGACATATAAGCTATTAAAGTACCCATTTTGTTTGAATAAAATAGAAAAAATGAATCGAGAAACATGAGTATACAGTTCTATAAAAGTGAAAATGATCAAACCTTCGTTATGAGAAAATATTAAAACTCGAGAACAAAACATACTTTGAGATTAGAATAGGAATATGTTTTCTATTATGCAAATTTGTAAATTGTATATATACTCTTTCATTAATGAGAATAATCAAGGGATTATTTTTTTCATGGTATCAGATATCTATGTCTTTTATTCCTGTCTCCAAAATTCCGTTGACCTCTCCCAATTTTCGTCGATTTGCCTCAATTTCCGAGCCTTCTTTCTCGGATTTCGTGCCAGACGGTACCTCCTCTCTTCCCAAAATTCTCTTCCCAATCCCTACGTCACGTCTAGCGTTGCGATTATGGATAAGAACACATTTCACCATGCCCTTACTATTTCTAACATCAAGAATCACATCCCTATCATTTTTGAAATAGAAAACCTCCAATACGCGACGTGGGCTGAACTGTTCAAAGTTCATACACGCTCGCATGAAGTCCTCCATCATATTATCCACGCGGCTCCTACGGATACGGAAGTGCCCAAACCCGAGGATGATCCTAAGTTATGGACGACCATTGATGCTACCGTTCTTCAATGAATTTACTCCACTATTTCTACTGGCCTCATGCAAACGATTATCGAACTGGACGCTACGGCGATGGCGGCGTGGAATATAATACATGATATATTTCAAGATAATCAAAATTCACGTGTTGTTACCCTTGAGCAGGAATTCTCCCACGTCAACATGGAAAATTTCCCCAACATTTCAGCATATTGCAAAAGGTTGAAAGAATTGGCGGACCAACTCCGCAACATTGGCGCGCCTGTTACAAATGATTGTTTGGTCCTCCAAATGGTTGCAGGCCTATCTGAGGCCTATAGTGGTGTTGGAACACTTCTTCGTCAGAGGGGTCCTCTTTCACAATTTTATCAAGCTCGTTCTATGCTTACGCTCGAAGAAGCCGGCTTGGCCAAAAAGGCGGCTACCGGTGCTAGTCTCATAGTCATGATGATGTCCTACACTAACTCTCCAGTTTTTATTGATAATTCGGGCCAACACTGTTCTCATGGCGGCGACAAGAATACTCGGAAAAATAATGGCAAAAACTGCGGGGACAAATGTGGCAATTACGACAGTGGTGGCGATGGCCAAAATAATGGTAGTGGACCCCGTCCAGTCAGCAGTGAGCCACCATCCCACTAGTCCCAGCCCTGGGGCACCTGGCAGTGAGCCTGGGCTAGTAGGCTGTGGCCCAACCGCCCCTACGATCCAGCTACTATTCCAGTACCGACAAACTGGACTGGGCTACCCAGTTTCAGGCCCAGCAGTTTTCTCGGCCCATCAGTGGATATCGCCCCAGTTATGGGCCAAGACAAAATGCAGGTATTCTTGGGCCTCGGCCTCCGCAGGCCCACCATGTAGCGGGCCCCATACAAACCGACATTAAAGTTGCAATGCACGCACTTGGATTGAATCCTCCGGACCCGAATTGGTACATGGACACCGGAGCCACTACCCACATGACATCCGATCAAGGTACTCTCTCGTCTTATTCCAATTTGAACAACCTTCGTGACATAATTATTGGTAATAGTAATTTTATTCCGATTTGTGGTTATGGTCATAAAACTTTGTCTCCCCCCATCCACCCCTATTCTTGAAAAATACCCTTCATACCCCTAAATTGATTAACAATTTGGTGTCTGTCCGTAAATTCACCACTGATAATTCCGTTTATATTGAATTTGATCCGTTTGGATTTTCTATGAAGGATTTCAAGACGGGGAGTCCTCTCATGAGGTGTGATAGTAGGGAAGATCTTTATCCTATCACGCCAAGTTTCGGTCTCTCGAATCAAGCCTTGCCATCAACTTTTGCAACCCTCGCTCCTTCTTTGTGGCATGCTTGTCTAGGTCATCCAGGGTCGTCTATTTTATCTTCCTTAGAAAAAATAATTTCATTTCTTGTAAGGGTACGCATTGTACTCCGAATTGTCAATCTTGTTCATTAGAAAAAATTGTTAAGTTGCCATTTGTAGACTCTAATTCTCATACTTTAATGTCATTCGATATTATTCATGGAGATTTATGCACATCTCATGTTCTTAGTTCTTTGGGTCATCGTTATTATGTTCTATTTTCTGATGATTTTTCTAATTTTTTATGGACTTTTCCGATAGCGAAAAAATCTCAATTTTTTTTTTCAGTTTCTTAAAATTTAGAGCATTTATTAGAACTCAATTCGAACGGAAAATAAAAAATATTCAATGTGATAATGGCTAAGAATATGATAACGGTGTATTTCGGGAGTTTTGTGCATATAATGAGATCAATTTTCATTTTTCTTGTCCTTATACGTCTTCACAAAATGAGAAAGCTGAACGAAAAATTCATATCATTAATAACATTGTCCGAACTTTATTGATTCATGCTTCCGTACTCCCTTCTTTTTGGCATCATGCTCTACAAATGACTACGTATCTCCTTAACATACTTCCTATCAAAGGCTTGACGTATTCCTCCCCTCTTCATATCTTATATAATAAGACTTCTTCATATTCTCATCTTAAGGTCTTTGGGTGCTTGTGTTATCCACTCTTTCTATCTACCACAATTAACAAACTTCAGGCTCGGTCTACTCCTTGTGTGTTTTTGTGTTATCCGTCTAATCATCGTGGTTACAAATGCTTTAATTTATCATCTCATAAAATCATCGTTTGTCGACATGTTATTTTTTATGAATTTCAATTTCCGTTTGCTAAGGTAAATAGTCCCGTGCCTAGTTCGTATGACGACGGTGTCTCCCCATATGTTATTCACCATTTCTCGGAACAGTCCCGTACCCAAAATCCGCCAGCGAGCCCACTGCCCGCTGGTTCTCCCGTACCATCGTCGTCTCCAGATCTGGGTCCAGCAACTGGGCTATCTACCCAACCTAATTATGGCCTAGTTAATACTTCTATTTTCGGGACCAGTGTTGGCTCAATTCCCGTGTCCAATTACCGATTTGGGCCAGCAGACCCACTGTCTGCTGGCCAGTCCGTCACTAATCCCGATAATTCCCAAAATCCGCCCAATTATCTCTCGAGTCATATACCGGTCACTCGTAGTTAACGGGGTATTTTTAAACTAAAAAGACAATTTAATTTAAATTCTAATGTTCTTAAATCCCCCCTACCTCGTAACCCTGTGTCTGCGTTAAATGACCCGAATTGGAAAATTGATATGACCGACGAATATAATGTTCTTATTGATAATAAGACATAGGAGTTGGTGCCCCATCTATCTGGAGTTAATTTTATTCGGGCTATGTGGATTTTTGCTCATAAGGACAATTCTAACGGTTCTTTTGCGAGGCATAAGACTCGTCTTGTAGGTGATAGTAAGACTCAATAGGTTGGTGTGGATTGTGTTGAGACATTTAGTCCGGTGGTCAAACCGGTTACCATTCGCACTGTGCTCAACTTAGCTCGTTCGAAAGCATGGCCCATTCATCAGTTAGATGTGAAGAATGCTTTCTTACATGGTGATCTCAAGAAGACAGTCTATATGCATCAGCCTTTGGGGTTTAGGGATCCCAAATATCCTCATCATGTTTGTTTGTTAAAAAAGTCCTTGTATGGGCTTAAGAAGTCCACGTGGGCTTGGTATAAGAGGTTTGCAGACTATGTTTCGACTACTGGGTTCTCTCACAACAGGTCTGATAATTCATTATTCATTTATTGTCGTGATTATTCCCTGACTTATATACTATTATATGTGGATGATATTATTTTGACTGCCTCTTCTGATGCATTACGCCAGTCTATCATGACAATGCTCAATTCTGAGTTTGCTATGAAGGACTTGGGGCCCTTGAATTACTTTTTGGGGATTGTTGTCACTCGTCATGCAGGTGGGTTGTTCTTATCACAGAGGAAGTATGCAGCTGAGATCATTGAGAGGGCTGGGATGTCATCCTGTTAGTCCACTTCCACTCCTGTTGATACTAAACCCAAATTGGGTGCTGCGGCTGGCTCCCCCGTATGAGGATCTGACCCGATATCGCAGTCTTACAGGGCTCTTTAGTAACTTATGTTCAAGAGACCAGACATTACGTATGCCGTACAACAGGTGTGTTTGTTTATGCATGATTCGAGGGTTGAACATATGAATGCGCTCAAACGCATTATTCGGTACATCTAGGAGACACTTGACTTTGGCTTACATTTATATCCCTCATCGACGTCTACACTTGTCTCGTATACAGATGCTGATTGGGGTGGCTGTCCAGATACCAGACACTCTACGTCTGGCTATTGTATGTTTCTTGGTAATAACTTGGTCTCGTGGCCTGCAAAACGTCAGTCTACATTGTCTCGCTCGAGTGCAGAGGCCGAGTATCGAGGGGTGACCAATGTGGTCTCTGAATCCTGTTGGTTACGAAATTTTCTTTTAGAGCTTCATTGTCCTATCTAGAAAGCTACTTTGGTTTATTATGATAATGTTAGTGTCATCTACCTTTCTGGTAATCCAGTTCAGCACCAGCGCACTAAACATATTGAGATGGGCATTCACTTTGTTCGTGAAAAAGTAGCTCGTGGACAAGTACGTGTCTGCCATGTCCCTTCCACGTATCAAATTGCAGACATCTTTACAAAGGGTCTTCCCTCGGTCCTTTTGAAGATTTTAGGGACAGTCTCAGCGTTCGAAGACCGCCAACTATGACTGCGGGTGTGTGTTAAATATACATAAGTATACACGATATACACGTGTATACTTATGTATATGTGATCTCGGATTGTGAATGAGATGCCTACGGGTTGGGCTGATTTGTAATGTAATATTTTAGTGTAAAGATTACCTTAATTAGTATTGTACACTTAACATTGTTATATGAATCTTGTACTACTAGAATATGATTTTGGGATTAGAATAGGAATATGTTTTCTATTATGAAAAGTTATAAATTGTATATATGCTCTTTCATTAATGAGAATAATCAAAGGATTATTTCTTTCAATTACACGGTCGATGGTGCTATTAGGAAGTACACTGGCATTGCCATACTTAGCTAGTGCTTTATACATAGACATAGATACCATTCTAGTGAAGGTTACTCCTAATCTATCAGCTTTAATAGCTTCTTCAACTGCTACACTCAGAATTTGCAACAATAGAGCTTGGAACAAGATTAATTGATTTGTTCCGATGTTAGCCAAAATATCTGCGACCTTATTACCTTCCCAAAAGCTATACTGGACTACTGAATTCCCTAACTTTTTCAATAGGGACTTGCATGAAAGAATGGTAATAGTACAGTTGTTTTGTAAAATATCAATCAATCCAGTGCAGTCAGTTTCCACTATAACAGGTAGCAGTTATCTTTGTAGGACTAATTTAAGCCCTTCCTGCATAACTAGCAACTCAGTCAGTAGATGATTGCGAGCGTTGCGAGTTTTTGAGAAACCTACAATCCAGTTGCCATTTGCATCTCTAATTACACCTCTTATCCCAGCATGAGAGATCTGTTGGGAAAAAGCACCATCTGCATTTAATTTATAGTGACCTGGAGGAGGAGAAGCCCACCTGATAGTACCCTGCTGCATGAGCCTATTATTAGTGGGAGGAAGAATAGCAGTATGAAATTCCATGGCCTTATTAATGATCGTTTCTTTGGATAAGAGATTGTTGGTTTCATTGAAAATATTATGATTACGATTTATCCAGATGTGCCAAAGAATGAAAAGGTAAAGGGTATGTCAGTCCAAGATATTAATGGGGAGATGTAAATCATGAATGTTTTGGAGCCAATGAGGGTGGTGGGTTGGTAGATTATGGATGTTAAGACAAAATTCTAACTATATTTTACAAGTTATGTGACAGTGCAAGAAGATGTGTTCCATAGTTTCATGAGTGTGATTGCAGATAGGGCAGTTAGGATCTATCTGTATACCAATGTGATTGAGAAATACTCTGGTAGGTAATCTGTTGTGAGAGCATTGCCACAAAAAGAACTTGATTTTTGAAAGAGTGAAAAGTTTCCAGATCTAAGTAAAAGGTAAGGGGGGGAGATCATAGGAGGGTGCTAGGATTTTGTGAACATATTTAGAGGTAAATAGACCATTGGTGTTTAGAGACTAACAGGGAGTAGTTAAATTCATAGAAGAGGAGACTAGGGAAGCAGCATCATGCACAGAGGAAGGGAAGGTGAATGATATTCTGTCCCAGTTCCTGTTTCCATCCCAAAGACTAGAGAGCTTCAGATTTTGCTCAGAATTAGTAAGGGGACCTGAATAATATTTCTAAGGGGGATGGTCAGGATCCACTTAAAGTGCCCGAGATCAATAGTTTGACCTGTAGCAGGAGTCAATGCTATGCCTTTAGCACAGATGTGATCACCTTTAAGGATGTTTTTCTAAATAAAGGAGGAAAGTGTGTGGGAATATCTATTTTTGTATTTTGAAAGAAGGATAGAGGCCCAAATAGATGATGGATTGGTGAATAGTCTCCAAGAGAGACTAGTTAGCAAAGCAAGGTTCTTTTGTCTAGCTGTTAAAATACCTAAACCACCATTTTCTTTAGGAGAACTATAGGAAATAATTCCTTGCTTGATCTTATTCCAAAGATACAAATATATACGATAACCCTAAGCTTGAATCATGGAAGACTAATCTTTCTTACCTAATATAAGAGATACTAATTACAAATATATTAATTACAATATATTATAAATCTATTATAATAAAGGAGAAGTAATTATGGGATATCCCCATAATTACTCTAAGAGTCCCCCGTAGTCTTAGCTGGAGGTTCGCGGATGCTGAGACTGTCCCTGAAATCATCGAAAAGTACGCGCGGAAGACCTTTGGTGAAGATGTCAGCTATCTGATAATGGGAAGGGACGTGGAGAACGCAGACTTAACTGCTTGCAACTTTTTCCCAGATAAACAAGATATCCATTTCGATGTATTTCATGCGTTGATGCTGAACAGGATTGCCAGACAAGTAGATCCCACTCACATTGTCACAATAAACAACGATTGCCTTTTTAATCGGACAATGTAGCTCCAGTAGCAGATTACGAAGCCAACAGGATTCAACAACATCATTGGTCACCCCTCGGTATTCTGCCTCTGCACTCGATCGAGATAGTGTGGACTGACGTTTGGATGACCATGAGACGAGATTATCACCCAAGAATACACAATAGCCGAAAGTGGAACGTGTGTCCGGGCAGCCACCCCAATCCGTACTGGTAGGCAGAAAGACTCGAGATGGAGGACTTATACAGATGAAGTCCGAAATGAAGAGTACCCTTAACATACCGCAGAATCCTCTTGAAAGCCCCCATATGTTCTTCCTTAGGATCATGCATGTGTAAACAGACTTGCTGGACCGCATAGAAAATATCAGACCTCGTAAATGTGAGATACTGCAATGCTCCAGCCAGGCTGCGGTAATGTGTAGGGTCACTATATAGAGTACCTAAAGCGTTGCTCAACTTTGCCTTCGTGTCGACCGGAGTATGTGAAGGTTTGCATGAAGACACGGCATACTTATTTTGGCTGAGAAATAGACCACCTGCATAGTGAGTTACGCAATGCTAAGAAAATAATTCAACGGGCCTAAATCCTTCATTGCATATTCTGCTGCAAGAAGGGACATAATAGACTGACGGAGTGAAGTTGAGGATGCAGTGAGGATAATGTCATCAACATACAAAAGTATATAAGCCATATTAGTGCCCTTCCGATAAATAAAAAGGGACTGATCGGACTTGCTGTGAGAGAATCCCAATATGGAAACAAATCTGGAAAACCTGTTATACCATGTCCGAAGGGGTTGTTTTAGACCATATAAGGATTTACTCAATAGCCAAACATGACCTGGACGGGCAAGATCGCGAAATCCCAATGGCTGATGCATGTATACCGTTTCCTGTAAGTGGCCATGTAAAAATGCATTCTTGACATTCAATTGATGAATGTACCATGATTTAGACAGTGCTAGGCTAAGAATAGTCCTGATAGTCGTAGGCTTCACTACCGGACTGAATGTTTCACCGCAATCGACTCCCACTTGCTGAGACATGCCATCACCAACAAGACGAGCTTTGTATCTCGCAAATGAACAATCAGAATTCTTTTTATGGCAAAAAACCCACATAAAGCGAATTATGTTCACATTAGATGACCGTGGTACCAAATCCCACGTCTTATTTTGAATAAGAGTAGTAAATTCATCTAACATGGTAGCTTTTCAATTCGGGTCTGATAAGGCAGCTTTGTGATTTTTTGGAATTGGTAAGGGTTGGACTGAGGTGGTAAGGTTAAATTGGTGTTTAGGACGAAAAATATCGCGCATGGCACGGGTTTCCATGGTCCGTTGAGGAGTTGGGCCTTTGGATGGTTGGGTAGTGTTGGGATTTTGGGGTGAAGCAATGGATAGGGGAATATCGATATTTGGGGCTGAAGTAGTGGGCCAGGTACTGGGTTGGGTCAAAGTATTAGGAGGAGGGAGTGGGGTGACGGGTGTAGGGTTCAGTGAGGGTCCTACATTATTATTTTGAGAATTGAGATGCTACCTCAAAATTGGATGAATGCTGTCGCCCAGAAAATCATATGAAGGTGAGGATGCCGCTCGAGATATTGCAAACGAAAAAGTTGATTCGTCAAATATGACATAACGAGAAATAATGATTTTGCTTGTTGATATATCAAAGCATTTATATCCCCTATGATTATGTGGATACCCTAAAAATACGCAGGGAGTAGACCGAGCTTGAAGTTTATGAATGGTGGTGGACGGAAATAATGGATAACCCAAACACCCAAAAACTCATAAATGTGTAACCGGAGGGATGCGGTTGTACAATACCTTAGTAGGTGACACATTAGAGATTAGTTTACTAGGAAGAATATTTAAGAGATATGTAGCCATTTGGAGAGCATGGTGCCAAAAATTTGGTGGTGTGGACGAATGCACAAGGATAGAGCGAGTCATATTGTTGATTGTGTGAATCTTTCTTTCAGCTTTTCCATTTTGAGAAGATGTATGTGGACAGGAAATACGGACAGACATCCCATTTTGGAGACAAAAATTCTAAAATTGGGCATTTATAAATTTTCCCCCATTATCACATTGGAAACATTTAATGGTTTTACCAAACTGAGGTTTGATAAACACACTAAATTGTTTTAAAATGTTATAGGTTTGTGATTTCTGTCATAAGGGAAAGGTCCACAAAAAAAAATCATCAAGACTGAGTAAATAGTACTTATGACCCGCAGCACATAAAATGGGTGATGTCCACAAATCACAATGCAAAATATCAAATGGAATAATAATAGTAGTAGTAGACGCAGAAAACGGAAGTTTAACATGTTTACCAAACACACAGGTTTGGCAAACAGAAGAGTCCAAAGTTCTATTACAGAAAATCAAATTATTCTTCCTAATTTGATTAAAAACCGATGCTCCTGGATGTCCCAACCTATTGTGCCATATGCTAGGAGAGATGGCTGCAAAGGTGGAAACAGAGGTGATGGGATATAAGTCCCCCGTTCTATTACATCTCATGAGCGGCATCCTCGTTTGAAAATCCTTCACAGAAAAATCAAACGGATCAAAATTCACAGAAAATATTATTGTCAGTGGTAAAACGTCTAACAGAGATCAAGTTTTTAATCAGTTGTGGTGCATGTAAGATATTTTTAAGTGTAAAGGTAGGTTGAGAGATGGTAGTTTTACCTGACCAATACCCCGAATTGGAATTTCCTGCCCACTACCGACAAAAATATTTTTACTACCGCTTGTATTAAAATAAGATGAAAGATTACCTTGAGATGCAGTTATATGTGACGTCGCCCCTGTCTCCATGTACCACGATTGATCTAGAATATTTAGATTCATGTGACTCATGGCTTGTTCAATATCCGTGGGTGCATATCCGACAGAGGATGGTGCCTGAGCTGCAAATGTATGTTGTGGACGGGATCCGAGAAGACCAGGCTGGCGATTTGAAGCATGAGGAGGCCGGGCCTATGAAGACGTCGGGAATGGGTATAGCGGGGCATCCCACGGTGGGTACTGCCCCCACTGTCCACCACTGCTACTGCTAAACTGGCCACTGCCGCCAGCCCGCCACTGCCCGGGCTGGCTATTCCCGCAGGTGGGTTGGCCCCCGCTCCGTCCCCGTCCCTTTCCACCATTATTTTTTCCTTTATTATTGCAATTTTAACACCATTTTTGACCATTATTAGAACGATTACCATGTCCCCCTGAACCATAATTTTGGGGTTCCAAATCATTAGAAGAAGGGTTGGTAGAGACGAGAGCGGTTTCGGCGGTGGTTGCTCCCGAGGATACCTGCTTTGCTTTCCTTGTTTCCTCAAGAATTAATCTTGAACGGGCCTCGTAAAAAGGAGGTAATGGATTACTTTGCTGAATGAACATAGCAACACCATCATATTGCTCATTCAACCCCGCAATCAATTGAAGTACCAACCTTTGATCCGTCACGGGCGAACCAACGTTGGACAGTTGGTCCGCAATTACTTTCAATTCTTGACAATAGGCTGAGATGTTTGAAAAATCATCCAATTTAATATTTGTAAATTGGTGTTCAAGATAAATGGCCCTAGACATTTTGTTATCTTGAAAAATATTTTCTAATCTCTCCCACGCCTTTTGAGCCGTAGAACTGGATTGTAAGATGGTATGAAGAAGATCATTTGAAATAGTGTCATAAATCCATTGAAGGACAATAGCATCTAATCGAGACCATAATTTCTTATCCATCGTAGTGGAAGCCGACAGTGACTCGGATGGAAGAATATGGTCAATCACCTCATAAGCGCGACAATGAATTTTGAATTGTTCTGACCATGAGGTATACTGCACTTTTTCCATTTCAAGTGTGATGGAGATAAAGTTCTTGACGTTATTAACGGCAAGAGCGGGATAGAAGGTTTGTTTTCCGTCCATATGTTCCACATGAAATCAAAAAGTAGAGAAGAGAGGAAGTATTGGGATGTGTTGAGTGGTGTGAAGAGAATAGACCTTTGTGTGTGGTAGGATTTTGGAGATGAATAAGCCGAGATGGGTTTTTGGGAGGGGTAGTGGTTGGCTTATGTTTTAGAATAGGTTTAGGTTTAGGAGTAGGTTAAAAATCCCAAGTGCTAAGTGGCCGAAAAAGTAAAGGAAAAAGGGAGAAGAAAATTCGGTAAGGAGAAGAGAAATTAGGTTAAGAGATCTTTGGCTCTTGATACTATATAGGAAATAATTATTTGCTTGATCTTATTTCAAAGATACAAATATATACAATAACCCTAGGCTTGAATCATAGAAGACTAATCGTTCTTACCTAATATAAGAGATACTAATTATAAATATATTAATTATAATATATTACAAATCTATTATAATAAAGGAGAAGTAATTATGGGATATCCCCATAATTACTCTTAAGAGTAACCAAATTCCAATTTATATAGTGCAACTTGCGCTTTTCACTGGAAGTACTCCAAAGAAAATCTCTTTGTATTTTGTGTATGGTCTTGCAAACCTTGGTGGCTAATGGAAATATTGCATAGTATGAGTATGAGTAGGAATGGCATTGAAGGTAGACTTAATTAATGTATTTTTACCAGCTGGACTAAGACAATTGATCTTTCAATTTGAGAGTCTGGTTCTTAAGTTGTCAATGATATGCTGAAAGTCAGAACTTTTAGGACTGTTATTTAGGATAGAAAAACCGAGGTATCTACCAAAGTTAGTAGCAGTGGTGATATTGATGAGATTGTGGGTGTATTGCTTGATATGATTGGAGCATTGACCAGATAAGAGGGCTTTAAACTTGATACAGTTAATCTTTTGGCCAGAAAGTTTGCAAAAGAATTCCATGCTTTGATGAATGGTGTTAAGAGTCTTGGTGTTGGCCTTAGTCATAAGTGTGAGGTCATCAGCAAAAAATTGATAAGATAGGGAAGGACTATTTTTATTGATAATAATGAGGTTCCACCTAAGAGTATCAACTTGGTGAGTGATATAATTAGATAGTAACTCCATGCACATAATAAAAATATAAGGAGACATAGTATCACCCTGCCTTATTCCTCTGGAAGGAGAGAAGTAATCAATAGGAGAACCATTAACAAGGATAGTAATTTTACTAGTAGTAATGCAATTCATGACTAAGGTGGTTATACTAGTAGTAATTTCTTGAACAATGATGGCATTATCACAAAAAGAAAGGACAGAGGAGTTCACAGTAAATCAATATTTTTGATAAAATAAAGGGTGAATGTCATCTGATCCAGGAGCTTTTAAAGGATGAAAAAAAAACAGCATCTATAATTTCTTTGTCCTGAAGAGGGTTATCAAGGGAGGAAAGATCTATATTGTGAAAGCTAGTAAGCCCTTGAGTAATATCCAGGTGACTAGTAAGATGGTCAGTAGTGAACATATTTTGAAAGCACTGGGTGGTGTGCTAAATGATTTTAGAGTGATCATTAATTCAGTTATTATGCTCATCTTTGAAATAACAAATTCTATTTTTCCTTCTCCTATTAAAGACTGAAAGGTGAAAGAATTTAGTGTTAGCATCTCAATCCTGAAGCCAATTAATTCTAGACTTATTAATCTTTCAAAAATCTTCCTCATTCTTAAGGATGGTGTTATATCAGAGGTGAGATCTTTCTCTAGGTTCTGGAGGAATATACTAGTGGGATATGAGGGAGATTTCTGAATACCAACTAACCTGGCCAAGATTTTTTTCTTCTGTTGAAAAATGTGGCCAAAAGTGTTATGATACCAAATAGTAGCTTTTTCTCTAAAGATATTGATAGAATCCGTAAGGCTGTTGTTAACCCAACAATGCTGAACTAAATTAGAAAACTCAGGGTGAGTGCAACAAAAACATTCTAGCCTAAAGGGTCTGTTGGGTTGTCTAGAATAACCGTTAGAAAGCTTAATAAGGAGAGGGTTGTGATCAGAGTGGGATTTGGGGAGGTGTGTAATAGAAGCATTAGAGTGGGAAAGCTTAATAAGGAGAGGGTCCGCAGGAAAAGTGCTGATCGGAGTTTGGGTCGCACTTTGGGGCTCCAGAATTTTTCTTCTCACTGTCTATTTCTGCGACATGGCTACCATTCTGTGGCCTGTAGTATGGTTTTGCGGTCCGCAAAAGTGATTTTCTCAGCAATTTTTTTTCCGACACTTTTATCCATGTTTCAGCACATTTCCTCACTTTTAGTATCACAATGCAAAAATCCTACAAAAACCAAAATAACATAAGAAACGACTACTACAAATGCATAAAGAACAATAATAATTCATGAAATTGGTATCACATGTGCTGTAATTTCTAGGCACATCACGTATTTTCGTGTATAATATTGTATAAATATATTTTAATGATATATACCTACACATTATCCACTTTCATACACTTGTATACATAATGTACCTGTCTTTTGTAAATAAGTGTATAACATTGTATAAAAGTATTTTCAGGCTATATTTTTGCCATGTAAGTTTTTGGTTATATTTTTACAATGTAAGTCACTGAACTGTACATTTATGAAATTTTCCCATTTGGGGGGGGGGGTGTGTGTTTAATTTTAAGCTTATACAGAGTATGTTTGGTATAGATTATAGAATAAGCAGAAGATACGACCAACCACATGCTCTTTGTCGTTCAATTAGCTCAGGTTAAGAATGGCGTCTACCCTATTCGCACCATTTTTAATAGGCATAAGTTTCAAATTTGTTTTCGTGCTTACTACTTTAAATTGTTGAATTTTCTCTTGCATTACTCTTTTGGTTTATTCATGTCCTAATCGTTAGTCCTATCTTGTGTTTCCCTTGCTATTGACGACACTTCAGCATGGGTAGACTCCACATATTCAGATTCTTCGAGAAAAACTCAACTTTTGACTGTGGATAAAAATATCCTTAAATTCGAGGAAAAACGATGTGTTTTATTAATGAGGACAAATATTAGATCAAACTAGGGGTGGCCAGTGGGACGGGATTTGGATGGTTGGGGTGGGTCGGGACCGGGACGGACGGGGGAGGATTAGGAGGACGAGAAGTGGTCCCGTCCCGTCCCACATCCCGCTATCAAAGGGGACGGGATTTGGAGGGACGGGACGGAACGGGAAGGGGGATTTGGGGGGACTTTTTTTTTTATATTTAAACACCTCAATAATTGAACAAGATAGTGAAAAAAAACATTTCAAGACTGTTTTTTGCCTCTTATATTATTAAATAGAAATATGATTTTTTTTGTAATACAATTTCAAAATTGCAACTTTGTTTCGTAGTTCAAAAGTTGCAAATCACATAGTAAAATTGCCATTAAAATTTTTACATATTCAACCATACTTTTTGTAATTTCCTTACAATCTCTTGAGGATCTTCTGTAAGAATTGGAAGTTGGTCAAATTGTTCGACGTCGCTTCCTGCTCCCTCAGATAAGATTTCGTTGTAGTTGTAGTCGTCTTCTTCGTGGATCTCTGGTTGACCGCACCTTCTACACTGCACTCTAATCCAATCTCTGAATAAAACTATAATCTTCAAGATGTCTCCCGTCAATGAATGTATGTGCTCTCCTATTTGAAACATACCAATAGAAAAAACACTTTCAGAAGCTGTTGATGACGCTTGAATATTCAACACATCTCGGGCCATCTTTGATAGTGTCGGAAATGTCTTCTCATTCTCCCTCCAGTATTTCAGCAAGTCTTCACGTCCATCTTCATTGACAATTGATTCGTACGGTATAACACCCTGCAAAACATAAACATCAAACTCGCTAATTTGTAAAGAACTTGAATCACTATACATTCTATTTCTAAGGCTTTGAATACTTGAAGCAGAAATCGCATGTGTTAAGTAGAAGAAGATGGTACAGAAGCCGGTTGATTGTTTGGACTTTGCTCTTGGAAATATATATATATATATATATATATATATATATATATATATATATATATATATATATATATATATATATTTGCATTCAGTGTGTATGCTAGACATAACTTCTTCTTTAGTTGGTTCTTCAGTTGGGTCTGTTGGACTTGGAGTTGGAAGTATTTCTAAGCTTTCATAAATCGTTTCAACAAGTGTTTTACAATCGTCTACTTTAATAGTAAGATTTAATACAACATCAATAAAATAAATAGTGGGAATACGAAAAATGTATTTTTTTAATTTTAAAAACATTTTTTTAATAGATGGAGCGTAAGTTGGTTTTTGCATATATTCATTAAGTAAAAAAAAATATTAGAACTTTATAAAATAACATAGATAAATAGTAGGATAGTAAATGCCAGAAAATTCCTTAGTAGCTAGAAAAAATTTCTCTAAGAATACATTAAGTTCCAAAATATTATTCAATCATCATCTACAAGCATATCTCTTGGATTTTGATTATAAGTGCTAAATAATAAAGTTATAGATATTTTATACTCGTGAGCAACAACTAATTGTTCATACAAAGAATTTCACCTAGTTGCAACTTCTTCTAGAATTTTCCTATAAGGTAATCCACAATCATGACATATTTTTTATACTCTTTGCATCTTTGTATTTTATTATCTTTAAAAATAAAGTTGATAGCAAATTGTACTTTATCAATGATGTCTTTAAAAAGTTTTAGGTCATCCTTTACAACTAAGTTATAAATATGACATGCACATCTAACATGAAAAATATCAGGAAAAGACGGAGTCAATCGAGTTTTTAAAATGTTTACAGCAGAATCATTAGAAGAAACATTATCTAATGTAATAGTCATAATTTTATCAGTAATTCCACAATATTCACTAATTTCATGAATATTTCTTGAAATAAAAGCTCCAGTGTGTCTATCATTAATATATTTATATGCTAATATAGGTTTTTGCATAGACCAATTCTAATCTATCCAATGACATGTAACAGTTAAATAATCATTACTATTAGTACTACGACCTATGTCAGAAGTGATAGCCACTTTGCCATTGAAATTATACAATGCATAACGTAAAAATTGTTGATATTCATGCGCAAATTTAAAAACATATCTTCTAACATGTGATCTAGGAAAATCGTTAAAAGAAGGATTATATGTTTCTCGAATGTAATGAATAAAACTAGGAGAGGAAGGAAATGAAAAGGGCAAACCCTCCACAACAACTAATTTTGCTAAATTTTCCTGATCTTTGTGTTTATCATATTCGGACCTATAACTCCCCCCGTCATTGGGTTAATTCGACTATGTACTTGTTCAGGGACACTATGTGAACCTTGTCCCGACTCAGAAGACATTTGCACACCCGATTTTTCAGCCAAGTATTCATTATACCTTGCTTTATGAGAGTTTTCTACATGTCTCATTAAACCTCCCGTCCCACCTTGACCTTTTCTAATTTTAAATTTATAAATTTCGTGACAAATTTTACAAATACTAGTTTATTAGGAATGTCCCTATCAAAAAAATCTCATGCAGGTGATTTTAATTTTCGTTGTTTTTGTCCTCGACTCATACTAGGGGAAATAGGAGTCATTCCAGTTTCAGCTTCAGCCTAAGACTTAGTATGAGCCTGAGGTGGAGGTGCACTAGTGAGTGTGTTATCTAAATTGTCTTCTAATTCATTTTCTAAATTAAAGTCTGATTCAGATGTAGAATAAATCTCATGATCTAATGGTATATTAATATTAACATTAAAAAAATCAGTTTCATCTACATGAGTGAAATCATCGTAATTAGGATTATTAGAAGATGCACCTTTACCCCTGTTACCCCTAGTACCTCTACCAGAAAAACGTTCACTTTATTTCATTATAATTATGCAAATAAATAATTACAGTTAATGAAATTAAGTATGATAATTAAAATTAAGTAACAGTAATAATTTAAAGAAGGAACGAATGTACCAAATGCCGACGTAACGTCGACGTGTAATCGAGGTTGAAAATTGAAACTTTGCTTGATAATCCTCAAGCTAGTTGCCAACTTCACTCCCAATTTTTTAACTTTGATAGAAATTACCAAATAAAATACAATATTTAGTGTGCAATTTAGACTTGTAGAGAGATTAGAGAGATGGTAGGAAGATTTGTGAGAAAAATGAGGTATTTATAGTTGAGAAATTGGGTTAAAGTGTAAATATACTAACTTAGAGGTTAAAAATAAATATTAAGGGGGTAGGGTGGTTTATGGGGTGTGGGGGACCAAAATGGCCTTTACTAGCTATTGCCAATAGCTAAAATCGAAATTGGTCGTTTGTGCAAAGGGGGGAGGGGTGGGGTGGGTCGGGACGGGGGGCTGGATGGGTCGGGATCGGGATGGACGGGACGAGCCCTAGTTCCGTCCCGAGTTCGAACCCCGATACCGATATTTTTCAGCCCGTTTTTTTAATGGGGGTCGGGGCGGGTAGCGGAGCGGGATCGGGCCGACCCGATCCACTGGACAGCCCTAGATCAAACGAGATAAAATTGCTCAATCTAATACATGACGTGGTAGCCATATTTTTTAAATATATTTTTCACACGTGTGCGCATTCATTAATGGAAGCGATTTTCTAACTATCATATTATGGTTTGCTTCTTTGTTATATATTTGAATAGAAGAGGATGAACTTGTGGACAACACGATTTTGTAGAAGAGAAAGTCACAAAATCTCTTTGGTTTACAGTGAGGTCATTTGACTTTTGGATTCTTTTGCACTGGGGGAATGAAATCTAGGCTCTTGGTAACGGATTTAGCAAACGTATCAATTAGAACTTATGATGTGCACCTAATCCACGCATCACGCGTTACACTCATATCACCCGAACTAAACCCGAGGGCGATAAGCTTGAATTAAGCTAGCAATTCATGAGTGGAATAATAGCCCAATATGCTAGGATTTTAGGCAGGAAATTACACTCAATTACCTTGGAAATAGGTGGTCTTGAACTTTTGGGTCCCGCTTGCCTTATGAGCAAACCTTCAAGGTCAAAAGTCAAAATTTGTTGAACTTAAAATTTTGTCCATTGAACAAGCGGGGTCGAAAGTTCAAGACTAGCCACCTCCACGGCCATTCTTGTAAATCACTCTTTAGGTGAAACCAGCTAATGACAAAAAGCAACAGGCCAAATTCAAGGAACTAGCAATTCAAGAGCATGACAAACATTAAAATACATATTGCTTTGGCAGGACAAGAACTAATCTATCAGTATCACTAGCTAAATATCTCATTTAACAGAAAACCGGGAACATGACGTACATTACCATATCCACTCAACTGAAAATCCTTAAGATAAAATTGGTGTTATCCAAAGTGGCAGCGAGAATGCAAAGTGAGATTTATTTTCCTGAAGAAGA